>CM043017.1:10483712-11083712 GCA_023690525.1 Holotrichia oblita
ACATAGGTATCTATATTAGCTAACGAACTTTAAGTTCTCTTTCTAAAATCAGGAAGTGCTAAATTAATGTTATTATGTTCTATTATATTAATATTTATTTAATTCCTGGCATTTTAAACATCGAATTCAAACATAACGTTTGAAAAATTTCGTTTTCAAATTCCTCGATGACTAGTTGAGCCAAAATCTACATAGATGATAGTTTGTATTTATTTATTTATTTATTGATTTATTGTCCAACAGTACATAGATACCAATTACAGGACAAATTGAAAACAACAATCATATACACAAATACATATAAAAAAAGAAAATTGATCAAACATAATACTGTACACATCATCATGCATATATTAAACAATATAAATCAAACTAATACTAAATTCAACCATACAAGTATTATACTTAAAATAATAACAAAGTAAATGATTAACTTACTACAATTCATGAAATTGATACATCAATTAAGTTTTTGATGGAGCAATGACTAAATACATCAAAATAATCCGCATATTGATTACAAGAACGACACATGAACATAATAGGAGACCTTAGCAGTATATTTGTACGAGCCTGTGGTAAATAAAATGTTCGAGTGTTTCGCGCGGTAATGCGAGGTACACTAAAATTTAATTTACCAAGGAGATTAGGAGAATCAACCTGGTAATGTATCAACTTGTGGAGTAAATATAAACCAGAAACTATTCGTCTAGTTTCCAATGAATGAAAGGAAAAGGCACGAAGTAAAATATCATATGGAAACCCTCTATAGGGATAAATATTAAAACTGATGTACCACAGGTGCTTCAAAAATCGTCTTTGTATCGTCTCAACAGTTTTTACATGTACTTCATAAATTGGGTTCCAGATAATTGATGCATATTCGAGCTTTGATCGAACGAGGGAATAGTAAAGAGTTCTCAAAGCCGATATATTAGTAAAATGCTTGGTTTTGCGCAAAATAAAGCCCAGCATCTTAGTGGCTGACGAAACGACACGATCGATGTGGCTAGTAAATGATAGTTCTCTATCAAAAGTTACTCCTAAGTCCCTCATGTGAACGCATTTCTGGACAGAGCTGTCAGCAATCTTATAATCAAATTGAACGGGACGCCTTTTTCTTGTATAGCTCATCGCATTGCACTTAGAGATATTCAAAGACAATCCATTTTTCTCGCACCAGTCATGAATTCTTGTTAAATATCTTGTTGAATATCTTAACATCATCAGCGAATATCAAAATTTGACTGTTAATACAAACGGGCAAATCGTTAACAAAAAGCAAAAATAAAAGCGGTCCGAGATTGGATCCTTGTGGGACACCAGTAGTAATTGCACGCGTGCTAGAAGAGAAACCATTATAAGAGACAAAAAATTCGCGACTGCATACGTATGACTCCAACAGTTGTATCAGCAAATCACTAAATCCGAACAAATAAAGTTTTGACAGTAACATACCATGATCAATACGGTCAAAGGCCTTAGCCATATCTGTATATATACCATCAACCTGACTCTGAATGTCGAGAGCTTCAGAAACATACTGAGAAAAGTTACAGAGGTTGGTAACAGTCGAACGCTTAGAGACGAAACCATGTTGTTCTAGAGCAATAAGGTGCGATATGGAGGAGTAAATATATTTGTACATAATCGACTCAAAAACTTTGGCAACATTAGACAGTATTGAAACAGGTCTGTAATTAGATATTTCATTTGGTTTGCCTTTTTTAAAGACAGGGCATATTCGGGCCAATTTCCACCTTGATGGAAAGGTAGCTGTGCGTAGTATCAAGTTAAATACAAAAAGCAGTGGCTTAGATAGGACGAAACGACAATCTCTCAACAGAAAACTTGAAATTTTATCAGGTGCGGTATAGTTAATTTATTTTTCTGCGATTTTAGAGCCAAGCAGATATCATTTTCAGTAAAGGATATAATATTCACGGAAGGTGCGTTCACAAAATTGCAAGTATCCGTGGATTGAAATTTGGAGGAATCGAGGAAAACACTGGAGAAATGACAGGCAAAGGCATCAAGAATAGACGATGGTTCATTGTACGACACATTCCCCAAATTCATGATACCCGGAATTCGACTGTTTGATGAACTTGAGCGAACAAAAGACCAAAAGTTAGATGGATCTCTATGTATGTCATGCTGAACACACGACAGATAGTGTTTATATGCGCTTCGTATTTGGGTCTTCACCAGAGTACGACAAGATTTGAAGTTGTACAGGTCAATTTCAGAACGTGTTTTCTTGTAGGTGTGGTGAAGTTTATCTTTAAGCTTGATATTTGCAATAATTTCCCTAGAATACCACCTAGGATAATAGGAATTATTAACTTTGCGAATCTTGTATACCGGAATATGTCTACCGAAAAGCTCATACATAATAGCATAAAATATGTCACAAGCTTCATTAATGTCAGTACTGGATTCCAGGGGGCTCCAATCAACAAGACTTAAATCACGATATAACGATATGAAATCGGCTCGGCGAAAGTTATACGATTTTTGTATATAATTCACTGGAAAATTGATAAGGTTATCAGAAAGTAGATTTAGGGAAATATTCAGCGCAGGATGAAACATAAGGTCCTCAGGCACAAGCAGTAAATGATCGCGTTCTACAATACATTCAAAATTAGCAAATACAAGGTCTAAAATGTTGCCTTGTGGGTTGAGTATTCTGTTAAACTGTCGCAAATTAAGTAAATCGCAAAGATTATTAATCATAATGTCCTGGCTAGAACTACTACCTAAACAAAACTCAGGTAAATTAAAATCGCCCATAATTAGTACCTTATCATCTGTAAGATAATGATGCGCAAAAAAATCTGACAAAATTTCAATCTCATCGATAGTGGGTGTCTTAGGGATATAAACTACAAATACATAGAAATAATTAAAATTAAAAATACATTTACAACCAATAATATCTAATAACTTGAATCTAGAGCGTAAATTAGCAGTATCAATTTGTTCGAGTGTAAAGTAATCCTTACAGGCTAGAAGAACTCCGCCGCCGCACGATTCAAAGTCACGATCGTATCTTAAAACAGAATAGTTTTGTGGAAAGAACTCGGAATTAGAAATCTCTGAATCAAGCCAAGTTTCAGTTGGGGCAATTAGGTCGTATTCACAATCGTTCACACTCGATACAAATTCATCAACTAATGTATTGAAAATATGTGTTGGATAAGATTCATTTTAGACAGTTAATAAAATCATTGTACTTTAAGTTAGTGTAATTTTCAAATTTACTCTAGTTTTTTCTACTATTGCTATTACAAGGGGAACAGACATACTAGAATACAGGGATACTACGTCCAGAGATAACAAGATAACAATTTTTTTAAATTAATTTATCTGTATCTTCTTTGAACTCAAAGAAGTTTTTAATATAACAATTAATTAATTAAATTATATTATCTAAATGTTTTGCCAAGTTGTAGGTATAAAGGACTTTGAATACACGGTATGATAGGAGATAATGGGACATCTGGTTTGTGTAGCTAGTTTTATTTAATTTCTGTTTAATAACAGTGAAATACACATGAATAAAAAACTACTACAGTACAACTTCGATAACCCGGACATACTCTAACCCGGACACTCCAGAAAGTCGGACATTGGAAGAAAGCCGGACATTTTGCAATATTTTAACTCTTTAAACCGGACATAATTGGAATAAATTGCACGTGTGTCGCTCGCAAGCGCAAGTGCGTTTAATCTGTTCGAACCGGTTAACGTTGGTTAAGGCTAGTACTTTTTCCGCTTACGACTGTGTTAGACGTAACATTTCTACAGCGTACGTAACATAATGGCGCCGAAAATAACCTTAAAACTAAATCTACAAAAGAAATTAGAAATTATGGCATATCTAGAAACCGGGAACAGTATTAGACAAACAGCTGAAAAATTTGGTGTGCCAAAATCTACAGTGTACGATATTAAGACCAATAATAAAAAAATGGAGCAGTTTGTTTCAGCATCATCTTCTGAAACAAGTAAGATACAGGTTATAATGTTAAAATGTATACATAGTATAATTTTGAAATTTGTATTAGCGTCGAAGACAAGGTACAGAATTAAAAATGCCGCATATCCTGAAATGGAGAAAGCCGTATATTCTTGGTTACTCTTACAAAGAAACAAACATGTGCTAGTTACATCAGAACTTTTGCGAGAAAAGGCCAAATTCTTTTACCAACAGATAACTGGAAAAAACAACTTCTTAGCTAGTGCTAGTTGGCTGGATAAATTTAAAAGAAGACATGGTATTCGTTTTTTAAAAATTTGTGGGGAACGTATTTCAAGTAATGATGCTGCTGTTCAACCATTCCAACGATTTTTAAAAATTGTTGCAGAAATGGAATTAAGTTCAGAGCAGGTTTATAATACAGACGAATCTGCGATATTTTGGAAAGTTATGCCTGACTCTACATGGGTGCATGATAAGGAAAAATCTGCGCCGGGTAGAAACATTTCAAAAGATCGTTTAACTCTTATGCCATGCGCGAATACCACAGGAACGCATAAACTTCCACTTTTAGTTATTGGCAAATTGCGTCATCCTCGGGCTCTTAGAAATGTCGATATTCCCATAATTTATAAAGCTACAAACAAAGGTTGGATGACTAAAGATCTGTTTTGGCAGTGATTTAATGATTGTTTCACTCCTAATGTTCGCTTTTTTTGAAAGAAGTAAGCAGGCCACAAAAAGCGTTACTTTTACTAGACAACGCACCATCCCATCCAGATGAAGAAGAGGTACTAAATTTAAATTCAGATTTTAAAATTTTACTATTACCGCCTAACTGTACTCCATTAATTCAGCCGATGGACCAGAATTTGATCCAAAATATTAAAGTTGCCTACAGAAAAACTCTTTTGCATCATATTGTATCACAAGAAAATGTAGATGTCATAGATACCTTAAAGAAATTCTCGATTAAAGATATGGCATTTCAATTAGATAGAGCATGGCAAGGTATAACTGAGACCAATATAAAAAAAGCTGGCTGCCATTATGGCCAGAGATGGGTGAAGAATGGGAGGAAGAAGACCTTCTCCCACTAACGGAATTTATTAAAGTGCAATCTGATACGGTTACATCTGATCTTACTGAAATCAAAGATTCAGTTTCTAAATTGAATTCATCCTTACCTGATGGTGACCTTGAAAATTGGGCGAAAGGGCATTATGAACTCTATACATGAAGAACTAATTGATAATGACATTCAAGAACTGTCTAATATACTAGAAAGTTTTGAAGATAATGATTCTTCAGATGTTGATAGCGATTCATGTTCAACAAATTTGGTAAAGCACGGAGATGCTGTTAAATCTTTTTCTATTTGTATACAATGGGCTGAACAAAATAAAAAACCTCTACATGAAGTTTTATTGCTGCATAAAATTAAACAAGATGCTGAGGTACAGCAGTCAGTTTGCGACAGTTAACGTTAGACTCATTTTTGTCTAAGAAATAAATGGCCACTTTTGGTAACCGGGTCGCGTTAATATACATACATATTTATGTACATACATACATATATGAATGTATGTATTTACTATATATGTTCAATTTTTTTTTTTTAGTTAGATCTGCGGCACCTATGTTCTGACTTTGTTTGTTTGCGTGCGTTATTCATTTTTTAATGTTAATACTTGTATGTATTGGTAATAATACGTCTCGATTATGTATTTAAAACAATATGACAATAAATTTTTATTTCTTAATGATTATACTTATATGTACTACATTAACTTATAATAATTTGATATGCCGGACAACAAAATGTGTCCGAAAATAGCTTGTACTTTTACTGTCTGGTTTATCGAAGTTATACTGTATTACTAATCGTTGTTGTTCCTATTACCAACAAGTAAATCCATTTAAGAAATATTCATGTTTTTTTATACAATTATAGTATACTAGAAAAGTATAGTAATCATAAAATAAGGGATATATTTTAAATTATTATAATTTTTTAACAAATTAAGTTAATAACAAAAATAAATGAAATCTAATTGCTTTAGTATGCACAAAATCAGTTATGGCAATTGCTAAATATGCCCTCCATTTGTTGTTTTAAGATTACCAACCTTTCCTTCAAATTTTGTACAGCATTCCATAACATTTCTGGTTGAATTGCATGAATTTGTTTTTAATTTTTGTAGCGTTGTTGGTCGTTTTCTAAACACTAAACTTTTTAAATAAAAACAGCCAGTAGGTAGTCTAATAAAATTAAATACTTGGATAAGTACACATTTTACAAATAGGTAGTTTTTTTATAAATTTTAGGCAAGCAATAACATTTTAAAGAATGTGCTAAACCTGGCTATCGGGTTACTCTATTGATAATTATTAAATCAGAAGAAACAAATTGGCTTCGTCTGCAATGAAAATGTCTCCATTTTCTTAACCTAAAAAGTACAATTTTACTTCCTATATATGAATGCGTTTATAGTTTTAAGAATGTTGCTAAAGTGATTAATTATTAATAGTATTTCGTTGATTTAATTTAATATAACATTTTAGTATTTATTTATGATAATATTGATAAAATCTACCATACATGTTCAACCTTTTTTCTGCAAAAAAATCTGCAACTGAAAAAATACAAAGTGATAATTTATTTTGAACACTAAATGAAGATTGCATTCGAAATTTTGATAGCTTTTCAAAACATCAATTAAATATCAAATTCTTATGCATCCCATCACATATCCACACACACACATTTTTATAATATCCGTCATACGATGCGTGCGTATACATACATACGTACGGCGTTCAAAAATGCAGCAGCATCCACCACCGTCCCCCTGCTACCCCGCGAACACCCTTACAAGAGAGTATAGAGTCGTGCAACCTCCCTCGCCCCATTTCACCCCCTTCCCATCGAAAAACGAGCGGGACTCCTTCCACCCCTCGCGGCGAAGAAGGACAGAGAGAGCACGGAGCGCCTTCCAGGTTTTCGCAGCCCCTCGCGCCCCTTAGCACAGCGCCAAACCACCCGGTCTATGTCGGCGGCACGCACCGAACGCGAATCCCGGCAGCGGGAGGGAGATAGAACGAGAGAACGGAGAGCTGTGTGCCACCCCTCGTGCACATTAAGCGGCCACATGCTATTGGTCGAAAGCTTCGGACAGGCGGACTTGGTCCGCTGTACCGCGAAAACAAGCACCTCTCGACGGCGTGTGGACCACCGAAAATTTCAAAGGAAGGACCTTCAGTCGCTTGTTAGCCGGTGACAAGGAATTTTGTACACTGCCCCCCTCTACGTATGTATATATAAAGTTTTATATATATGTATGTATAAATATAAACTTGAGGATATCGTGAAGATTCTCTTTTAGAAAAAAAAAGAATTCTTTCTTGCGTGTTATTCCGTATAAAGTGTTGTTTTATTATAAAACAAAAAGGAAGGAAAGTGTAAAAGCAAGTTCTGATGCTATCCCCCGGAAAGGACGAACTTTATATAAAACTGTATAGTTAGTGTGTTAATCGTAAGATTCCAGTGTGTATATATCGAGATGAAATCATTGAAGAGTTAGCCCCGCAAAATAAAAGAGTGACGAAACAACAACTGCCGAAAGAAACAAAAAAAGGAAACAAGAAAACAACCAAAACAACACGTCGCTCCGCTGAAACTACACCGAGAACATTCAGAAACAGCGTACACCGAGTGAGTCAAGTTTTATATAGTCAGTGTGCAGTTCACCTCTGACCAGTGCACTCGTTTCACAATCTGCACGGAGTGAGAGAGAGAGAGAGACTTTTTCGTTGCTTTTTAAGTTTAAATCGCGATATCGCGTCACAATTAATCGCATACAATAATGGGATAAACGCGTTAATTTCTCGCTTTTTCCTTTTTTAAATTCTTTTCCTATTTTTCTCTCGTTAAATTCCTTTTTATTTTAAAACTAAAAATTTGATTTCTCGCGGAATTTTCAGTGATATTATGTTGGTATTAAATACGTTTTTTAATATTAACTCGTGTTACGTTAAAGACATGTTCCTCTTCTTAATGATGGTGAAGACGAAAATGACTCTTAAAGAAATGTTATGACCTTAAAATAGTGACCGTTGTTTTTATATTATTTCGTGTTTCTTTTATTTTGAATCTCGAATCGAACTTTAATCTTCAAAACAAAAGACATTTTAAGTTTTAAAAAGAAATCGTAAAATTGGTGTTATAGACTATAAAAGACAATTTAAAAACAAAATCAGTGTTAAACGTGCGATGGCAAATAATAACGTTCAACAACATTATCAAACAGCAGCGCAGCAACAAGGACAACTAGATCAACAACAAGGAAATTCCTCAGCGTACCACTGTAAAGAATGCGGGATCTACTTGAATTCCGCTCAGTCTTTGGAAGTCCATCTTCAGTACCACAAGGAGAACCTCCTCAACAAATGGGCGACGCAAGCGGCCACATCAGGTCAACACAACAACACGGAAGAGACCAACAATAACACCAAATCATCGCATCAAATTAAACGTGAGTTTATTCCAAATACTATTGCCGCCGCTGCCGACAGTTCCGATTCGACCACCATGAAAAAAAGTCCAGATTACGCGAATAGATCCACGCCAGAAACCAACAATACGAATAACACCGGTTTCGGTCACCCCCAACGCCTCAAAGTTATCACAGCGCTTCTTCCCCTTATCAGAATCCAGAAAATTCATCTTTCTCCCCGGTTTTCAAAATTTCCAAATCAAACAAGAACGAGCTTCACCCACGCAGCATTTCCAACAGAGTTTTTATTCGGAAAATTTTTTTAATATGGATAATTCCCAAAATTCAAACATGGGATACAATCACGATTATCCCGTTCATAAAATAGGTTCCCAAAATTCAGCATTCCGTTATCACCCCTATCAGCAACAGCATTACGAACGCAATAATCAATCTCAAGTCACCTCTTCGAGTCCCGCTTATCCCCCGCAACCTACACCTTCACCGAGCCCGAAACAATGCGATAAATGCGGTTACGTTTGCGAATCGGCGACCCAATTGATAGAACATCTCAATGTGGCCCATCCCCCGACGCCAGCACCTCACCCAATGAGTAGTTATCAAAATTTCATGTTCGGGAATACCGAGATCAAAGTCGAAGACGATGCCCAAAGCGAAATCCTCGATTTGGACTCGCATAAAGTCCATCAAGTTTATTCCGAAGAAGAGAAACGCCAACAACAAAACGGTGAGCTCTCGCATAACCCTCATTCAGTTTCGGCCATGTTAAATCAATGGCCGCATCCTGGTACGGCTCAACAACAGCAGAACCAGCAGAATTCGCCTCAACAACAGAAGATGTACGTTCAAGATCACCAGAGGATGTACGGCATGCCCGAGCAGAAGATGTACCCCAATGGGATGCAAGAGAAGATGTTCCAAGAGAAGCTATTCTCGTCGCATCAAGTTCCCAATGAATTCATGCAGAATGGGGTGACGACGACGTCGCAGGAGAACGCGATGAATCAACCCCCTCAAGCTTATAGACCGTTCGAGATGGCGCCTCAAGCGGCGCCCCCTGTCATAACGAGCACGCAAGTACCTGTAGGGCCACCTCAAACAGCACCACCTCCATCCACTAAGAGCACGAATTGGAAGTCTAACGAAGCACGACGACCCAAGACTTATAATTGTACGGCTTGTAATAAATGGTTTACAAGTTCTGGTCACCTCAAGAGGCATTATAACACGACCTTGCATAAAAATGCTGTTAAATCGAGCGGACAACCTGATCCGGCGTCTTTACCGATTAGCGCACACCATCACCCAGCTAGAGATCAAAATAATCGCGAAGATCAAACTTCGAATAGTCCCAACGATGAACCTAAAGAAGATCCGTTAGCTTTGCCCTTCGAAAGACCACCTTCAATACCAGGATTGTTGCAACAACCACCGAACGGTCCGTACGACCGACAGCCTGCGCCCAACATCCATCATCCTTCGATAGGGCACGGGGGGCTCACGAATATGCCTGGCAGTCCCCCAAACGGGGAAGCAGGCCCCTCAGCTACCGCCAATATGGATTCGAGGGGTCTGCTATCGCTCAACACTACCCACCATCACACGAACAACAACAGCCCGCATGGTTTTATCCCGCCGCCAATGATGCCAATGGAGAACAACCAGTTCCAGATGTACCCAAACGGGGCTGCCCCCACGTTACGCAGGTTACTATCAACAACCTCAATATTACTGGTGAAGATGCCATATTGCCGCACCAGTACAGCACTGTGACAACATCTCAACCGTTACCGAGTTTTGCGCAGTTCCAGGCGCACAGGTACGGATTAGTATTGAGCTATAACGGTGCTAACGCTAACGTGGGGGGCACGGGACCGGTAACGGCCCCATACTCCTATTACAGCGACCCGTATGACACACCAGAGTCCAGGGCGTTGATATTCAGACAAGAAGATGATTATAAATTGACGGTATTGACGGTACAGGATCCATCTATGGAAGGTGACCCGTATTCGCCGCCGCACAACAATAACAATTTGGATCTTTCGGCGACCGATGGTGAACTGAAGATGGAACTCAAGTACGAAACGCCAGCTTCACCAGAGAAGGCTCATATAAAACGTGATTACGAGGAGAATAGCAGTCCTCAGATCACATCTACTGTCAACGTGAAACAAAGCAGCGTTCACAAATGCTACGATTGCGATAAAGTCTTCAATAAATCCTGTTATCTGACGCAGCATAATAAGACGTTCCACAGCGGAGATAAGCCGTTTAAATGCTCGAGATGTGGTAAACGATTTTCTTGCGAGAATCAGTACCAAGAGCATCACAGCAAGCATGCTGGGGAGAAACCGCACAAATGTGATCTATGTCCGAAGCAATTCAATCACAAAACTGATCTTAGGAGGCATATGTGCTTGCACACGGGACAGAAACCATACGCCTGTGATACTTGCGGCAAAGGATTCATCAGGAAGGACCATATGTTGAAGCATTGTGACACACACGCTAGAAGGCCACATTCCAAACTATCCAGCGTCCGTTGAAGCACAACGTGAAGAAGGTACCTATAATATGTAGTCGTTTTCTTAACCATTTCCTAATTGAGATTTTATGCATTTCCAGCCAATTTTAAATTTAAATGTTTAAATCGAAATCGGTTTCTTCCCCTCAAGAAACCATCATCAGATTCCCTGATTGAATTGATGATGATTTCTTGATTAATAGAAATATGAATGATGGGGGAGATGCATGGAATTTTTTAATTTTGCTGCAAGAATTAATAATACTGTATTATATTCGATTTTGTATATATTATTTAAACATATTTGAACATGAAATAGAATACATTATAATTAATTTATTTTTTAAAGCGTCATCGTAATTTTAACCGTTTTTTTTGAGACAGCCTGTATATCGTATTTTTAAAATTTTTTAAAAATGCAATTAATATCAATAATTCTAATTTTTCGAAATAAATTATTATATTTAAATTAGGTGGCGCTTTAAAAAAAATTAAAATAAATACAATATTGTTAAAAAAAAAACAAATTACTTGCTCAATACTAGTAAAGCAAAAGAACCACTAGTTTTTCATGTTCTCAAAGCGAATCATTACTGTGCTCTAATCAATTAAAAAAAAGAAAATTTTCAAAAATTACGTCGAGAAATTATAAAAATAAATTAAATTAAAAAAAAACAAGACAGAACAGCAATACCTCAGTAATCTCAGTTATACTTATAGATTTATAAATAATGATAAACTATATATATTATAATAATTATATAATATTTATATCAGATTATATTATAACTATAATAATGAATTAAATAAATAATATCAATTGATGTACAAATTAAAGAAAGAATTAACTTTTAGAGAAGATAATTGATGAAATAACAAAAAAAAAAAAGAATTGATAATTCTGTATTATATTTAAATTAATTATTATCGTGTAAGTGGAATATAAATAAAAAAAAAATAACAGAAAAAATAGGTGGCGATTTTTTCGTGAAAATGGAATTAAGACGTGATCTATGTAATATTCCATTTTTTATTTATTTAATTCGATTAAAAAAAGAAGAAAATAAAAGAAGCCCTTTTATATAGGGAGGGGGTTTCGGTGGAATTTTAAAGTAATAATGCGCAATAATGTATTTAAAAAAAATAATAAAATAAATAAAATTAAAAAGAAGAGAAATGGTGCAGCGATTTTTGATATTTAAAAGAAACATGATTAAAAAAAAGGAAGATATCGAGAGAAAAAAAAATAGATGATATAATTTTTTTGTACATATATAAATATTCATATTTTTCTTTTTGATATTCACTACTTACTAGTTAATATTAATAAATGAATAGGTTATTATATATATTTTCAAATGACACAACTACCTCAGTTGACGAGAAAATAAATAAAAATAAATTTTTAAAAGAAGTGAAATGAATTTATGTGCCAATGCCAGTTTTTCTTTAAATTTTTAACATAGATAATAGCACTTATTAAAAGCAAATTTCTATTATCTATATTGTATAATATAGTATCATTGTGGTATTTGATTTAAATGTGCCAAATTTTCTATGTTTGTATACCGAAGATTAAAAGGGGGCACCCCGTATATGGAAGATTTGAAATTAATCGAAATCAAAGTTCCATTTACACTAGCAATAATATAATCCTTAGATGGTGTTATAGTCTCCTTTAAGGAATTTTCCATACACAGGGTGATTCCCTTTCTTTTTAAAAATAAATATTATTATTACAACTTTTATTAAATTCCTCTAGTAGGTATCTGTTTTGGATACTTTTGTTAACATTATTACTATTATTATTATTACTACATTGTTAGTGCAATTATATTTAATAAAAAAAATGGATGATGTTCATTCGCTATTGTTTTGTTATAATTATTATTATTACTATTATTAATTATTAAAAATAGAAAAATGTAAGTATTGAAAAAAAAAGATAAAATGATAACAGTTACCATAGTGTTTAAATTTTTAAATTCTTAATTCTCTCTCTTATTTCTTGTATTTTTTCCCCTTTAATATGTTAAATTAAAATTAAAATGGATCGCATAAATGAAGACAAAGAGAGAAAAAATTAAAATTTATCATATCCGGATCACTGTAATTTTAAGAATGAATGTGAACTTATTTTTCTCTTGTTTTCTTTTATATGTTTCCCGATTAAATAAAAAAAAAAAGAATTACCATCATCTAACGATAAAATGTGCATAAAAAGAATATACTATTACCTACTATTGTGTATTATTTTTTAAGACTGACTGTATATCTAGAGTTATATTTCTAATGATTACTTGGATTTCGAAATAACAAAAAAATGATTATTATTGCGATGATATTGTTCTCGATTTTATTTTACTTTTACTATTGTATAGTGTTCTCTTTTGTATGGTTGAAATTGTACGTTTTTTGTCCTCCTTTTTTTGGGTATCGAGCTGTATTTTCTCGTTTATTAGATACGTTTTTTTTTTATTAGTTTCCTAGTTTTAATACGAGATAAAATATGAATATGTTAATTATGAATGAATAAATATTGATTATTAAATGTAAAAATGGTGTTTTTGTTTATTAATTTTTTTTTACAGATTTTTTTGTTTAAAGAGTTAATTTTGTAGATTCAATTTTTATGATTAATATTTTTCTAAAAGAATTTAAATAAATAAAAAAAAAAAATAAGTCAAGCCACGCATTCTTACACTGCTGTTTTGACTACTTTCGTGGACAGTTTTGGAGGAGAATCTGACATGGTGTGGGATGGAATATCATTTCATACTCGTACTACAGCTCTTGTTCATATATGAGGAGCTCGTTTTCAAAAGTCGTCGTGTCCAAATTTACGTTTCTGAGATAAACAGTATAATGTGTTTTTGAAGAAACGTCATTACATCTTGGTTTGTAATTTTTTTTGTAAGTTAGGTACGTTCATAATGTGGATTGTTTATACGAATTTTTGCAAATCACAAATGCCTATTTAGGAAAAGAAGTGAATTATCAAAAACAAACAGCAGTTTAGAAGAAAAGATACAAAATAGTTTATTTGTAGTAGTATACATAAAAGCTTCTTCTTCCATACAATCACAATTGTCTTGAGTCTCTGCCGATTCAGTTGATGCATCCTCACAACATGCATCAACACATTGAAGTACCATTCCAAGTTTTGGCCACTTATCCAGTTCTCGCCAAAAGCTGCTTTCAGGAGGTTGTTAACTGATTTTTCCTTTTTCTGATTGCATGCACATTTGCAACTTCTGATAAAGTAACACGATTCACGATTTTTCCTCGTTTTAATGGATCACTGTTATAGCAGAAGACTTCAGAGTTTATTTGTACAGTACACACTATTCTCTGCCACAGTCACACCGTCTGAACTCAAGCAAGAACTATAAATATGAACCATAAGCGAATGAATGTTGGATTCGCTACTAAGATCTAATTCCAATCTAGCATTTATGGGATGAGCTGGATCAGAATCTCAGGAGTCGAAACTCTTCAACATCTACTTCAAGAAAAATTGGTTGCCACACCCCAAGAGAGTTGATTCCATTTTTTTGATATAAAATGTTCAAATTGAACTAATTTTATGATAAATAAACGATAATCATAAAACTATGTACATAACTATGTTTTTGTTCAGTATTAATAACAGATCCTTCAAGATCTAACTAGCTGAGAGTACTTATTAGACATTATTTATTTTGAAGTTGCAATCTCATTTTATGTTTACAATTTCGATAGATACATCAGGTAAGATAGATAAAGATGGAAATGGTGTCCAAAGAGATTAGCAGGTGAGATTCGATCTGATCGAATTAGTGTTTAAGTTAGTTAAGTGTTTGAATTGCCTATGATATTGTTAATGATATAATTTATAATTCAAATTTAATTGAGTTTGGTTGCTAAATTTAGATTGAATTACTTTTTACAGTATCTTTAGTTTTCAAATTAATTTTTCTTAAATTATTGGTGTTTTTAATTCTGTTTGGGACCTTCTCGTTTGAAAAATTAATCCTGTAGATTATAAATACTGAGCCACAAAATTTCTTTTCAGAGGATGAATGAAATCAGTTGTCTTAAAGAATCCATGGTTCCTGTTTCTCTCAACGATTACACAAAACAGTGTAAAAATCATTAATTGGAATAGACATTTTATCTGGAAATTCTTGGATTCAAAACTTAGTTGGTCTTGTAATTGTAAATGAAAGACACGCGGAAGATTAATGTTAATTATCTGATCTTAGACCATTTATCTCTATATTCATGATCTATTTAAACTACAATTTTGTGTTGCAAGTTATAGCCAGTAATTAATAATTTTGAGTAAAACAACTTTACTACCATACCAAAAAAAAATCATGAATGAAATCAGTTGTCTTAAAGAATCCATGCTTCCTGTTTTCTCAAACGATTACACAAAACAGTGTAAAAATCATTTTTCAATATTGTGAAATTCTTGTATTCAAAACTTAGTTGGTCTTGTAATTGTAAATGAAAGACACAATAACTATTAATGTTAATTATCTGATCTTAGACCTGAATTTTATCTCTATATTCATGATCTATTTAGGAACAAATTTTGGTCTTAGTTATAATTAATAATTTTGTAAAACAATTTATTACCATACTTGATATTTCTAAGGAACGGTTTTCCAAATAAATAAAGAAAATATGTTTTTCAGGGATGTGATTATAACGATGGTTTTTTAATTTTATTTATTCATTCGGTATTCGGTTAATGATGTTTTTTAATTTTATTTATTCATTCCCATGCGTTTTCGAAACATGTGTCCCGAATAATTAATCAAAGTTGTGGTGTGAGGTGATACCGATGTTTATTGTTATTACGAGCCCACAGTCCTTGAAATTACTCTGATATGGCCTTCCAGCTCAAGGAATTAAATCGTTTTGGTACTGTAAGTACAAAAATTAGACTAATTGAAGCTGATATTTTATTTCTGAAACGGCGTAAAAAGTATAATGTTAGTCCAAAATTTATTAAAATTGATATTTCAAAGAATTGTAGATACAAGAAGTAGGGGGATGTTTATAATGATGGTTTTTTAATTTTATTTATTCATTCGGTATTCGGTTGATGATGAAAACCCATGCGTTTTCGAAACACGTGTCCCGAATAATTAATCAAAATTGTGGTGTGAGGTGATACCGATGTTTATTGTTATTACGAGCCCACAGTCCTTGAAATCACTCTAATTATGAACTTAATATTCAAAATCGCATTAAAATTGAAAATAAATTATTTAGAAAATAGAAGAAAAGTTAAATACAGCAACGGTTAAAAAACACACCTCTCCAATTATATCCAATAGTTGACAAAGTTAATAAAAAGATAGTAAAATCATAGGTACTTAATTCTAGATGGTAGTACGAAAAAATTCTTTGTCTTCACAAACAATTTCTTTTTGCTGTAATATATTTGTTATGAATGCAAACTGTTTTTGTTAAAGGGAACAAACTAGAGTGCAAATAGTTACAACTCATTCATCAATTTACTGTAGGGTGGTTGGTGTGTGCTTTCAAAAAAAGTTCTTTTTTTCTATTGTAATTTCTATTATTTTAATATAAGATCAGAAAGCACCAGACCTAGAGTAGTAAATAGATTAATATTATATCGAGTTTCCCAAAACAACACTTGTAAGAAGTCAGTTTTAATCATAACCATTAAAAAATAAACCTCAATACATCGGAAAGGTTTATAAATACAGGCTTATTTGCTAGTAATGCAGTCAATCATTCCTAAGCGAAGGAACATAATTAATTTTATTACCGTTATTTTTTTTCTAAAAAACACCCAGGAATTTTATTTGCTTAAATTATTTTTAATAAAATCTTAATCTTGTGGTTAATAATTCTATAGCAATGATTTCGGAAAAAAAAATAAACAAAATCAAGGTAAGTAATATTTATCTTTTTGTATCATCATCTATCTATTCATCAGCACATTTTAACGCTGTAATCAATATAACACGCACAAACATATTCGTCTAAGCTTTCTCTTAAAAGGAGCTGGGATATTAGGGAGCTGACCTATTTTGCATACGCTCCAAAAATAATAATCGGTGACGTCAGAAAAGTTCCAATTCCCTTCTCGCATGTCAAAAGGGATCTTCAAACGAACTGCCGTATATAGCAGTTCCTCTCTTATATATATCCTTTCATTTAGGTTACTACGCGACAAGCCCTTAAATCTTTGAAAGAATTATTTAGCTTGTATGGATTAAATCGATCAATGTTAGAGTTTTATTAAAGCTAACGCCCCAGAAAGTTTGGAGCTTACACAGAACTATACTGGCGTGATTATCTATTATGGCTTTGCAAATTTATTTTCTATAATTTACAGTATGTACTAAATGAGGAAACATTTTTGAATTTTATTAAAACTACAATTCGATAACAAAGAACAATTTAACATTTTTACTGCCGAGATAGTAGTCTCAAAATTTGGTTCTCTTGCCCTACCAAGATAACAGTCCAATAGCCGGAACTCACAACAGTGGAAAACTTACTGATTTGTTGCAAGATCAAAAACAAGTTATAATAATTACAAAGGCAACATGGTTATCACTAACAATTTTAAAGCCAAACCTATTTGCAAACCTGGATCTAATAATTTCAAAATCAAGTGGATTGAGGACCAGGAACCTAACTTTAGCTATTTTCTGGATCGATTCGTTTACCGATCCACCTGTTATATAATATCGATTAACATTTGTTTAAATAAAGTGGGGAAGCACCATCTTGTTGAAACCACACACAAGTAAGGCGCTTGGAGACTGCTGCAGAATCACACACTTCGCTTGATTGCTGATGTCCTTTGATTTGTGCACAACAGTCAATTAAGAAGACTTCAAGGTTCCTTCAATTAAAAATTTTTTAATACAACCCTGAACTGAGACAATTGAAAGAATTCAAAGATCTGGGAATCTATTAGTGAGCGAGTGCCTCCCTCTGCACAATATGTTAAATGACGTGGACTGATTATTGGTCCGATCATATTTCAAAAAAATTCTTGAAAAATTTCATTTTAGATTGCAATGCTGTGCCTGGCAATTTTGCACCGTTAAAGTTCGAAGAATGAGATTGCTGGTTATTATTTTAAACGTTGAGGGGATGTTGTGGTGCTAACGTTTGTCGACACATTTCTGCTGCTGTGTAAAACGGCGATAACTGGTTACAAGTTTTTAATATTCCAATATCATTTGAGCTGCAAGTGGTACAGAAGTGGAATCGTTTATAACTTGGGCTCCTGTTTTTCTTTTGATCGCCGAAAGCACAAACTTAGTCAAAGATATTTGTCGAAAATTTTGTCGTTCAGAATTCTTCAATCAAGAATGTTTTCCTCAAAAACTTGTAATCGGAAATATTGATGAAACACATTATTCCTATTGAATTACAAGAACAAATCGATGACAATTTAATGCCGCTGGAACAGATATGATTCTAAATGACACCTGTCAAAGGAATTGGAAAAAATAATTCGAAAAATCTTACGTTTTGTAAGAAATAAATAATATTTTGAAGTTTATGATAAGTTTGTTGTCAATAAGAGAGATCACGTGACTGTCTCAACCTGTCAAATTTCTATTTCTATATTGCTGAGTCCAATAAACTAAAAGTGCAAAATAGTAATTGTTACTCAAAATCGTACACACTATACAGTAAAATAAAAGTAATATTGAATCTGTGCTGACAGCAATAATATAAGGACTATCCGCTTTTAAACATCCTTAAGAGATCTCCCACGCAGATATGATCTTAAGGATCTCATAGATCTCTCTAAGAATATTTCACTAAAAATTCACAAATATCTTGGACTCTGGAGTTGACAACAACAGTATTTTTTACAGTTTTGATTTTCATGAAACAGCAACCACTTGAACCACCATTAAAAATCACTATATTTAAGCTAGGCATACCTATCAGACTGTTCATACATCTCCTTTACACAACTATCAACTATTCAGCATCTGTAAGCTTCACATATCCAATATTCAACGAAAATTTGTTAAATGATTCACAGAATTGATCAGTTTTGATCAGAATTGATTGTTGCATAATTTGGACTACCTAATTCAGTTTCTTGCCTTATCTGATCGTGAACATTTGACATTACAGCATCCCCATAGTGAAGATGTTTAGTTAATTTTAACTGGACTAATTTTAGTGATGCTAAACTATCTTCAGTCGAACAATGATCTTGACGGCCTTCTTGAATACTTTCTCGCAAGAATTCTTGTGATAATAATTTAAGTTTGGTCTTTCGTGATCTGTCGCCAGTTAAATTGTAGATAATTTTCATATCACTCGTATCCATAACATCTCCACTTAAACTTTGTCCTACTAAAACAGCATCCGGCGGTAGCATATTCCTTAAATCACGCTGAACATCTTTCAGTCTTGTCGTTACTGGTTTCATCATTCTTGGTGTTATCCCTAACAACCTGGTTAGATACTCCGTAATACTACACTTCACCGGCAAAATAATCGATCCACTCAAAAAATTGATGAAGTTTGTTCGTTAATAAGTTTATTTTAAATTCGATTTGATTCATCATCATTTTATACAGGGTGACACAAAGTCTGTTTTTTTAAATCAGCTTTAAAACCACATATGGATTGTCAAAGTTACTCCACCTTGTATTTTCTTATTTTGTTAACAAGACACATCATTTCTTTACAATTTCTTTTTTTTATTTATTACAATAGCTTAATTTTTGTAAAAGATACAAGGGTTTAAGAAAAATCCTACATTTTTACATTTTTCCTAACAGTCCTAACAGACTTTCTGTCACCCTGTATAAAATGATGTACGCCAATTTTTCTTAAAATTTCAAAGATGTGATAGATTACATTTAAATTTACCTAGAATATGCAAAAAAAATGAATAAAATCGAATTTAAAATAACAAACTTATTAACGAACAAACTTTTGAGTGGATCGATTATTTTGCCGTGTGTGTGTATTATAAGGCTTTACAAGTATATCATAAAATGTTCTATGATTCCCATCAACTACTGATACTCTAGTTCAGAGGTCTCCAAACTACGGCCCGCGGGCCAAATCCGGCCCGCCAGTGCCATCAATCCGGCCCGCGACAGCTTAAGTCTAGTGTCATCAATCTGGCCCGCGACAGCCAATGATTTATTGTTTTTACTATTGCTGTGATAAGTTGAAGAAGAAAACACAGAATGATAATTACTCGGTTTTATTTACTTGCAAGGTAAAACTTAACGACAGAAATGATGACGCAGAAAACTTAACTTAAGTATCAAAGCTTAAGCATATTAATAACTAACAAATAATTGAAATGAATCCCACTAATCACGGTAAAACGAAAACACTAATGAGATTTATGTAATTGTGATTTTCCACCGACAATAGTTTGTAGTGGTGGATCAATTTTACTTGTACCAATTATTAAAAGAGATTTAAGATGCTCATCGGTTAATTGAGATGTGTAAACATTCTTTGTGTACTTCGTATTGGAAAACGTTTTCTCACACAAGTAAGTAGTACCACAAACAGAAAACAACCCACAAGCAAATTTATGCAAATTATCAAATTGTACCAGTGGAAGACTCTTATAAAATTCCAACAAAGATGAATTTTGATATTTGTTCTTAATCATATCATTGCACTGTACATCAATAATTTCCATTTGGACTTCCGGAGCCAGGGTTTCAATGTCAGAATGAAAAAGATTTTGAAAAAGCTTAATTTCATTCGCAATGACATCAAAATCTGAGAAACGAGTATCAAAATTTATCTTCAAAGCACTCAAAGTTTCGATTGCAAAATTGACGGGAAATTCAGTCTCTGTAGTGTGGCTGAATATTTCACATGTTTTAAAATGTGTGAAACATTTTTTATGTAATTGCGATTGATATAGTATTATTTTCTGCCTGAAGGATTTGATATTGGTGTATAAATCAGGGAGAAGCCGATTTTCTCCTTGCAATCTCAAATTCAGTTCGCTCATATGATTTGTCAAATCGACATAAAATGCTAACTTCCACATCCATTCACTATTTTCTAAATCGGCAAAAGGGCGCTGCTTCTCATTTAAAAAAATTTCGATCTCTGCTCGAAGTTCAAAAAAGCACTTAAGGACTTTTCCGCAACTAAGCCAGCGTACGGCAGTATGATATGGTAAGTCTTTTTCTCCAATCTCTTCCATAAACTCGCGGAATTGTCGGTGATTCAGCCCAGTGGATCTGATGAAGTTAACAACTGATATGACTGGTTTTAGAACTTCAGATATATCCAAACATTTTCCGCACAAGGACTGTTGATGAATGATACAATGAAAGGCGAATGGTTTTGAACCACCATCATTTTCTACAGCCTTTGACACAAGTGCAACAACTCCTTTATTTTTACCACACATATTTTTGCCTCCATCAGTTGTAATAGATTTCAAATTTCTCCATCGAAGGTTCTTTTTATTAATGGCATTTTCAACTCCCTTAAAAATATCTGACCCAGTTGTCGTGCCGTGAATACTATCAATATCAAGAAGTTCTTCATACACTTCATAGCTTTCATCTACTCCGCGAATAAAAATCAACACCTGAGCAGTATCTGACACCTCCGTTGACTCATCCAGTGCTAGAGAAAACCACTCACGATGTCAATTTTTGTCAGAGAGTTGAGATGATATATTTTCTGCGATGTCTTGCACCCTCCGAGCCACGATATTTGCTGACAAACTGACAGTTTTAAATAAATTTACCTTTTCGGGGCATATTTCTTCGGCTACTGCAATCAAGCATTCTTTTATCATTTCTCCATCGGTGAATGGTTTGCCACGTTTTCCGATTTCAAGAGCCACACGAAAGCTGGCGCGAGTTGCAGGCTCTTGTTCAGTATTCGCTTTGGTAAACAAAGATTGCTGTGATTTGAGTCCGCGCTTCAAAGCTTCAATTTTTTCCGTCCGCAAACTTCCTGTGTACTTGGAGTAATTTTGAAGATGTTTCGATTCATAGTGTCGTTTAATGTTATATTCTTTGAGAACAGCTATGGTTTCATTACAAATTAAACGTAGTGCCTTATTATTGGACTCAATCACAAAATACTGAAAGTTCCATTTATCTTTGAACGTTCTGCATTCACATTCTTCAACAATTCGTCGTTTAGTGTCACAATACACAATAGTAATTGAAATGCAAAAAAAGCGTAAGTTTGCTTAGGACGCCCACTTTGCGACTATTCTAGTCTAGAAATATAGTTAAGGCCAGAAAAATTAAAACTGTTTTGGCCCTTGGAACATACTGAAAAAATTATTAGGGCCCGAAGGCTTCAAAGTTTGGAGACCCCTGCTCTAGTTAATTCAGTATCTCCACTACTCGTCATGCACATTTCACAATTACACAGATTACACCTTCACATATATGTTGATGGGACCACATCAATGCTATGTATATTCTAAATTAGAAGGAATTACCACCGTCTTTTCGAAGATAGGCCTACCACAAAGAATTTTCTAATAGAGGACAGTCAGCGTACTCAACAGATTCTCAACTTGAAGATCTGAATACGTAGAAAAAAAGGAGCTTAAGGACCTGTGTGTTTTCGTCAATTATATCAGATTTTTTTCGGTTACGCTAATTAATAGAAAACATATTTTTTTGATCACTTGTTAGGCAATAATACAGCATGTCAGGAACTGGCCTGCAGTGTAAGGGGTGGACAGAAAATGTTGTCAAATTTGACGGAGAAAAATATGAAAAATCTCCGTTAATTTAAATAGAACACCCTGTATATTATTGATAAGTGTATTGATAAGTTGATAAGAAAGAATCTTAGCTGTTGATAATCATGCATCTTTCTCCAGAAGCCTTACGTACTAACCATGAGCTTCAGCCTCTTGCCTATGAATAGCTTGCCTAAAGCATCTACGTCTAATAATATCACCATTCGAAAGAGTTTTTTAAATGACGCTTTTTTGGCTTCCTATGCAACCGAGCAACATGACCTTCAAGTGATAGCAGCAATTCGTTTCCTTTGGTTACATCAGATTTTTCATGTAATATATGAATTCAACTCATTGTTAGTCAGCTACAGAAGCTTGGTGGGAAAAACTTTGATAGTAATTCTACAAAAAAATACTATAAAGGAAGAAAAATAAATCAATTTTTTTGGAAAATTTTTAACCATTACTTCAATGGCTCTTAACCTGTGCTTGTATTGCATCACCCTTTTGTTGATTCTAAACAAATCGTGACCAATCTCACATCGAAAATCCCTAAATTACCCAACCGAATATGTATATACAGCCGGATTTGATTACACCAAATAAAAACTTGAAAGAAAAAACTTTCTGTTCTACTCTACTCCTAACAAATAAATCAATATACAAATATTGTATTAGCCCACTGCGTCTGTGTATGTGAACCATTCGGTAGATGTCGTCTCCTCCTTTTTCTTATTCCTCCTTTTTTTTTATTTTCTCCCGTACATACGGAACTCCCCAAATGAAATGTTTACATTTCTCACAACCCCAACGAGAAAATCTCATATTGCTTCCGTACGTCACGGCCCAATATATGCAGGAAAAAGAAGAAAAAAAATCAATTCGGTTATACGTTTTTTTTTTCGGTTTAAAAAACCGAAAAATTCGATCAACCCCTTTTCTTCTTCGCTCGGAAGGAAGGATGGAATCGCGAAATCAAGAAATGGTATAAAATCCGTGAGTTCCCATGTAAAAATACTACTCCATAGTATAATATGCACTATACGTGAAAAGGGAAAAATCCACCCCTATCCGAAATCACCTAGTTAAACGCGGATGTCGAAAAAATACGGAATTAAAGGATATACGTGAGACGAGAATAGGGAACTGTGTTTTTGAAGCTGTCGTAAAGGTGTTGGATATGAGGAAGTGCACTTTGTAGTAAAGTAAAGGAGATAGTTGTGGCGCGATTCCGGTAAATGGGGTGCAAGAAGATACACAAGGGTTGGATCGTGGGAATCAGTTGAGCTGAGGTAAGGGGTTGCACCAGCATCCTACTCCCTTGACAGCTGATGCGGTATTACTAGGTGCATGGCTGTTACAATTTTCTATTATAGCTGGTCGTGGCCTAATTCTTATTTTTATTGAAAAAATTTTTTTTTTGTTAGAAACAGTGAAGATGAAATTATAAAAAGGATAACAGATGTATGTGATGTATTGTAAAGAGATTAAATATATTTAGAGTTAGAGACCTGTTATCTGGAAACGAGAAACAATAGATA
Source organism: Holotrichia oblita (assembly GCA_023690525.1). Classification (NCBI taxonomy): domain Eukaryota; kingdom Metazoa; phylum Arthropoda; class Insecta; order Coleoptera; family Scarabaeidae; genus Holotrichia; species Holotrichia oblita. Next base: position 10,507,996 of record CM043017.1, read on the forward strand.
AGATACCAAATTTAGAAATAGTAGCTCAAAGGTGAAGTTTGAAATTGAGTCGGTTTGGACATCAATCAAGTCAAAATAAAATGAAAAAAAGGAATACTAGAGTGGAAAAGATGCTTAGAAACTGCAGAAAAGAGGCTCCGGGATGGAATCCAATAGTAACCCAGATATATCAAAATTTGAGACGTCTACTCTCAGTAGTGGTTGTTCAAGAGTGTGTTTTGTGTGCCAAGTCGTGCAGTGACAAAACACTTCTGGATGACTGGGCAAACGGCCAGGGAAATTCGAAATATTTTACTAGAGGTTCATGGTGGATCTACTCCATCATTTTCAACCATCAGCTTCTGGGTGAGCGAGTTCAAACGTGGCCCCACAAGCACAAGTGACGAACCAGGGAGTGGACGCTCAAAAGCCGCTACTAATGATGAAATGCTCGACAAGATTCATGATGTCGTGTTAGCTGATCGGCGATTGAAGCTGAAACAGATAGCAGAGACAACAGGCATATCGGATGAACGCGAATGGGTACCACGTTTGCTCACACCGGAGCAAAAACGAAATCGTGTGACCGTTTCGGAGGAATGTCTGACGAGGATTCAAGGCAATCCAAGAGATTTCTTCATGCGTTTCGTAACCGTGGATGAGACTTGGATCCACCACTACATACCACAGATCAAGGAACAGTCGAAGCAGTGGACTTTTCCGGGCAAATCAGCTCCGGAGACTACTTTTCCGACGGCTCGAAGAGACTGGGCACCGTTTGAAAAAGTATATTGATCTTGGAGGAGACGAAAAATCGAAAAATAAAAGAAAAAATCACACCATGCCTGTGTTGTCGATTCCGGAAACATTTCAGTTCGCCCTCGTATGAGCTCTTCTTGCTCTGGATGTAAATAAGTACCTAAGTAAGTAGTATTTATTTAGCATTGCTATTTACATATACAGGGTGTCCCAGATGACGCGGTTTCTTTGATAATTTGTTTATTTTACAGTATAGAGAAAAAAGTTTCAAATAAAAGTTATCCCTATTTATACGATGCATAGCTTGAAAATATTTTCAAATATATAGGGTGTCACAATTATAGAAAAAGCGTAGGTAACTTTAGTATTTTAAATGGATCGCCCTATATATTATATATTTTTTAGATTCTACATGATATTCTAAGTAAAATTTTATGAATACCTTCCTAGACGTATGTGCTTTTGTTTTCCAGAAAATAAATATTTTACCAAAAATTTTGCAATTGCAGCGCTCTCGTTAATGAGCTGTAAGATCAAAACTAAAAAAGGTAGAAAGTTTTGATTTGCGCAAATTGATAAGTCTTGAATTGCTTTACTATTTCCTATATTAACATGTACAGATCCTTTTGTTGATATACAGTTACGAAAACCAACATGTGGAAACATTTGAATGCCAATATCTCTGTTTTTTAAATGGGACACCCTCTATCTGTTTCCAGGGTTGAATGTAAAATTAAATTCTCTTCCTTTTGGTATCAGAATGTACCCATTTATCTTCAACCGTTTTAGAGAAAAATGTATATTTCTTCTGCTACTGTCGAAAACAGACCACTTCAATTTACACAAAGTAGGCTACGTAACAATAATATTATGACAGATATATTTAATAATCATTTGTATCAATCATGATACACAAGTAAGAAGCTCAATTTAAATTTGTATTTTGATTTCATGTAGAATCTAAAAAATATATAATATATAGAGCGATCTATTTAAAATAATAAAGTTACATACGCTTTTTCTATAATTGGGACACCCTGTATATTTGAAAATATTTTCTAGCTATGTATCGTATAAATAGGGACAACTTTTATTTGAAACTTTTTTCTCTATACTGTAAAATAAACAAATTATCAAAGAAACTGCGTCAGCTGGGGCACCCTGTATATAACAATTATATTTACAACTACTTAGAAATATAATGAGTCTTTCGTTCCACTCCGTGTTTCGGTTGGAGGTAGGTGTTGGTCATTTCAGCATCCTATTGCTCTGCTGGTGCTAAGACTTTCCTGATCCTCATTTTGAGAAGCGGTTTGTCCAAATCCAGTTCTGCTAACTGTGAGCTCAGCGGGTTCGAAGATGTAGTGGTTCTATCCAGGGTCTTTGGTCATAAGTAACTATTGGTCGTGGGAAGGACGTGTATAATAGCCGATAGGAACCTTTGAGTAGGTTTTTTCTATGTGATGCGTAAACGTCAGCCCGTCAAGCAGAAGGGGGAGGGAGTCTCTCCATCGGAGTCTAAAGTCCTCATACAAAGATGCTCTCATGGAGGAGTTTTCGTTTTTTTGTTAACCGATTGACTATACATTTAGTCTCATTTAGTTTTAGTCTTCACTGTGACACATTATCTCCCTGCTTCTTGATGATGTATAAACTGCGGTACCATCCGCGCAAATGGCCAAGTGTTCCTGAGTGATTTTTGTGTTTTCAATTTTCCTCTTTTTTTGGGTATACGGTTGCTTCGATTTGCTTATTTAATTAATAAAACAAATCATACGATTTCCATTTGTTTTATTCTGTGTTACGTTTCGGAAATTATGTGTATTTCCATGATCAAACATTGCTATAATAAGGTTAGGTACATTTTAATTTAGTTGTACAATTATGTATTATTATATAAAAAATGGTCCTTTAGCTTTTGTCGAAAATCTTAAAATTAGGTTTTAGGAAATGAGTTAAATTCTTATAGGATTTGTTCATCCTTATCATTTGGTATGGTTGAGATGCAATCGTCTACGTATCTTTAAAAAAATTAAATATTTAAGGTGGATTGACTTATTACTGTATTCTCTAATTTTTCCATCACTAAATTGGCTATAGTAGCTGAGATTGGTGAACCCATTGCAATACCAAAGGTTTGGTCATAGATTTTATTGTCAAAAGTGAAGTATTTAGTTTCTAAACAAAGCTTGAGGGCATCTATAAACTCGTCTTTAGTTAGTGTAGTAAAATTTTGGATTTTGTTCCATCTATCATTTTTTGGTTTTTAATAAATTTATGAAAGTCCCAATGAGTCTTTTTTGTGTGATATTTTGATTTACCTAAAATTTGGTTTATGGAATGGGCTAAAAATTGATAACTGGGTCCCTGAGTTTGATACAACTGGGTGTAGAGGAGTGATGAGTGATTTTTGGTAAATCGTGCAAATTGAATGATTCAACATTGTGGGTAAAACATAATAGCTACTATTAACTTATATTGAAACAGAAACCTAAAACCCTTGCCTCTATCTTCACAACACTCACAAATCATGCGGACTCATCATTGGTCCGATCATATTTCAAAAAAAATTTTGGAAAAATTTCGTTTTTATTTAACAAGAATTAATTTTAGATTGCGATGCTGTGTCTGGTACCTTTTGAAAGCATTGGAATCGTTTATAACATCGGCTCCTGTTTTTCTTTCGGCCGCCCAAAGCATAAACTTAGTCAAAGATATTTGGCGAAAATTTTGTCGTTCAGAATTCTTCAGTCTAGAATGTTTTCCTCGAAAATTTGCAATCGAAAATGTTGATAAAACACATTTCTATTGAATGACAGGTTTACCAAACTAATACAGGAACAAATCGATGACAATTTAATGCTGCTGGAACAGATATGATTCTACATGATACCTGTCAAAGGAATTGGCGAAATAATTCGAAAAATCTTACTTTGTAAGAAATAAATAATATTTTGAAGTTTAGGGTAAGTTTGTTGTCAATAAGAGAGATCACGTAACTGTCTAAACCTGTCAAATTTCTATTCCTATAAAGCAAAGTCCAATAAATTAAAAGTGCAACATAGTAATTGTTACTCAAAATCGTGCACACTATATAGTAAAATAAAAGTAATATTAAATCTGTGCTGACAGCAACAACATAAGGACTACCCGTTTTTAAACCTCCTTAAGAGATCTCCCACGCAGATTACACCTTCACATATACGTTGATGGGACCACATCAACGCTGTCTTCAAATTATGTATTCTTCTCCTTATCTCCTCTTTTACGAAACCAAATAACAACACCGCAACAACAGAAGTACTTCTTTTTTTTAATTTAATATTCGTGTAGGCCCGCAATATATCACACATCAAATCAGAAAATAAAACACGAAAAACAATTATCGTCTGGGACGGGGGTAAGGGGAAGGGGAGGTCAATTTTTCCTTATTTCATCCACCCCCTAATAAAACGTCGAATGATTAAAAAGTTAATTGACGGCCGCGATGCACTCTTATTGTTCCCATCGCTTCGTTTCGTTTTCGACAAAATCGGTGAAGGCAAGGGGTCCGGACGGCCGGCGGGGGGGTCAGAAAGCGACGGGCAGATCGCGCGCCACCTGTTCCAGCTCATTACTTCACTTCCGGTGATAAATCAGTCCACCTTTTTGATACTGACGGGGGCTGATGCGAAAGCTGGCATTCCCAACGCCGATCAAGTATATCCCATCGTTGATGATTTTAAATTGTGTATGGAAGAGTATATGGATGTCCACAATTCGTTGCAAAATTGAGATAATTACGTTTTGAGGTTGTATATACAGGGTGTCCACCTAGTACGCGGAAGTCCAATATCTTGGTGGTTAACAGAGATAATTGAATCTAGTTTGTCAAGATCTACAAACCTAAAATAATTCCGATCATACATGGTGTTCCATTTCCTCTGTACAGAAAGCAACTTTCTTGTTTTAAATACAAATCTATATTTTTCGTCATTTATTTTGAATCTACATGAAAAATAAAAGGGATTCTATGTATGATATTTATGTATATGAAGAAACTGACGGTCTTTGAGATATTTGACTTAATATGTTTTTCTAATTTTCCTCCATCCCTTTCTGTCATTGGTTTTTCCTTTCGCTTCATTCTAGTTAGTCCATAATATTTTTAGTGTTTGCTCCACGCTTTGATTCCATGACTTCCTTTGTCGCCCTCTTGTTCTTTTCCCTGCTGTCCTAGTTTGTCATATTGTTTTGGTTTGGTTATTCTCCTCCATTCTGCTAAGATGTCCCCACCATCTCAACTTTTGTATTGCGATTTTACTCTGTACTGATTTGATTCCCAGTTTCTTCCTGATTTCTGTATTTGGGATCCTATCTTTTCTTGTCTTATTCGGTATTCTTTGTAGAAAGTTAATCTCCATTGCCTGTATTTTACTTTTTTTTTGTTGTGTTAGTTAGTACCCAGTTTTCGTAATTAAATCTTTCCCTATCGATAAAACCTTTGATTTTTTTACATTGATTTTCATATTCCAGACCATTAAATTGTGCTGCAGATCGTTTTCGTTTTTGGCGAATATTACCATGTCATCTGCGAATGTACTGCAGTGTTCAATATAAAAATCAAATAAAAATAAAAAGAAAACATATATTAAACACTTTACACTAATAATTTAAAAGCCCACCCTCTCGTAAATATTATTATCGCTAAAACACCTTGTTCCTGCCTCTACTTCTTTTCTTTTTCTTTCCTTTGAATCTTTTCTTCTTCGTCTACTCCTTTCTTTCTGCTTTTCCTTTTCTTACTTTTCAATCTTATCCAAAATCTTATTTCTTTCAATTCTCAAACGTTTCTCTTTCTCCTGTCTCTCTAATTTTCAATCTTCTTTTCACACTTTTGACTTTCTATTTTATTATGTCCTTTCTTCTTTTTAAAATAACCTTTTTCCTTTACTTGACTTTTCTCTTTTCTCCACCTTTTCAAAAAAAAAAACACAAAATATCCACCTCTCCTGTTTTTTCTCGACCTCCTTATTTCTTTTATTATTATTTTTTAAATCGCGGTAATTTTGACAATGTCATTCCTAAATTTATAGAAATGACATAACATGACAGTACAGACGCTTAAATTTATTTTTCTTAGGTTTAAGTTTCCGATATACAGACTTTTAGTTTCACTGCTTGGTTTTTTGTTATTTCGTCCATTAGCACTATGAATAGTAGGGGACTTAGGCTTCCTCCTTGTGTTAGTCCGTTTTTGATGTGGAAGGTTTCTGAAATCGCATTATTTGTTCTTATTCTTGCCTTTGATTGTCTGTATATACTTTTTATTGCTTCCATTAGTTGGCAATTGACCTTTCTTTTTTTAATATCTTCCATATATCTTCTCTCTTAGTTCTGTCAAATGCCTTTTCTAGATCAACAAAACATACTATAGCTTCTCTATTATATTCTGTTAATTTCTCTATGGTTTGTTTAAGGGTGAATATATGGTCTTGTAGGTATGCTTCTGTTTTTCGTATACCCAGCTTGTGTGTCTTCCAGTGGTACCTCTATTTCCTTTTTTAGTCTTCTCTCTAGTATTTTTTCATAAATTTTCTCCATTGTTCTTAACAGCGATATACCTCTGTAATTGCTGCATTCTTCTCTCGGTCCCTTTTTATGTATAGGTAGTCTTACTGCAGTTTTCCAATCTTCCGGTATTTCTTTTTGCTTCCAACCCATATTTATTAACTTGTGTACTAGTTGTACTCCCTTCTTGCTGGCGTATTTAATTTCTTCGCTTTTAATCATGTCCTAACCTGCTGCTTTACCAGTTTTCAGATCGTTGCTGCATCTTCTATTTCTTCTGTGTAACTTTTGGGCACTCCTTCCGTTTCTACTTCCTTGTCTCTTATGGTTTCTTCATTCAATAACGTTTTAAAGTATTCTTTCCATCTCGTGTAATATTTTCCGGGTTATTCAGCATATTTCCATAGGCGCCCCTGATTTGGTTAAATTTCGACTGTTTTCCTCGTTTCTCTGCTTTGATTACCCTGTATAGCAATTTCTGGTTTTCCTTTTTATCCTCTTCCAATCTTTTCCCGAATTCACTCCAGCAGTTCTTTACTTGTTCTACGTAGTCTTTTCTATTCCTGGTACGTGCTATTGTTTCTATTCTTTAAGTATTTGTACCATGATTTCTTCTTGTCTCTAATTGCTTCTTTAATTTCCTTGTTCCATTATTCGTAGCGGTAGTAATTGCACACGCTTGTCTGTTGTTAATGGTTCTTCAAAACACTATCTCAAAAACTGACCTACAGTATAAGCGGTGCCCAGAAACTGTTGTCGAATTTGACGAAAAAAAATATGAAAAAACAGCGTTAATTTAAATGGAACACACTGTATATTATTGATCAGTAAAACGCAGAATTAAATAGTCTAAACTTTGCTATAGCATTTGCTGTACTTAAGTTCAACACTTTAGGCAAAAATGCAGTATTAGAGTAAAAAGTGAGTAAATTTATGCATCACATTGTTCGAAATATTCACTGTTCAAAACATAATCCGACAAGTTTTATTATCAATAAATTCTTATGTATAATGTCTCTGTCTATTGTGCAGTGGTTCTCTGATTGTAGTAGGCTTGTTTCTACAAAAGCTGAAACATCTTTACATTATTATTTGTTGTGAAATCGTATTGAGTGCGGATTTTTTTGTAAGCGATTCAGACGTAATTGTTAAACATTCAAGAAAATTAAAGAGATTGTTTCAAATTTTCAGCGTCCTTTTCTCAGCATAACATAACCCTATTTTGGAAATTTCTTGTCACATTTCTTCTAATTTGCAATGTTGTGACTTACTATTTATTGCAGCACATGTAACTCGTATTGTCAAAAATTCAAATACATATAATTAATTAAATTGACAATTGAAAAAACGTACCCAAACAGCATGTCGTCCATATTTCCCAGATCACATGTTCACTTTAAAACACTGTTGATTGTTGTGCAATAAACCGGGGCTTTCATATTCGGCACTTCGAGTATTACAAGAATCACTCTTCAGTCGTGAATAAAACAATGGCAAGAAAATTATTCTCCTTGATTGTTTTTCCTGTGGGTATTCACAAAACCGCAATAATAAAACTAGTTATAAACTTGTTGGATTATTTTTTGAACAGTGAATATTTCGAACAAATTTTTTAATTGAATTTTTTAATTTTTGAAGGAAATTTTTTGCATAAATTTATTCACTTTTTACTGTAATACTGCATTTTTGTCTAAAGTATTGAACTTAGATATAAGGAATGCTATAGCATAGTTGTAGAATATTTAATTTTGCGTTTTATGGAGCAATAATATACAGGGTGTTCTATTTAAATTAAGGGAGATTTTCCATATTTTTCTTCGTCAAACTCCATAACACTTTCTGGACACCCCTTATACTGTAGATCAGTTTCTGACATGGTGTTTTGAAGAACTATTATTGCCTAACATTTGAGAAGTCGTTCGTCAGTTTCTTCATATGAATACCATACAAGTCCCTTTTATTATTCCCGTGCATTCAAAATAAAAGAAAGGAAATATAGGTTTGTATTTAAAAAATAAAGATGCTTTCTGTACAGAGGAAATTGAACACCCTGTATAATAAAAAAAATTGGACTTCCGTGTACTAAGTGGGCACCCTGTATATCTAATGTAATTTGATTAATAAATAAATATGTATGATACGCATACGACATGTTTTATATGTTCCAAAAAAAAAAAAAAACAAACAGGAGAACCTCGAAGGCAACCTCTACCTGAAAAAGCAGAGATAATAATATCGATAAATGGCTATGCCAAGATTGCACAGATACACAAATATTATTTGCATAACAACAGCTTAATATTTTAGTAGATGTAATGGATGTCGTGATTTCTAGAGAATTGGAACTACCTTGAAGCACACCTACTATAATTTGTATCAGATCCAACATCTATTAACATCTTCGTTAACGTTGCAGGTCTTAATTGTGTTAATCCCTCGAACAAAACGTACGATTTCGCTCTCCTAAATCTCAAAAAACAACAATCACAAACAGTCACAAAAGGAAAACATTTAAATCTGCAGAAAAGAAACGATCGACAATAAAAGAGAGTTATTTATCCATCTACATTCGTTTTATTCGATCTATTGCACTTATTTCTTCTCCATCTTATTCCCACACATCGTCTACACCCGACGTAGAATCGAGATAGAGACAACAGACAATAAACGGAGTGGTATGGAATTACCTTTCGTATTATGCCAGAAGAGACGGTACAGACTCACCAGGTGGGTACATACGAATGATGTTTGCGCGAGTGTTAGTGAACGCGATTCACTCGATATGTGCTCCTTTGCTAACACAACAATAAAGATTGGTGGAAGAAGAGGACGAGATTTTTCGTTCCCATGGTCTTTCTGCCCTCACATCTCCGGTATTAATCGTCTATACACAAATATAATGTGTGATCTAGTGCGTAGTGCACAGGTTATTAAATTTTAATCCAAAATTTTCGACAATAATATATAACTTTTGCTTATTTATACATGAATCGGAGACGCCTTTGTATTAGATTTTACTAACGGTATAAAAACACCAAGTTTCCGAAACTGATAAAGTTAATTTTCCTAGAACTTAATAACCAGTCGCCAAGATACAGTCCAATAAATAATGAAATTATCTCCGGAATAAGGGATAATTGTATTATTTGTATCTGTTATGGCCATTTGCTATGACGACATCTTGGACGTAGGCCTTGCGGTTTGTCGTGCGGTACCTTTGATCCTTTACGGTTGGGTCTAGTAGTTTTATTGAAGGGTGCCGTATAGTACGGTGACAATTGCGCTTCGATAATATTTCCTCCGACTAATTTTAGCCAGGAAATATGAATTTTATTGTTTTATGATCGCCTTCGCTCCTTAATGGCCTTAAATGATATTATTGTAGTATAAACACGAAATAAAACCAGAATGTGTTCGGTTATAGTTGGCGAAAGTATCAATGGAATATTGGTCCTGTCATAAAATGGTATAATTTGCGTTTGGAAGCCGTGTTGTATCGACTTTACTTAGAATATTGTGAGTTAATACGAAGGTTGAGTTTTCCAACTTATTTTTATTAGCCCTAAATGTATTAAGGAATGTTTGCAGGCTGATTTTAATATTTCGTAGTAAAATTAATATTTAAAAATCAATCCTGGTCGAATAATATAAATACTAATGCTGCACGAGGAAATTTAAGTTGCTAAAAAATGATTATGGACTCAAGGAAAGTTAAATCTATGTTAAATGCTCCTATTACTGAAAATACTGAGCAATTAAATGCATTTTTACAGTAAATTATTATGACGGGTTTTTTAAGAACTCTTCAATAGAGTGAGATATTTTGCAAAGCCGTCTATACTAGACGGCTTTGCAAAATATCTCTCTATAGAGCTTTAGTTTTATTGAAGAGTTCCTGTTGAGAATGCGATAAAAAGTTGAAACACAAATCAATTTATAACCTACACATGCACTCTTTCGGTTTAAGTGTAAAACCATGGACACGGTTTTTTTTTTTAATTAAATGCTCCAAAGTGACTGCTGCTTTCCATTTGGCAAAACGAATTTAGAAGTACAGTCTGTTCCAAAATTGATGTCACCCCCGCAATTAAAAGATCCAATAAAAATCATCTTCCCTATAACTCGACACAATTTTTGATTGATGAATATCAATATTGTAATTGCGCTCTAAAATAAATGTCGGTCAAACCTAGTGCATTCGCTTCGCAACAGAAGTTGTAATGTATCTTCCATCGCATCAAGCGACATTAATTTTGGAGGAGGCTGTACATACACTTTCTGTATCATATGAACAGTTGTAGTGTTCCATTTGTCAGTACATGACACTTCTTGCTTTGCTTTTTTTACCCTCCCTTCTCCCCTCAAACACTAGCAACATTTTAGCTGTTTAGTACTCTTATATTGTCTTTTTGTTTGGCTTACAAATAAAACTGTCAAATTCAAATTAAATGAGGTTAATTGAATTACATTTTTGGATTTTTTGGGTTTCGATATTTAAAAGAAGAAATGGATTTTATGTTATTGGATGCGCAAGTATATTTTAAAAGATTAGTAGTATTAAATTGCATCGGATTATCTTCATGTTGAAGCCTTATCTATTATGACTATTGAAATCATTATGTGTCATTCTTTCGAAGTGTAACGGTACAAAAAGAAGTCTTTCTCTTTCTACAAATTTCAAATAAATTATTAATTAATATGTGGAACAGTACGAAATAATAAAATACTCTGCCAACATTGGGTATTGGACATTTCCAATAACACAATTTGCACGATAGGTAAGTATAAATTATTAGAAGAACTAATTACTTAATTGTAATCGTTTTTTGGTCATGAATTGGTTCGAATTGGTTTCATAAGTTTTCAAACCAATATACATATAGAAGACAGTTTGTACAGTAGAGAGGACAAATTAGTAGCTGATGGTGTGAGTTTGATGATGGATATTTTCGAAGCATTGACATATGTCAATCAAACCGAGGCCTTTCAGCCCGAGATATTGGAAATTGCCCAAGATTTATAATCATCTAAGGTTGGTACTACCTGGGATATACATTTCTAGCTCTGAAGTCAGTTTCAATTTTTACTGCTTCATTGATATGAGGCCATATAATATAAATATTTTTCAAATTTAATATTTTTGATAGGCCTCCGGCTCGCGCTTTAAACTGGTCACTCATTCGCGAAATATGATTTCACGCACTTGGTTCGTAAATAACTATTATAAAATTCGTGTAAGTGACATTTGACATTACCTTCCAGTCAGGTTATGTTTAAATATGCGTTTCAGGGTCTTTACGGTCGAGCAAAACGCTTTCATTTTAATGGCCTATTTTCGGAGTGCCACACACAATCCTGATGGAAGCTGGACTTATTCTTTGCAATCATGCTTAGCGCTGTTTAATGAAGCGTTTTCCGATGCAAATATTCCATATGAAGTTTTCGTTCAACATAAGCGAAGAGTTCTGGATCGCTTTGAAACAAAGAATTGTATTTGTACGGGAAAATCAACCTTCGCTTCTTATTCAAGTTGTTGATAATATTCAGCAACATATCGAAGCTAGACCAAAAAAATTGTAGCGATAGTTATCAGCACAGACAGGTTATAATAAAAAATGCACTTTGAAATTGGTTTAATTTCATTCTTTTGATTAAACAAAACATCTTTCTCAAAAGCTTTCAAGAATATGCATCCATTAAGGTTTTCGTAATCCATCGATTATATCCCATTGACTTTGAATCAAGAATAACTTATTGTAATTGATTTAATGAAAACATAAACAATAATGAAATATTAGAACCTTTTCTGGGCATGAACCTTGGTTTCACTTATCTGGTTATGTAAATTCTCAAAATTATAGAACATGAGCAACAGAAAACCCACACAACTTATCGAAAATGACCTACATCCTTTAAAAGTTGGCATTTTGCTAGCAATATCACTTCGTAGAATAGTTCGTTATAGAGATATACTACAAGAATTTGTGGACCTACTCTATGATGACGAGTTAGAAAAAGGATTTTTTCAACAAGATAATGCTCCACCCCATACTGAACAAGAGACATTAACATTTTAAAGAGAATGTTATGATGATCGTCTTATTAGCCACGGTAGATGACCACCAAGGTCACTAGACTTGACCCCCCTCCCCCCCCGTTCCCTCCCCGTCCCCATCTCCCCCCCAGATTATTTTATGTTCGGAAAGATTAAAGATAATGTTTATAAAAATAGGTTACATAATTTAGATGAATTAATACAAGCAATTGAAAACGAGATTCAAACGATTACAAAAGAACAAGTTCAAAATGTTTTCGAAAATATGAAACGAAGAGTTAATTTATGTCTGCAGCAGCAGGGTCACCATTTCCAACATCTATTGTAATTGCAATATTAACTAATAAAGAATGTTTGTGTTTTTGTCATTGGTTTCATGGTTATAATTTTTTATAATTATTTTCTTAGCTAATTTTAATTAATTCAATTTTTAAAGTACTAGTACTTTAAAAATAGGCAACTATGATGCAGTCGAATATAAAATAATGTTACATGGGGCTATACTCAAGACACCCCTTTAATTTGATTTTTCTGAAAAAAAGCTATAGGTTTGCTGCCTATCTCTTTCAGTGAACTGATAACTTATCAAACGTTTTTGCGTCTTATTAATTTTTGATTTGATGCTGTTTTTACAATGGTATTATAACTTATTTCATTTGTTTTGGCATTTCTTAAGAATTTTATTTATTTTTACATCATTTTAATCTCAAATTTTATTTTTTGACTAGCACATAAACTCACCTTTCATATAGAAAGATCATTTTCTTTAACATTTCCTAAAATCTTCGTGACTTAGACTACGATCACTACTTTGATGATTAAAGATTAGTCCTACAGTTCCTTTTTAAATATATTTTTTTTATCGACGAATGCCTCAACCAGTCTAATTTCGATTCCTTATTCAAATGTCCATAATTCTGTATTGCTTTTCAATCAGGTTCTTAATTCTATATATTAAATTTAAGTGTCTTATTTTGAGCCAAAATTACAAATAAAATTTCATTCATACAAACAAGAACTCTGACCGTCTTAATTTCCTTCCTGACCTAAATAAGAACAACCTAAAAATAGCTACCTCTCCTCGAAACAAAACGGAAAACAAGACAGGAAAAAAATTACGAAAAAAAAAATAACAACAATAACAACAGTGTCGACAACCTCCGACAAACAAAAAAATAAAACGAAAGCCGGGTATCGGTCGGGTACCCCCGTGACGCAACCTGTTGCTCCGATATGCCATGCCGATGGGGTCTTTCCTCGACATTGCGCGCTGCCGCCACCAGCGCCGAAATAAAAAAAAAAGAGACTCTCGGTGACGAGATACTACGTGTTTTTTTTTCCGGCGCGTTCCTCCGCACCTCGCCTTTTGCTCGACAGCGGCCGCAAACCCCACATCCAGAGCGGCACCCCGCGCACTCATATACACTGGCACACATTACGGTGGACGGAGATAAGGGGTTCCCGATGGCGGAAGCGCGCTCCCCGCGTCGTCGTCGACGTCGTTGGCGTCGGGTCCTCCCCTCCTCCCTCCTCTCCCGCTTCGGGCGCAAAAGCGAAAGGGTGAATGTCGTATGCGTGTTTATCGTGTAAATATATACATGTGCGAGTTGGCAATGTGCGGTTTTTGATATTTTCGTATGCGGACGGATTTGTGAGGGGAAGATGCGAAATACTGTCACCTTTACAATGATATATAAAAAGATACGTGTTGTTGTATGTGTGAATTGTTTTCTTTTGTATGAAGTGGTCGTATTCAATTACGATGGATATTTAGAGATAACACTAATCGACAATTTTAAACTTTTTTTTGAATAACTGTTGTAAAAATGGATTCGTCCTTACAGTCTTAAACTAAAAGCATAATCAGAAACAAAATTTTTCCAAGTCTAGTAGTCTAGTGGATTCCACATACTCTGATATCGTTTCTGCAGTATTTTGATGGAATCTTTCTCCCTGTTTTTCACTCATCTATCTATTCGTTACCCCTAAGATTTATCTATCAAATTAGCAACGATATGTTGGTAGTTTTCACTCTTTAGTTTTGCTAGAAAATGTTTATCACAGAAAGGTGACATCGTGTTCTAGTGAAAGCCCAATGCTGCCACAAAGTCACCCCGAGCGATGGGGTGAATGTGTGACAAATATACATCAAAATTCTGGCTAAACCACTATTGTTTTTTGTTTCACATCGTGATTGTTTAGTAGCTAAATGATGTGACTACTTCATATTGTCTACTCGACCTTCCAGCTATAAAACTAGAACTGCAAAAATTATTAAAAGTGTCAAATCTGTCACAAAGTCACCTCGTTTTACGGTACTTATTTCAAAATTTTCATCTTTGAAAAGCTTCCTCATTTGTGGACCATCAAATATTCTTTCGCGAACTTTTGCATCAGGCATCCTTTAAGTATTTAAAACAGTTGCCTTCTTTTACTAATGTTTTCAGAAACCGTTTAATCAATCCTGATTGAATGTGTAGAGGGGGTAGAATCACCAATTAGAATCCAATAACAGTTCAAATTTTATATTAAATTTTCCAGGAACAATGTTGTTCCCTAAATGCTATGCTTTTATTTGATAATGTTGCTGAAGTGCTCGGCTATCCCATAGAGACAAAAAATAAGAATTTGCAAAAATTATGGGTAAAAGTTTTGTCGAATCTGTCACTGAAGTCACCTCGTTTTACGGTACTTATTTCAAAATTTTCATCTTTGAAAAGTCTTCCAGGCAGATTTTGGAAGACCATCAAATAACTTTGCGAACTTTTGCATCAGGCATCCTTTATTGGCGCTGAGTATTTTGCTCCAAGTAATGTTTTGCCGGGATAAACCTAAACAACCTGGGCAAAGATTTAATGTTGATTGTGTGGGTGAACACATCGAATCAGTGGCAACGAGTCCAAATAAGGTATTCATTGTTTGTGAACCATTCTTTGATAATGTAGAATGAGCACCATATGGAATTGACGTTAGAGTTTTGGCACAATCTTCCTGGTTGAGACATTCCAAGGTATTGGAAATAAGCAAAGAGCAAAAACCATGCTAGAACTAAACAGGAACAGATTACGCATTCTCACAAGTTTCCTTACAGGGCATTGTCACCTCGGGAGTGAAGAGAGGTCTGAAACTGTAATAGGTTTCAGGTTTTTGGGCGGAAGATTCTGATATCCAAGCAATGAAATTGAAGAAATTCGCGCCAACTTTGGCAAAGTTATAGATAGGAAGAAATATGGCGTTGATCACATGTTTTACAGTTAAAGGCTGGATTTGCAGCGATTTTAAAAGATAGGAAATTACGAAGTCAGAACTTTTATGAAAGTCAATTATCTGAAGTATCTCAGTAGATGGATGGCGTTAATTATTGAGATAAGTGACTCCAAAGCGGTATCGAAAGCTTGGTGGACTTAATCTAAGATTTGGTCTTCTAAATAGTGGTGGGCGGAACATCTTTGCCTCTCATACGAGGCAAGTGGTTAACAAATTTGTCGACATTGTTGGAGAGCTCATCTTCACAGTGCTCCTCATCAGTGATATTGTGGTTATTCGGTCTTGGTGTCGGCGTCATTGGGAAGACGAAAGAATTAGATTATTCTGCACGCAACTCTGTCTGTTTCGCTTTAAGGATTTGAATAATCACCATAGCTATCTATCCTGTATAGCCAGGGAGAGGACTTGTGACCACCACTTAGGTTCGTGGAAATTTTTCAACACGGATTTTAGCTTACTAGAAGGAGCGTTAGCAATTCTGATATCAGACGGAACAATCATCTTCTGCAACTTTTTGTGTTGTCTTCTCTTATCACAAATGAGTCCTTTAATTTCCGAGGGGCAGCCATCCGTCTAAAGTTTAAGGCCACGTCGGTGTGGCGTTACTGAGGCAGGAAGAAAGGGGTCTAGGAGCAGAATTCAAGGTCAAATGTGTTAATGATATTGGAGGAGTGAATAGGTGAAAATGAGACAGCAAACCGTTTCCAACAAACGCTGATAGAAAGGGAGGGGGTGATCGCAGTGAATATTTCATGCATAGATAGCACTAACTAACCTTCTATAGAGCTGGCTTCACCGAGAAATTATCAGCGTGAATGTGATTTCAAGGAGTGTCGGCTCGTACAATACATAAAAAAAATCGGTAACACCAGGACCACAACATGGTCTTGGTGTAACCAACTTTTTATCTAACAATGGATTGATGGTTACACTGCAAAACCACTTGAACTGAAAGATGTTAAATTCGTCAAAGAAAGACCCAAAGAACATTATAGTTACGAAACTGTAACATCCACCAACCATCCTGATTTATTCAGTATGGCGCAGAAGAAGGTCAGTGTTGCACAAGGTTGTGGTTCGCCAACTACTGTTACTCAAAGTTTATAATTTTAAGTAAATTATAGACAGAAAAATTTAAAATATCGCCATGATGATGCACCTCTCCCAGTTTGGTTGTTACTATAATCTATTCTCTTACAAGTTTTCTTCATATTTCCAATTTTTAGGTCACATTGTTCGCTTACAAATACATATCTCTTAGAACATATTTCTTCAGCAATTTCTTTTACACAGATTTGTTTGCTTTGGTGATTGAAACTTGATCATTAACAAGACCAACTTGTAATGCACTGCTTGAGAAAAAAAGCCTTCCTTTGCAGCATTTTTGAGAGCAGCAACTGTTATATTACTAGGATTAATAGAGAAGTGGTCAATGTTCTTCTTCTAAGGCCGAAGAACTATAGTTTCTATGCCTCTTAGTCCTCCGGTTACGACTATCTAGCTAGAGATGTTTGGGATTGTGGGGACTTTAGTTGGTTGCTATCTGGAGAGTTGTTGATTTAATGCTCCTTCTTACGGTTGAGCATCTTCCATAGCCAGGGCCCTTCTAATTCGGACCCAAAATGGTGGCTTGTTCGAATCAAGGTTGGCAAGGTGACTGATGAGCGGATTTCCAGATCTTCCGATGTCCTCTGTGGTCCTGTTCGCAAAGGTGGATGACATGTTGTTTCAGTAAGGGCACGCTAAGGTCTTCTCGCAGCTGCTAATTCCTCACAAACCATGCTGCGTTTAGTATTAAACGGAGGATTTGGTTCTGGAAGATTTCGAGTCTCTTGAAGTTAGTTTTCACCACGGCGGGCCACGCGAGTGAGCCATAGGTAATAATCAGTCTCAGAAAGGAGAAATATATTAAGATCTTGATCTTCAATGAGAGGTCGCTCTTTGGATATAGCCGAAAGATACATCTTTATTGCCTACTGTTTTTTTAGAAATATGGATTTATTGAGGCTTTTAGACCGGTATGAGGTAATTGGATGTTGGTTCAAAATGTATTATGTGTGAATTTAAGACATGTTTGATGGTGTATTGCTCGATTATAATGAACATCCTCGTAAAATGGAAGAAAATGAAAGAAAACTAAACTGAAAACTCTTCCGTCTTATTCTGCTATTTCTTCTATTCTATTTTTTGTTTAATGATACATTTTTTGTAATTCCCAATAATACAAAACTACATTTCCATTTTTTACTTTTTAGGTATATTCCTCGAGGTGTTGTGCACAGTTGAGCTATTAACAACAATGAATGCACGACCAACTGCGGTGCTAGCGCACCTGGACACCCATCGGTGTTGACACAATGCACATCTCTTGCCGTTGAGAGGAGAATCTCTCGTGCATCTCTCTCTATACCGCTCAAGTTACCGATGCTCGTCGCCAATATGTTCCGTGTGATCTTCGTTCTTCGGATAATGCTTTCTGATTTGTGTGTCCTCTTCTCCTTCGCATGACGGCCGCGACTGCCAAGACATGCAGTCATGGCCTATTGTGTTCCATTTGTTTACGATCCACCTTTAGTTTATTCAGAACCGTATTCGCTTCATTATTCTACACGTTTAAGGTCGGTGTTGTTATCGCTTGAAATTCGAATCGTTTTCTTCGTCGTGAAAAATGTAAATTTGTTCCTGAAAAATGTATAACGATGTATTTTTGAAAGGAGAAAAACGTTACAGCATTGAATGAATTCAACGCGAGACAATACATCAAACACATAAATAAATATTGAGTCAAGTGGGCGTCACATCGACTGTCAAACTCTATTAAGTCGTTCGATTGAAATTACAACCCCTTTCGACGTCTATATATGTTTTGGCCCCCACAGGAATTACCACAAATCACCGCACACCATCGAGTTAAAAAGTGTACGGCGAAGTACGAAGGTGTGTAATTTGATTTGAACTCAAAGGGTGACGAGAGAACGCGTATTTTGAAAATAATAGCTTTCACTTGCGACAGCGGGGAGTAACGTTACACACATTCACCTTTGATACAATTTCAACCGCTAAACGTTATAGTTCTTTTATTATATTTTCCGCGTTAATATAATTATACATCAATGGGAAAGAAGGGGGACGTTGTGGTTTTTTTTTTTAAATCAAAGAATGTACGTTGATGTGACGTCCTGCTAGACTAGGTTTTGAAATAAATAAATTAGATTTTAGTTTTGGCGCCCAACGTTTACAACACTTATTCAATATATACATATTACGTTTTAAAGCATCAGCATCCCTTGCATAAAACCGGAAATGGGTTGCAGGTGTACAACATAACAGCTCCTATATACACACACGCATTTCGAACGTGAACAGGGTACCGTCCAGGGACCTGCTAAAAACCAAAACACCTGACCCTTGACCTACCCCAAAAAGCTGACCACTCATTCGCCATATATACACAGAACGACCGACCTATCCTAACGCGCATAGTGGCCACTGGTCATCCTTTTAACCCCTTTTCCTGAAATATGATAATGCGCTTGATTTTGTGTGTGTTTTTTTTTTGGGGCCTTCTTCCATACCCGCTCCCCAATGCACGGTAAAAGCGTGCAAGTGTGCCGTGGACGAGCGTGTGCCTCTTTCAACTATACTTTTTTTTTCCCCCGTATTCTTTTCACCGCGTGACAGGTTCTGTGTGTCAGGTTGACCTTTGCATGACTCCGTAATACCTTATTAAGTGGACGTTATAATGTAATTTCGTGTAAATTACGTGTATAAACGTGATGATTTAGGGTGAATTTGTCTTGTGTTAAAGTAAGGAGAAGGGTTAAATGGAGTTATTGCGGTTTCTTCTTCGAAAATTCAATCTTTCAACTTAAAATTGTTGGTATATCCTTGTGTTTAAGTTTGCTTTAAACTGTTTTTATGATTGAATTAAATATTTCTGTATAATTATAAAGATAAATAATCATTTTGCGTTATAATGAATGATTCTGTCTCTACATGTATCGATAATTTCCTAGTAGGCCAATAAAATTAAGTCGAAAAAATCCTCGAAGAATGCTGAATTCGAGCATGACTGGCCGTTGCAGTTGAGGCATATTCTTGAACATTTCATGATTACTTTTCGGCAGCTGCACTTCCCTGTATACTCCTTTGTACATTTGCAGGAAACAGTGTTGAGAATTTCAACTGGAGCTGGATCCTTAGTGTTTATGATGGGGAGAAGGCCAAGGTCCGTCCTCCCTCATCCCAAGCTTAGAGGATTCTTTGGTCTATCATACCAGCCCTGGATTTGAAGGTAGAGACGCCAGCTCGAAAGTTGGCTTTCTTAGTGATCTTGAAAATGTCTCGTGGCGGATTTGGTCCGAGGAGGTCTCATCTGCCTGAGGTGAATAGAGGGCTGCCAAGAACCGTTGACCTACTGGAATGAGAATCTTAGGATCGCCATCTTCATGATGGAAAACCTTAACAGTCTCTTGTAATGTCGTGTTCTTTTGAAGAAGCTTGACAAACTTCAGCTTCCCTTGGCGATAGAATGCAGAGGTTGTATCACATCCACTGATTGCATGTAGGAACAGAATATTCTGTTTGACAATGGACGAGAAGTTGAAGTACTTGGGAGAGTACAAGGTGTTCTGAGAGGTTCCCTTTCCAGGTTTCATGACGTAAATGGTGGATGAATTTGGTGATTTGGCGGTTAATAGAATCAATAAATCGGTGTCCTCCCAGATTATGATGACGGTCGCAAAGTTACGAGGGAGCGTTTTTATATTCGCGGAATGAGCGGGTTGTAGCGGGGGTGATTAGGCGCGTTGGGGGCGTGGCCTGTGCAGCGACTCATAATTAGTATAAATACGAAGTTTCATTGTTATTAGATAGTTAGTCTTTGAGCTATCGTCAACCAAGGAGTGAAAAGTGAAATATGGAAAAAATCGAATATCGTACCGTTATCAAAGGAAAATCAGTCGCGACCATAATGAATGAAATGTCATTGGTTTACGGCGACTCTTGTCCAGGAAAAACCATGGTGTACAAGTGGCATAGTTTATTTAAACAAGGAAGGGAATCCCTTGAAGACGACCCGAGGCCGGGCAGGAGCATTGAGGTGACCACGCCAGCACTTATCCAAAAAGTTGAAAAATTGTACTCGAAGATGCTCGACTAAAGAAGAAACAACTCGCAGAAATGGTTGGAGTATCCGATACAACAATTTTTAAAATCCTACACGATCATCTCGGCATGTCTAAGGTCAGCGCAAGATGGGTGCCGAGAGTGCTCACGCCGCCGCAAAAACAACAGCGCGTAGAGTGTTCGCGTGCATTTTTGGACCTCTGTAATGAAGACAAGGATGGTGTATTGAGTCGAATTGTTACTGGAGACGAAACTTGGGTTCATCATTATGAACGTGAGTCCAAACAAGACTCCATGCAGTGGCATAAAAGGGTACGGCACCTCCCAAGAAATTTAAAGTGTCACAATCAGCTGGGAAACTCATGGCAACGGTATTTTGGGACTCGGAAGGAATATTGTTGATTGATTATAAAGATAAAGGTGTTTCTATAACCGGAGAATATTACGCTTCAATATTAGAGCGACTAAAAGAAGCCATTAAAGAGAAAAAACGGGGAAAATTGACGAAAGGTGTGCTGCTTTTGCACGACAATGCGCCCGTCTACAAGAGCCGCGTTGCGTTAGCTGCCCTGCATAAGGTGGGCTTCGAAATTGTGAGTCACCTACCCTACAGCTCAGACCTGGCCCCGAGTGATTATTACCTGTTTCCGAAAATGAAAAAAGAGCTGCGGGGTAAAAAATTTACTGCCGATGATGAAGTCAAGGAGGCAGTTTCGGCGTATTTTGCAGATAAAGAGAAATCATTTTTTTATGAGGGTATAAATAAATTAATTGAAAGATGTGAAAAATGTATCCGTCTTGCAGGTGAATATATTGAAAAAGAAAAATAATTTGTTTTTTTATTTCCACCCCTTATCCCCCATTCCGCGAATATAAAAACGCTCCCTCGTATCTGTCAACTGAATGGCAGTGTTGACAATAAGGGTATCAGCATCTTCAACACTTTGCCTTACTTTATACTCATTCTGTACTAATTTCTCACGCAGCATGGAAATCAGCCGTTCTTTGTTATTGTCGTTGGAGAGAAATTATTCTTTCGGCATGGTTGCGTTCATCGTTTCAGTGAACACTACATTTGCAGAAGAGTACTTGCTTTTACGGCGAAGCCGCTCAGCTGATTTGGTAGGTTCTCTTTACTGATGTCGCATCAGGATAGCCATCAAAAACGATGGTTGTACTGGCAGGATTGTAGGATTTAGTGTTTCAAAATTGACTAGCGTTGATTCTAATAATCCTTGTCTAGGAATGTTTGTCGATTTGTCAAAAGCTTTTGACAACGTAAATTACAAGCTGTTGCTCCATAAGTTGACCAATTATGGAATAAGAGGCACTGATGTCTTGTACTGATTTGAAAGTTATCTTGCAAATCGCAAGCAGAAGGTCGTGGATAAATGAATACTCATCTGACGTACTACCTGTCTTCAAAGGAATACCACAAGGATCCGTTTTAAAGCCCTACTCTATTCTTGATTTTTATCAATGATCTCTCATGTTTAGAACCGTTAGCAAACGTGATTAACGTGATTAACTCCCTCCTGATCTTCATAGTCGCTTTGAGATTGCCAATTCTGTTCACCGACAGTTATATGTTTAATTTTTTTTTGGTGATTAAAAATGCCTTAACGCACCATCAGGGACGAGACCCGTCCCCGGTGTGTGGGGCTCGCACCCACTAAAAAACCTCACTTTGTCAGGTGTAGAATCCATCCCGGAACCGCTGGTCGCATAACTTCAGGATGGCACCTCGTAGTTAGCCTCGATCGACTGCCTCCATTGCTTGGGTCTCTTTCTTCTTCTCCTTCAGCATCTTCTCGACGAACGTGGCGATCTTCTGCCAGCGGTCGTGTCCGGACAGCATCGTTTGCACGACGTTATCCGGCGTTAGAGGTCCTACTTCGTCTTGTAGAGCGTCTCTGTAGTCACTCCACCTCTCGCATTCGAAGAAGGTGTGGTGAGCATCATCTTCAGTTATATGTTTAACAACAATCTGGTTCTGATAATGATAATGATAAAACCAACACGAGACAAATAAATTATTATTACCACCAATGCACAAAACTTCTTTATTCCAAAGAAATTTAACATTTTTATTATGTAATGTATGGATGTAAGTTATTTAATAAGTTTCCGAATGATATAAAATTGTGCAGTAACCTAAGAAATTTCAAACACAGTTGTGAAAAGCATCTTCTTACATTAACTTGTTACAGTTCGAATGACTACCTGTAATTTTATTTGACGTTGTTTTGTATAGTTTCCCATAGTTCGAAATAAAGAGTATTATTATTATTAATATTATAAAGAATGTAATCTGGTACAGACCTAGATCATCACTTTAGTTTTCAAATTTTGCTTCAAGTTCTTGCAAAAGTTAGATACTTTTTTATGTGCTAATTATTGAATATCTATCTATTGTTATTCTAGATTCTTCTCCATACATGTGATGTCAAAATCTTTTTCCTGCTTTCCTGTCAGTGTGTTTCTTGCTTTCAACAATGGCAGTCTCCGCCGTTGCATAGTCCTTATTAGATAGTCTACAAATAGGCTCATTCTTACAGATGCCAATTCTATGTAGGTATTTCCTTAGACAGCAGTTGAGCACCAGCACATCTTCTACTAAATGCCTTAATGGCTGCCCCATAATCCATTTGCTATGTATTTGCCCCTCAACGTTGTTCCAGTCAGCTTGTTTGCTATTTCGCTGCCTGGTGTGCCCTTATGCTCCGGTATCCAGACCAATGTAATTTTGTTGTGTATGGCCAGGGTTCTTAGGTTTTCCAGCCAGTCCCAAATTAGCTTCGAGGTTATCTGATGCTAGTGAAGAAAAACACAGGCAAGTGGTGGTGACCAATTTAAATGAAATTTAGTGGGTTTGTAGACTGATGCAGTGTCAGAACAACGGTAACTTCCATAGGTGCTAAATCGCCCGTTTTCGGGGGATGGGGCGCCCGAAAGCCAACGCTATCCTTCGCTAGAGGGCGGATCAATAAATACCCGTGTTAGGAAAGAAGACGGAAGTTTTTCACAATTTTTTATTTTATTTTTCAACGTAATTACCTTTTAGTACTATACACTTTTCCCAACGTTTCTGCCATATCTTTAACCCCTCCAAAAAATACGATTTGTCAAACTCTGCAAAATACGCTTCTGTCTCGACGATAACCTCCTCGTTTGAGCTGAATCTTTTTCTCCCGAGCCACGTTTTCATGTTGGGGAACAGAAAGAAGTCGCAGGGAGCCAAGGCAGGCGAGTACGGTGGGTGCGGCAGCACTTGGTAGTGCAGTTCATGCAACTTTGCCGCGATAGTTCTGGATGAATGTGCTGGTGCATTATCGTGGTGAAACAGCACTTTTTTCTTAGCCGTGTCTCCTTCAATTTTATATCGAATCGGTCCAATAATTCACTGTAGTACTGCCCCGTGACCGTTCTTCCTTTCTGTAAAAAGTCCATGACGATTATTCCTTTGGAATCCCAAAAAATCGTGGCCATGACCTTTCCGGCCGATGGGACCGTCTTTGCCTTTCTTCGGAGCAGATTCACCCCGAAAAATCCATTGTTTCGACTGGCGCTTGGACTCTGGCGTATAATAATGGATCCAGGTTTCATCGACGGTGACGACTCGGCGCAAAAACTCCTGCGAATTTCTCTTAAAGAGGTCCAAATATATTGCTCTTTTTCCATTTTATCGAGAAACACGAAACACGTGTAATACAAATAGCTGTCAAATAAAAACTAACGTATGCATCAGTCTGAAATTTATTATGGTATTGTCTGACAGATGGTAGTACACGACGGTAATGCCAACTTTCCTCAGCAGCGCCACCTGTCTTCAAACACGGGTACTTACTGATCTTCCCTTTAATATCTCCAAAACTATAAAAAATATCAAAAAAAAAGTTAAGACAAATATATAACTGTTTTATGAATACTAAAAGATAGCGACAATAGTTTGCCTGTCATAGTTCTTGTTTTCCAGAAACAACCTCCACCCCCTATATTTTTTAAAATATTGTCGCTATCTTTTAGTACAGAACCTCTATAACGGTAATATTAAAAATACATGAAATACGGTGTGTTTCATTTAAAATAATTAAGAAGGGACGATTAGGAGAAAACGGCAAACTAAATACGATTTTCTTGGCCGAATGGAATTTAATAACAAACAGAAAAAAACTGTCGATTTATTTAGTCATAATACATAAATTTATGTTCAGCTGCTTTTTTATATAGGGTGTTTCAGGATGAAATTCGATTTTAGAAATAAAATAGCTCACTGACTTTTGAACATTTTAATAAATTGAACTTACAAATATAATTGCTAACATTTGGAAATTAAACCTTAAAAATAATGTTGCCCTTGATATCTTATGCACTCCTCTAAACGATTCGGTCTTTAAATTCATTTACGTTCACCGAAGGATTTACAAGGTAGCCTCACAAAAAGAAATCTAGAGGTGTCAAATCACAGCTTCTTGCAGGCCAGTCAATGTCACCTCTACGCGAAATTAATTTTTCAGCCAAAAACATTCTTACTGTCTCTAAAGCTCATTCGCAGTATGGCTTCCAGCGCCGTCCTACTGGAACCATGTGCGATTATCAAACTCTTCAAATGCTTGTAATGCTGGTCCTAAATAATTGCGAATCATCGATGAATATCGTTGGTGCATTTATTGTTATTGATTGTCTTTGATTATTCTCAAAAAATACGCCTCTAGATGACATTGCTGCCCATACAGTTACTTTTGGAGTGTGCAAAGCGACTGCATTTTTTTCTCTTGGGTTTGCCTCAGACCAGTACCGACA
Source organism: Holotrichia oblita (assembly GCA_023690525.1). Taxonomy (NCBI): domain Eukaryota; kingdom Metazoa; phylum Arthropoda; class Insecta; order Coleoptera; family Scarabaeidae; genus Holotrichia; species Holotrichia oblita. The sequence continues at coordinate 10,533,536 of CM043017.1, forward strand.
ATTTTGTTCATGTACTCGTCTAAATGAAAATGTGCTTCGTCACTAAAAATCATTGAAATCCTGCATCAGAGTAACAAACTTAAGACGGCTACGGTGATCATCATTCTTCGAAGCTTGAAGCAACTGGATCTTATAAGGATGGGAATGGAAGAACGTAAGAATGAGGAGAAGTGTTCCATTGGCAAAAAAATCCAAAACATGATAATTCGAATGGTCACAGCAAAAATAATCTGACACTGACAGTTTGCCCAAGATACATAAAAGAAAATCGAATTTTACTCTGAGTCACCATTTACTAATAAACAGGAAATAGTGATTATTATCTGACAGTTCAGTATGTTAATATTAACATAAGTAGCTGGATATTTTGACAACATTTTGTGAACCAACTTGTATAAAGTATTAGAATACGCAATTAACTACAAGGGTACAAATTAACTGCAAGGGTATACTCAAAATGTTAGACAAACTTTAAAAATTCTGAATTGGATTCGCATGAATTCATGTTTAGAGAAACGTCAATTTTTCAAACATTCGGTTTATTACAATTTCGTTTACTTCTACAATGTTAAAATTAACTAAGATTGGCTACAAATATCGTTCCTTCCTTCAATGGGATTATTCTTTAATCCATATATTTAATAAAAAAAACAACTGACGTCGTATGCAGCCGGTTATTTAGACTTAAAAGAATTTATTTTCAGCATTCATTCACATGATGTTTTCTAAAAACCCGAAAACACATTGTGCCGTGCGTAACTCGTAAATAACATCATCCCGAAACTCGCACTACATACATTATACCGATTTCCAAAAGTTCAGCGAGCTTCGAAAAAGAGGGATGGTGATTTCTACACAACAACCCTTTTTTCCCACGGTTTTGATCCGCAGCAACGACTGATGATGCATCTTGTGCGGTAACAGCACACAGTCAGTCAAGAAACGAAGAGGATAGATAGATGCGTGTATAGAGAGAAAATCCGCCACATTGAGAGCGTATTGCAAGTCACGCCCGAAGGCAGATGTTCACTTGTTTCTTCGTTCGACAAACAATTGCACTGCCATGCCATCCGGCTGCTTTCCTTCAGTTTGTCGTGTTTTTTTTTCCTCTCTTTCTCCTCTTTCTTGTAATTCTGAAATTGCATAGAAAAAGAGAAATTGGTTGTTTTTAATAAATGAGTATAATGTAGTACAAGTACAAAGGAAGGAAACAGGTGCGAATTTGATTTTAAGAAAACTATTCTAGTTTCGGCGAAAATAATAATTAAAAATGAATCTTGTCGATACAATTTCGTCGTCGGTATTGTAGGAAACGATACCGGGAAACATAATCGAGTCCCTGGAGACTAGATCGTCGAATTAAATATCAATCATATCCACGTATATTTTAGGATCCGGGTCGGTGTCAATCTCCCTTAGCTCAGCAGAATCGAAGCAGCCAACAGTGGACAGTTGTGATTACAGGACGGTCTCTAACGTAGCCCCGTTTCGTGTCGGGTCAGCCGGTAATCCTTACCTGTCATCTCGTTGATATTATGTGCAGATGGATATATCTTACATTATAACCTAAGCCCTTCGAGGGAAAAGTGTATTATAGCCTATTAATTTTTGTCGTGTTGTATAGGTATATAGTGTGCAAGATGGATACGGGAGTTAATAACGCATTCATGTCTACAATAAAGACCAAAACTAGCACCCAATATATGGTAGAATAAAAAAAATGCTAAAATTCCCAGTCTTTCGCTAGCTGACATATATATTCATGCCTATTTACACAAATATCTAAAGACAAAGGAATTGTATCAGGTTTTGACCGCGGCATAGTTGTGTAGGCTGAATAAACAAAAGTTACATACAAATAAAAGCTCTATATACAGGGTGTTTCAGAATAATATGCTGATCTTTAAGGGTATCAATCTTTACGTGATTTTATGAAGAAAAGTTCAAATAAACCTATGTCCTAAAATTCCTAAATTTTGAACTACAGGGTATTCAAGTTTTGAGAAAAAAATCGTTTTTTTATCATAACTTTAATATCTTCCTAAACATTTTTTATAATTTAGATTAGCTGTTGAAAGTGGCCACCACCTGCAAGTATGCATGCTTCAGCTCTTTTCCTCATTGAGTCTCGTACTCTTTGAAAAATTCCTGGAGTATTGCTGATAGTGTCACAACAAAGTATTATGCGATTTCTCAACTCCTCTTCAGTGTGTATTGGGGTGCTATAAAGCAAAGTCTTAAGGTGACCCCACAGGAAAAAATCTAGACTGTTTAGATCTGGGGATCTAGGAGGCCACGACTGTGTTCCTCCCCGCCCTATCTAGCGATTTCTAAAAATTGATTTAAAAATTCCCACGCCTGGAGACTGAAATGTGCAGGTGCACCATCGTGCATAAACCACATACGATGACGGCTTAAAATAGGAACGTCGTCTAGCAAATTTGGTAAACTCTGTTCAAGAAACCGACGATAAGCGTTTTCGTCCAATCTGCCTGGTAGAAAATAAGGCCCAATTAAGTAATCACCAATAATTCCAGCCCAAACATTTACCAAAAATTAGTATTGGTGGCGGGATTCTCTGATGGCATGTGGGTTTTCTTCAGTCCAAAAATGATTGTTATGAAAATTTCTTATTGCGTTCCTGGAAAAATTAGCTTCGTCCGTGAATAAAATTTTGGCGTCAAATTGAGGATTTTCGGTAACCATTTGAAGAAACCATTGGCAGAAATTTATACGTAATGGAAAATCCCGAAGAAGTAGGCTCTGGACCAGTTGAATATGATAGGGATATAACAAAAAATCATGAAGAATTCTCCAGACTAGGATATGAGTAACATTTAAAATATTTCCAATTTGTCTGGTACTCATCTCAGGGATTTGTTCCACTAAATTTAAAACAGCTTCTTCGGTTACCGGTGTTCGTGCGGTATGGTGTGCCCCTTTTAGGTAGTTTTTCGGTTGAGAAGGTCCCGTTTCACATAACTTTTTATGGGTTCCTGATATCTTTCGGGCATCCGGAACTATTCTATTTGGATACCGCTCCTGGTATAATCGACTGGCTTCATATGCATTGCCGTCAGCAAGCCCGTACAAGTAGTGCATATCAGCAAACTCAGCATTTGTGAAATTTACCATGATACTTATACGTTTTAAAGGTATTACGATTTTAAAATTCAATTTAAGTGCAATTTTCGTGTACTTAAATAACTATCTGTCAAAACTGTTTGGCATTATCTAGTTATTTCGTCATTACAATTGTTTCCTTGACGACAAAGTTCATAGCCTCCTTTTCCAAAATGATGATATTAGGTACATAGCAATAATTATGCCCATTTAATGATCTTTATTTTTTGATCGGAAACCGTTTGTCGGACGAAAAAAAAAATGGAAATCAAATTTACCTTAAAATAAATGGAGATTTTAAAAATAATTTTTATTTTAAGAGAAAGCAATGGTGTACATAATATTTCTCTAAAAATATCTAGTCCACATCCTGTACGGACGCCACTGAATAAAAAATTTAAAAAATTTCATATGCCAAATTTTATTAAAATATCTAGAAAGATGTTAAAGTTATGATAAAAAACAATTTTTTTCTTAAAACTTGAATACCCTGTAGCTCAAAATTTAAGAGGTTTAGGACATAGGTTTATTTGAACTTTTCTTCTTAAAATCACGTAAGGATTGACACCCTTAAGGATCAGCATCATATTCTGAAACACCCTGTATAGACAAAAATACAATTCATTAAAAAGAGCAGGCCCAGATCGGATGGAAGCAGTCATCAATATCGTACGGCACTCTAGAAATTAACACTTCCTTTACCTTTTTTTTGAAAATTTCTATTGAATTTGTATTCTGCAATCAAGTTGGCAGTTGATTAAATAATTTACATCCGTCGTAAAGAAAGTGCGTTTGATTGGCAGAAGTTGAGCGCTGATAGAGCAAATTATCCGATTGACTTCCGTTCCATACAACACTCTAAAGTTCTTCCTGATAGGAATGACGTAAACCAATCTAGAGCAACTGACGAAGGAGCGAGGGTGAGGGGGAGGGGAGTGGAGGTTGCTCCACAGTGATGTAACCTGTCAATAAGAATGACGTGATCTACACAATCAAACGCTTTACTGAAATCGATAAATAATCCGACAGTCAAAAGTTTGAAGTAAGCTCCAAGTGCCGTATCAATGCTTCTATTTTTTTATAAATTCGTGATAAAAAGGCTTTAGAATACTGTGTTTATTAAAGAAAGCAATGAGTTTTTTTATTTACAATCGATTCGAATATGTTTGAGAAGATAGTAGGCTGATTGGTCGATAATTTTCAATGTTTTCTCTATCGCCCTTTTTATATATCGGGGTAACGTGGGCATAGTCTAGGAGAGTTCTAAGGGTTTAGAAATATATGGTTCAATGAATTTTAATAAATGGCTAGATTTATCATCAAATTCGCTCGATTTAGACGACTTCAACGATTAAATTATATTTTCTACATCTGTAGTTGATACAGGATGAGTTAAAAATTCATTTACCGAGACCATGAAGGAAATAGCTGGCTGCCCGGTTGGCCGCTAGTTGGCCCGGTTATGGTTATTGTCGTTCCGTAAGACAACATCAAGTCGTAAAATAAATCTAATTGTTTACTAGGAGTCAAAAATTCCAAATTGAAGTCACCTCCAATTACAACGTTTTTGCTCTTTGTAGTAACAAATTTTAATAACTCTTTGAAAGTGTTTATAAAAATATTAAAGTCACTTTGAGGCTCACGATAAACAGCAACCGCAATCATGTTCTGCAATCAAGTTCTCGAGTAAGTATTTCCAGCTGAATGGTCTTGTTGTCTGTCGTGCCCCCCCCCTGTCGTTGGCTCTTCTGAAAAACCGTATTGTGTTTCTTAGTTTCGTTGACATCGTCAGGCCCTTTCAATCTCAGCACTTCCGTAATCTTGTAATCTTGCTGCTAAACTCCAAAATGATCCAAAATATATGTATATGTCGTAGGCATATTGTAAAATCGGGCATATTATAAAATGCCTAGGCAGTTTACAAGAAGCCGGCACATTGTATACGGAAGCGTCAGTTTACAATTCGACTAGAAAATTTCAGGCATTTTGTAAAATGCCAGGCATATTGTGAAATGGGCTCAAACGGACACGTAATTGATATAGTACGTAAAACGTAATGATGGGATGTTTAAAAGAGGCTATAAAACACAGACAAATTGTATTTCGGTTCGCGTACTATAGTATGAATTGATTTAATTATTTAATGCTATAATATACCAAAGCCCTTCATAAATAGGTATTCGTACAATATATATTAGATTAGATTATTGGTGGGTTGATCAGGCATTGAGTGCCTCTCTTCACTGCGACCTATAAGATCTATTATGAATGTACCATCTTTGGCAATTTAAATGCGAATTTTTGATCGGGGAATGTTGATTTTGTAAATAAAGGCTTTGCTTTAAAGTGAATTTAATTACTATAAAGAAGTTCATCAAAGCAGTACTCTCTTTTAGAGAAATTAAATTTGCTTCAAAGTATAGCCTTTATTTAGTAAATGGAAATTCCTCGCTGAAAAATTCGCATTTAATTTGCCAACGATGGTACATATCATGCACCTAAGGTCAGTGCTTGGCTAACAAAGTTAGCTCGAAAACTTGAAAACCATAACAACTAGAATAGTACTCTCCTCGACATTTTGTAGAAGATTTCATGCTCTACAAAAAAAGTCTTATAAGTTTTCTTCATATCTTATACGGTTAATGCTGGATTCGGAAAAAAAGGGGAAATATCGCAAAAATAATTGTCCCTTTCTTTGCAAAGGTAGGCTTAACGACAGAATATATCAAAAAACTTTTGGAACTTTTTCTGTAAAGCATGAAATCTTCTCCAAAAGAGTTTGCGAGAGCACTATTCTAATTGTTATGGTTTTTAAGTTATCGAGCTACTTCTGTTCGTAATTAAGCCGAGCCCCGACCATAGGTGCAAGATAAGTGCTGCATAGGTCCTAGCATTTTTGAATGTCACTTCTCGGTAACCAGTCTTTTATAATTCCTCCATCAGTTCCTATTCTGTATAGACCATTCTTCATCTCAATTACTTTACCCAAAATGTTTCGAAAATCCAAGAGATCCCTGTCAAACTTTGGCACATAAACTGTGACACAAGTACCGACTTCTAAATTGCAAAACTTAACAAGTGGGTTCAGTCAGATTGAACTATATGCTTTAATTTTGTCTATAAAGTGCGCTTTTAATAAATTCTCTTTATCTGTCACTTCTACCACACTGCTATTCTGATCGCAGCTTTCTAGATCCATTTCTAGAACAATTTAAACAGCTTTTAACAATATTATTTAATGCAAAACACAGCACTCTACCATCACTAATTTAAGATTATGTGTACCTCTCACCACGTGGAAGCAAATCGGAACAGAATTTGTCGCTATTTTATAACCTCCCTAGCCATCAGTCGGTCTTACTACATACAAATTATGTCCATTTTACAACATGCCCGTCATTTTATGAAATGCCTGAAATTTCTTCGATCTAAATGGACAGCTCGGAGAAGAAAAATTTTTGACTCGGATAAATAAAGATCGATCAAATGGCAAATTTTCCGGTAACTTCTGAACGATTAGGGATTTGCCATTAAATTGAAGAACGATTGGCGGAAGCTGTATATAGAAATTTCTCTCTCTCTCTCTCTCTCTCTGATTATTACTTCGAAATTTGAAACATGAAATGTTAAAACGCAAATTATCGCGAATTAATCGATGCCCAAAGACGAAACTGAGTGATTTTAAGATTCCTCTTACGCCTTGTATGGCTGACATGCAAGCTACAACCTGTCCTCATATTCATTCATCTATATACTTGTAGTTCGTCCATTAACTGTTCATAGTTACGTCTGTTGAATGTACCTAATTTAAACTCTTATAATTGAATTTTTATATAAATAATTACACCTATATAATAAATAATAAAAATCTTATTCACTGATTGGCTTCCTTCTTATACTTCTAACTTCTAGCCAGTACAATCTGCTAACAAAATCGATAATGGCATATCTGAGAATGCATTCGCATATATCGTTCCATTTCAATACACGACTGAACACAAAGAACAAAAGCGAATCCACACAAAAGGGAGAAACTGCATATTCCGCAATATTTCAGAATTTGACAAGCACAATAGTTTCCTCAAAATGTAGCTTAGGGACTTCAAGCTGTGCCAGTACATCCGACCAGTACGAAATTCTTCGGTTACGTTAAGCATTACAAAGGATCCGATACGAAGTTAGAGACGGCCGACTGGACTGTCCAGGGTGAGTTGAAGCATCTCACGTGACGTTTGAGCGGTGTTACCAACCCCTGCGGGGCGATAACGACTTGTAACTAATCAGATGGACTTAAATTCTGCTCTATACTCTCTCTTATACATCTACGATTCTATATTTTGGTCATTTTCATTGAATATGAAATACAAAAAAATTAAACAGGTTATTACTATTATTATTGAAGCTTTAAGGGATTGTTCGCAAAAAAAATAAGAGTAAAAAGGAGAGGAAATGTAATTCAATACAAGACAAGTGTAAGTACCGCTATTGCTGCGTTTGTCTTTCTTCGAAATACGCCAAGTGAACACGTTTCCTGTGCGATACAAAGAAAAGCTCCCTTTCCTGTCGCAGGTCCTGTAAAGTGGTAGTTTTTTTCTTCTGTCGTCTAATATGTATGTGTATTATTCGAAATAACATGTGGATTGAATAAAGTAATGGGTTTTTAGCTAGTAATGATGAGTAATGAGATTAGTATTGGATGAAAAATTAGCATGGCAACAAAACATGAAACACCTGGCAGCGAAGAAGAGCTTGCTGATTGTAAGAACTATCTTTTTAGTACATTAATGCTTCTATGATATGCTTGTAGTCACCTATATGCTCCAAATCAAGCATTCAGACTAGATAAAACAATAAAATTTGCTCAGTACTCATCCATTTTTCGGTATAATCCTTTCCCAGTTTACTAAAAAGAAACCTAACAAAATAACACCGCCATGGAATCTAATTTTAATCAAACATCCTTCGCGTTCTTTATTCGAAAAATCACACAAAGTCAATATATATTCACGAAGCGTGTCGATATATTTTTTTCCTTTGTGAAGCGTAAAAACGTTGTCTTTCGCGCCGCAAAAGATCCATTTATTTTCTGCTCTTTTTTTTTCCCTCTCATCATTTAACCACCACCGTGTCGTCGGCCGGCCCACGTAGCTCCACCCCCACCCCCTACATCAGAGAGCCGCGCCACGATAACGTTTTTAATTAGATTTCTCTATCGGAGAGGCCAGCCCTTTGTACGGAGGATCAACAGGTAAAAATGCTTTTTTTCCATGGTCTCCCTAACGGTACATTAGCCCTGTTCTTTATTATTCAACCCTTCACCTTGTCTTTTAACCATTTTATCTAGTTTCGATCGGAATCGCATCTGTTCTATATATACATATATATATAATTTCGTTGTGTGAGTGGTAAGGAATCAGATTATGCGCGTTTTTTTCCTATGTTTTCATCTCGTTTCGGTTTATTGTTTCCTCGATTATTCGTCTCTGTTTCACGGTTTAAATTAGGGTAGAAGGCTGGTAATTACTTGGCGAAGATTTATTTTCTAGGCGAGTGGTGGTATAACTGTAAATTTAATGTTGAATGGAAGGGTTGTGTCTTATGTGCAGATGGACATTCTCTAAATAAAACACAATTCAAATTAAACAAAATTAATTGATTGATAGAACTATATGGCAGCATGTAATAAACTAGCCACATACAATGAGAAATGTTGGTAAAAGCAGACCATTACAGGCCATTCTGATAGAGAATGGGCCGGAATATGTTGTATAATTCTCAGGCGACTTGGTTCATTGGTTTGAAAGACAGGGTTGATGCACTTCTAAGCTCCCTCAATAGTCAACCTAGTTTGTAAGATCATTGATATTTATTGAGACTTAAAAATCCTCATTTCAAGTCAAGTACCCAATTTTCAAGACGTCATTGATCAAAGCTGTCAATTAATTTACGAAAAATTGACAGAACCATATTGCGACTATTGTCTCCTCCGCTACGAATCTCTGTTTGTAGCTTATTTAGGTCTTTCCATGACCTCCTGGACTATGTTCAGCGTGTAATGCTTCTTTCCAGAATCAAGTTGCTGCTGGGATAGCTGGTTAAAATCTTATCCAGCATAGAAACGAGGCAAGAAGACTTATACCTAGTTTTTCATTGACCTAGTTCAGTAGGTTTTTCTGTGAAAACAAATTTGTGAAATTCCATCTTAACAAGAGACCTTTTAGATCTACAATTTGTTCCCTGCATCTTTCAGTTCTCTTATATTGAACACATTTGCCATTTGCAACACTTAAGTAGCTTAAGACCTCTAGTGGAAATGTTGTTTACTAATCTAAGACTGGTTGTAAATATTCCACGAATTCCTTAGCTCTAAAGTCTCGTTTCTGCATTTATAGCATTCTTCTGTTGTTGGTATCTTTGTATACAGTTTCCAATCGCAGTGGTTTAATAGTTTTTTCTGTTAAGACTAATCTCCATTTGTCTGCAAAAAGTTTAGCTACCTCTGCTGCAATTCCATCTAATTCTGATCTTTAATTTGTCCCACCCATCTTTCAGTTCTCTCTCATTGAAGATATTTATAATATCCACCCTCTCAATCGACCAATTAAGCTCAAATAGGGCTGCTTAGCTAGCATCACCCTTTGACTAGCAATTTTTTTTTCCTGATGATCATAGGTCTCCCGAACAGCCTTCTTGGATTCCTTAATTGTAGTTTCAGCTGCTTTGTAAAATAGCTAAGACTGTTTTTGTTGCATTCTTCGGTTATTGGCACCTGTTTCTATCTGGATATCATCTGATTCAGCTCTTTAATTTGTCCCATCCATCTTTCAGTTCTCTCTTATTAAACATATTTATAATTTCCACCCCCTTCTATTGACCAATTAAGCTCAAAAAGGGCTGCTTAGGTAACCTAACCCTTTGACTGGCAGTTTTTTCTTCCTGATCATTATAGGTCTCCCGAGCAGGCTTCTTGGATTTCTTAATTGTAGTTTCAGCTGCTTTGTAGAATAGCTAAGACGGTTTTTGTTGCATTCTTCGATTATTGGCACCTGTTCCTATCTGGCTATCATACCATCTGATTCAGCTCTTTAATTTGTTCCATCCATCTTTCAGTTCTCTCTTATTGAAGATATTTATAATATCCACCCCCTCTATCGACCAATTAAGCTCAAATAGGGCTGCTTAGCTAGCATCACCCTTTGACTACCAATTTTTTTTCCTGATCATCATAGGTCTCCCGAGCAGGCTTTTTGGATTTTTTAATTGTAGTTTGAGCTGCTTTGTAAAATAGCTAAGACTGTTTTTGTTGTATTCTTCGGTTATTGGCACCTGTTTCTATCTGGCTATCATACCATCTGATTCAACTTTTTAATTTGTCCCATCCATCTTTCAGTTCTTTCTTATTAAACATATTTATAATTTCCACCCCCTCTATTGACCAATTAAGCTCAAATAGGGCTGCTTAGGTAACCTAACCCTTTGCCTAGCAATTTTTTCTTCCTGATCATCATAGGACTCCCGAGCAGGCTTCTTGGATTTCTTAATTGTAGTTTCAGCTGCTTTGTAAAACAGCTAAGACTGTTTTTGTTGTATTCTTCGGTTATTGGCACCTGTTTCTATCTGGCTATCATACCATCTGATTCAGCTCTTTAATTTGTCCCATCCATCTTTCAGTTCTCTCTTATTGAAGATATTTATAATTTCCACCTCCTCTATTGACCAATTAAGCTCAAATAGGGCTGCTTAGCTAGCTTCACCCTTTGACTAGCAATTTTTTCTTCCTGATCATCATAGGTCTCCAGAGCAGGCTTCTTGGATTTCTTAATTGGTGATGGTTTTTGTTGCATTCTTCGGTTATTGGCACCTTTTTCTATCTGGTTATCATTTTCACCAATTTTTCTGCTCTAATGGGCCTTATTATTATTTTATAATTCTCGTCTGAGGTTTCGTAAGACTAGGACCATTACTCACCTTTGTTCTGCGCTGAATAATCTTTTTTTTTTCTGATCAATCACTTACAAGTTTATTCTAAAAGAAATATATTTCTACCCACTTGTGATTTCTTCGTTTCTGACTTGCCAATTTTCGATGTCTTCCAATGCCCTTATTCACTAGCCCGGTATCTAGCTTAGAGCTTTTTGGGGTTTTTCCAAAGTTGGTTTCGTTCCATCGTTCACTACAACTAAGCTAAATTGCTAGATCAATTCTGTAAACAGTAGCTAAGTACTTGTTTATGGTTTTTGGATCGCCATATGTCCACGTTTAGTTCGTATATTGTCATATTAATTGACAAAGTAGTTGGGTGTTCCTAAGTTTATTGTAAAGATAACACATTTGCGTCCACTTTTGGTCTCTTTGCTTTTTATTTGCCAATTCTTGATATATGTATAATATTTGGCGTAAATCTAAAAGATAATTGACATTTGTTTCTTCATTAACTATGAGGAAGTTGCTAGCTTCTTGTGGTAAGCAGTGGTCTCCTGTTTATGTTTACTGGCTCCCCATAGTAAGCAATACTGTAATTGCAATGTCTCTTTCTCAATCCAAATTATTTTCAGGAAATTTTCATACTCTCGTTCAGTGAGATATTGGGTGGAATATGTCGACTACAGGTTCATAGTGTTGGCTTGGATTCATCTATGTCTTCATCCAAACTCAGTTTTTGGTTCAGTATACGCATGGCAGTATCCTAAGGAAGATATGGAATGAAGTAATGGTACCATTAGATGTCTATCAGCACATTCTGGAATGAAGCTTAACAATTGTGTACTTCAAAACAGTTTTCCATTAAGTTTACAAGAGAGAAATGTGAACCCAAAATTCTACTTCTTTATTATCGATGAATTGACAGTTTAGGGGGAGTTTAAAACTTAACAACTTCAATGACTTGTACCACAAAATGTTTTTGTAACATTTTTATTGTAATTAACATAATTGATTGGTACAAAATAATACATCGGAAACAGTTTTAAACAATCCAATCTTAGCTGTAGGATTCATAACGATAGGGATTTAATTCTTTCCACTAGTCTAACCGTCCCTCCTTTCATAGATACTTAATAAACACCAACATATTTTTATGGTAATAGAGTTAATACCATCTAAAAGCGTTCCATCATAATTATTTTATTCAATTTGTCGTCCCAACAAAGACCAGTCGCCGTGGAACACCCGTTCACAAAACCACAGGACCCTCACGACACGCTAACTCGTCCACAAAGCAAACACTCAGAAATCTCCAACTGCACCACTTCGACACGTACAGATTTTTAGCAACTAACATCTTAAAACACCCTTCGGTTATTAAACGCATTAAAGTGCGGAAGACAAGGACCGCGAACATGCATCGGAATGGTAAACCGAATTAGATAACGACGAGCAGCTATGCTATTGAACAATGAAAGAATGAGTGACTTTAATGCCGATGAGATTATTTTTTGTTGGGGATAATAACAGATGTGAAGCGTTTTTGAGACGTTATTGAAGGTTATTCTTAGGTAACCCTTTGTGGTGAAGATCTATGTGAAGGGATGTTTAAATTAATCTCACGTTAGGATTGATATTATTTAAATAAAATTTGTGTTGTTTGTGAAAAACATTGTTGTTTCTATAGCGCAGAGAAATCGTTACAGCCATCAATAATAATGAATGATGAATCGTTCCAATGGACCCTAAATAGATTCTCGGAAGCGAGTCTGTATACCACGTTTCATTGGTCATCTTGTGAGATACCGTTTAGTGTAGCATGTACATATGTAGATGTTTTTGAAACGAAAATGTTTGAATGTTGTTTCTCAAAAAAAAAAAATCAACCAATAGAAATATGCAAAGCATATACATATTTACATAGTATTTGGATTTCTGATTAAGCAATGGAACTAAACTTTCTTCCTATCTATGGAACGAAGTGATTGTCTAAAACTTTCATTTGAATATGATGATCCTGGCATATAATTTTTCTTCAGGTATTTCTTCAGGTGTAAATATTTCCTCTAATTCAAACAGAACTTTTTTTTTTAAAAGATTGATTTATTAATCTGATTAGAATCTCAGGAAGTCATATAGAAAGAATCAGAAATAATAATGAATAATAGATTTATTAATTATTAAATTTTGAACTATTGCTTATGTGATCAAGAACTTGAAAAAATGAAAGTGAGTGACACATGACCTAATTATGGAGGACATTATGAAAAATATAGGATACAAGCACTACGAATGGAGACATTCTACAAATTGTGAGAAGCAGAGATAGTAATAGGTATATATAAATGGAGCAAGGCCATGCTGGAAGGAAGACTCATTAGCAGGATACTACACCTCCTTGGGTATGCAGATGATATTGCAATACTCATAATGGGGGAAGATGTAATCATTATTTCAGAACTCATCCAAAGAGCTCTGAAGACAACAGACAGGAAAACCTAAAGGTACATCCTGCGAAAGCAACACTAGTTCCCTTTACGAGAAGAAGAAAGCTAGATGGTCTAAAATCATACACCTCTTCATAATGAAACTGTATAATTCAGTCAAGATGCAAAATTTTTAGGATTGGCTCTACACTCGAAGCTAACATGGAATCAACATCTTGTACAGAAGATAAATAAGTGTAAAAGAGCAGTAATGACCACCTTCAGAACAGTTGGGAAAACATGGGGACGGATGGTGCACTGATTGTACATTGCAGTAGCAACACCTACGTTAGCATATGTTTGCCTGATTTGCTGGATTAGAATTACACAGAGGCAAGCAATCACAAAACTCGCAAAAGTACAGAGGTTGGCTTGCCTGTGTACTACTGCAGACGACAAAAGCACAGCAACAGCTACAAAAGAAACCATAGTAGTAAGATGAGAATCGGGGCATATAGACTAAAGTTTTGGAGAAACCGGAGAACCCAGAATTCTTCGGTGCGTGCCAGAATAGTGATCAAAATAACAAAGCCTATCTTTAAAATGACTGTGATACGATGATTCCCAAAATTTCCTTGGCAAAATACAAACAAAAAAAAGGTCGCTCGAGATTGGGTTGAGTGGAGAGCAAAACATAAACCTGTGATTCGAAACCAAATCCAGTGCACAGATGGGTCAAAACAAGTCAGAAGCTCTGGAGCAGGTATACAGGGTAACTGGTAATGAAACGGTCATTTTTTTCGAAATTTAATACTCTCACTCAAACTTTAGAAAAATAGTGGATTTTTTTCTCAATTTTTCAATTTGTCTGACTGGAGGACATCTCAATGCACATTATCTATCAGTGACAATTGCGTTAAATACTTTCTTACTTCTACTTACTACCTTTGTAACTATTTATTTATCGAATGTGGCTGCAGTTTCATCAAACCGCAAGTTATAATTTTTTTTAATTTGTCCAAGTATTTAACGTAATTATCACCGATAGATAATGTGTGTTGAGATGTTAGGTTGAGACAAGACAAAGTTCAGTGCAAAGTTGTAAAAAGCTTTATAAGCGCGTTTTAAAGTTGTTAAAAAAGGAAAAGTTCCATTATTTTCGTAAATTTAGGTTTGAAAAGTGATTTTGTAAATTTAGTAGGACTATAAAAAAAAAAGAAAAAAAACCACAATATCTCGAAAACGGATGACTTTTGGATAAGGCAAATTGGGCCGTATCTATTACAAATGTTCTTTGTTGCTTTATTTCTCAACACGCTGTAAAGTATGACCGTTTTATTACCAGTCACCCTGTATATAGTGAAATCCTGAATCCTAGAAAATATATGACATTAGGAATAAAGCACCGCACACCAGATGGAAATACTAACAACAAAAACAAATGGGTCAAAGATGGGCTAGTATTGATATCAATCAATGTCTGGAGAAAAAATGCGTATTGGCAGATATCCTGAGGCCATACAAATAGCAAACAAGCTGACAAGAAAGCATTCTGAAAAAACATTTACAGCAGCCTTCGTGTAAAGGGGATGATGAAAATACCTAACTCGTGTCTAGCTACAAAAACAAACAAAACAAGCTAAAGATGTAGATGAAGGATTGTAGAAATATTCTGAGTATTGTACAGAATTTGGGCAAACGGCTCATTTCCAGGAATTAATTTGGTCCTGGATACCAGGAACAGTTACTGGATTTAGGCCTCCTAGGTATTGGATATAGCTTATCGGATTTGGATCTGATATTCGATTTAGGTTACCTAAATATTCCCAACATCAGTTCGAAATCGGTTCTCAGAATTCCCTCTTGATCAAGTGGCCACATAACGGGTATCTGGTTCAAACCAGGATAAGTAATCACCAACGCCCAACCTAGAATTGATTTTGTGGAGTACCGGCCCAAAAATCGGCACTTCCAGAGTAAAATGGAATTTTGTGCCAAATCATGCGGCTCTACGATCCAAGCGCTATTTTGGGCTATTTTCATAGGGCTACAATTTGTGATACAATTTTTATTTAACACTCAATAAACGTTTTATTATAATTATTTTACGAATAAAATTTTATCTAATTTAGTTATCCTCACAATGATAAACCCACCCTAAGTGAGGTAAATAAAGAGTCAATGCGAAACGTTTCTAACCTTAAATGTTCATAGCTTGACCAATAAACAATATGATCAAATATCCTGGCTAATTATTAATAAATTAAGAATCCTAGAATCCCTTAATAGCCCTACTAGATATGTACCAACGTCTTTTTCTGGTTGTTGTCCAAAAGGTTAACAATGAGCTTCTGCCACATCTAGGAAAGAACTTTTAGGTTATGACTATATCTGTTCTGGTCAATCTTGTGCCTTTGTTCGTTGTTGCTCTTTAAATTGTTGTCTTAGTCAATCTTTATTGAGAAGCTTGTGTCAAGTCTCTGGGGATTTTAGAATCATTTAGCATACTAATTTATGGTTACTTAAGGAGGTTTGTCCATACTTTTTTTTTTAGATTACAGTTTGATTGGTACCGTGGTTTAAATAAAGTTTTCGGAGAAGTTAGACAACAATATGGAAATCACACAGAGAGTAATCAATTTAAAATTGATTACTACATATTTTCTTGGACGCTTTGTGTGAAACGAAAACACAAACGCAACGAAACCCTAAAGTTTGCATAGATGACAAGGCATTAAATCAAAAATATAAAGAAATCGTAACAGGGGTACCGTTTATGCGGCGACGAAATAATAAAACTATAAAAATATAAGCAGGCAAAACGTTCTTCACGGTGTATGCAGCGTAACAACGCCAATAACTCAATAACAACAAATCACAAAAACGGCAACCGAGCACCGAAAACCAAAAGAAAGAAAAAATAATAAAATAGAATTTCGGACGTAAAACTTCACGGACGAATTTTATTTTAACAGTAACACCACGATCGGCGCTGCCCTGGCGGGGGAGCGCGGGGGAGATACCGGGGTACGGGGTACGACGGGGGGCAACTCGGTAGCGTGAAAAATTCCAAAAATTCACCCGTCTCTGTCGAACGCGTAGAGTTAAATTCTAGTTCTGTCCCGCTTACCCTGTTCGTCATCTCGAGTTAGTGCGTTGTGTGGCTCCTTCTGCATCAACCCCGTACAGAAACATCTTGCACTTCAAGGTCGTTTATTGAGGGTTGAAAATACTAGCCGTATAGAAAAAATTCGACTCGTATTATTGTAGATAACTCGTGTATTTCGTAACCTGTAACTTGCTGGAGAATTTAATAAATATTTTAATTAATTGGGGGTATTTTTAAAATAAATTATTATTATTATTAATTATTAAATTTAGTTTTTTTGAAATTTGTGCTTAAAAATAAAAAAAAATCTGCAGAAACGACTTATGAAATAGCATAATTGTAATTTAACGATAAACCCTCGTATATTTACTAAAACCACCTTCATATAAAAGGGGGTAATAGTAATTTGGGGAGAAAGTTTCTAAAGTTTAGAAAACGAAACATGTGAATAGCGCGACGCGCTACTGGCGCGTTTACTAAACTTTCGTGACCTACTTGGACGGTATGGTCCCCGTTTTGAACGCACAGCTTGATTGTTGGCTTTTCCAGCGCAAGAAATGGGAGAGGATTCGCGCGAGTTAGGCCGAAAGTAAAAGGCAAATTAATTCGGTTTTATGTTCCTGATGGGAAACGGGCAAAAAAATAGCCATCATCATCTGGGGTGGGGGGAGAGGGAGCGTACAGACGAGCCCCGTTTACTTTAAATCTCTTGATAAATTGGATTCGAAATAGGCTCCACCATCTACATGTATATATTCTAGTAGGAATTGTAACAGATTCTATACTGATTGTGATTCATGAAAGGCAATTTGAAAAGTTATTATACGTTATGACAAGATAACAATAATATAGGTCCTAAAGCAGGTCCTTGTGGAACGCTATATAACTAAATACGAGATTGTCCCAGAAGTACCCGATCGGACGTGTAGATGGTCGTTCGAGTGTTTGGCAAAGTGCATCACTTCACACCTGAGACCAAGGCACAGTCAAATCAATGGGCTGAAAGGTGGAGAATCGGGTCCAAAGAAGGTGAAGACAGTTCCATCTGCCGGTAAGTTCATGGTCTCAGCTTTCTGGGATGCGTGTGGGATTGATTACCTCCAGAAAGGAAACACAATCAAGGAGGAGTATTATGCGAACTTATTGCAGCGTTTGATTGATGGAATCAAGATAAAATGGCCACATTTGGCGTTGTTTCGACAATATAATGCACGAGTTCACACGTGCATTATCGCGATGGTCAAAATCAATGAATTAAATTTGAATTATTTTCTCACGCACCCCAACCCCAACAATTTAGCCTGGACTTTGCGGTTGAATTATTTTCGGTTTACCAACAATGTAGAGTGGAGTAGAAGCGGTTGAACATCTATGATGAAAGAGCTCGACGTTTCTCACTATAAACGTTGTTTATTGGTTGTTTCTTCACTAGCACTGTCTTCTTGTTGCTAAATACCATTGTCTTCATTCTCTATAATAGTTTCCTAGTGTGTATTACTAACAAAATCTTGAAAAGTGTTGCTTTTGCTCCACTTGTTCTAAACATTGTTCCAAGATTTACAAATCAAAACTTAAATAATTAAAAAAATATTTTCAAAATTGAAATTTTTAATGTTTTTCCAGGTTGTTCTAATTATTCTGCCCCTCTCCACCATCCGCCCCTGGTTGAAAATCCAATATTAGGGAGTTAATTTTATAAGTTCTATTAGATTAGTTTCATATTCTTTGAATGATTAAGATGTCTGTTTTTAAAACTGTTGTTCCAATAGCACCGAACATTGTTGCAAAATTTCAAAATCAAGAAAATATGGTAAAAAATAAAATTTTGCTTTTGTTTCTGCAACGTTTGTTCCAAGTCATTGCTTTCAAAGCTTATTCTGCTTCGCATAATTAATGAAATTATAGTTAATAAAATCGAAATTTCTCCTACTCCTATTTTCTTTAAAAATTTAATTTCTGAGAATTTCTTCGAGTTTTTCTGGATTTTTTTAACTATTTACTTCATATATTTCGCTACCACCACCTTCTGTCGCATTATTTTCTTTGCAAATTCAGATTCTGAGAATTGTTTCCAGTTGTTCGAGGATTGTTTCATATTATTTGAAATATTTAACTGTATACTTCCCATATTTTGCTACCAAATTCTTCCCCTCCGCATTGATTTTGATAATTCAATAATTGCTTCAACTTGTTCTAAGTTTCAAGTTTTGTTCCAATTTTGCAGATGTTGAATAATGCAAACATTTTTGAGTGGCAAATTTGTTCATCTTTCAGTTGCAAATTTCTCCAAAATTTTTCCAACATTGGAGTCGTAAATTAAAAAAGAAATTGGGACAATATAAAAGAAGTTTAGAATAGGACGAACCAATTATTGATTTTCTTCCTAGAAGAGCTGGTAGCAATTCTCAGAACATGAATTTTTTCCTGGAGGAGGTAGGAAATATTTCTTCAGAAGACTAACCCCCTTTCCCGCGCAAATTTACCAACCAAAAATTTCTCAATTTACTGGTTCAAATCTTCAAGTCAAAAATGTTTTTGAACAGTTGCAATAAATATTTGAGAATTGCTTCAAGTTGTTTTGTTGTGGTTTGTTTAATATCATTCCAAAATTTCAATTATTTACATCTCATATTTCAAATAAATGGGAAAAATTTTTTGGCCTCCCCTTTTAAATTGAACTTTGGGAGTTTGGAGAGTTTCAGGAACAACTTTAGAACTAAACTAGAAGAACTTAAAACAACTCTCAAAAATTTGAATTTGAAACTGACATTATCCTGACATCTATTTTTTGAAAAATTCAAGGTTCACTAATTACTTGAAGTTGTAGACGATTTGTTTCATGTTATTCTAAAATTTCAAATTCTTGTTGGTCCATCTTTTTTTTGAAATTCTGTTGAGAGTTGTTGCGAATCCAATGTAAAATTTCATTTTTAGTTTGGAAGAAAAATGGTGGAGGAGGGAGGAAGATAAGGGCTGAGATCTTTTGAAACATTCTAACTTTGATTTAGAAATCTTTCGCCAATAAATTTTGAAGTTCGAAAGAGATCGGAGGGTGGTTTCTTTTGACTAGCTGGCCTATTCATTAAATATATTTTAAAAACTTTAAAAATGAAACAAACACTAGCCTATGAAGACTACTTTGCGTACAGTCCCTGGTGGTAGGTTTGGAACACAAAATATAATTTATTTTGTTGCTGGAAGCACTTTTTGATGGGTAATGTATTGGACTTTGCAATCAGTTCCTTATGCTGAAGCAACCCCTTTGAAAATAAAATATTTTGATTCACTATTTTGGCAAATATTGTCAAGCCATTTATAACAAACTCCAAATTCAATATCTAATTTTTCCAGAAAAGAGACTGGGCATCAAAATCATTACACAAAATTTATAACAACATATATTGCGCGTATAAAAACCTACCACGATCATATTTATAATTCAACACCACAATCCATAATAAGCATCTATAGATACAACAGTCGTTCCACGATACAAAGAAAAGAATCCACATCACCTATTAATTTCGGTAAGATAGATTCTGGTTTCTCTTCGCGTAATTTTATAGAGCAACAGGTCGCCTACCCTCCGCCCTGCACCCCGTAGTCCCGCCAATTTTTCCATTAAGCATCGCCGAACACCTATCTCTCTCTAACAACATTTGGCTAAACGAAGACGAAAAAAAAAAAATAAATGGAAAAGAAAACGAGGCCGAAAATACCTCCTTCATCGTACACGAAAAGTTTCAGATGCAGCTCTCTCACAAATACGAAACGATGCATGTGCACCTTTAATATAATAATCTTACCTTTCGGTCGGGGGGTTGGAAGGGGGGAGGGAGAGAGTTGGAATTGTCCATCACGTGGCGCTAGTGGAACAGTGGTGGTGACGTCACGTTGAATTGGACGGTGCGGGTGGGGAGGGGTACGTTTTTCGTCGGGGGATGAGACGCACGCGGGGGTTAGAATCATCGTAGAACTAGCGTTTGTATAGTTCTTCTTCTTCTTCTTCTTCTACATCTTTCGTTCTTCAAACAAACAACTGTTGTGCGCTGCTTGGTGGTGGTGGTATCGGTGCAAGAGATGCCGGTAACTGCATGCACAAAACCAGCTTTCGGATTTGGAGATTTACAATGTGTACTGTACTTTCGAAAAAAGTCGGATTTGAATTGTTTTGTCTCTTTGCATGTCTTTAAACGCAAACGTAATTTGTGTGCTGCAATAGATATATTAATTGTAGATATAAGATAGATAGTCTCATATTTCAATTAAATAATAGAACACTGTCTTCGAAAAAATGTGAGATTTTAAAAGAATATCTAGTTACATTTATGATACACAACAATACCGATACCCATTAACATTTTTTTTCAAGCTGTTTAAGCTGTTATCAACGTAATACTGCCACAAATCAAAATTATACCTAATTAGCTTTAAAAATGGTTTTAATTTGCTGAGGTATCATCTCAAAGCAGATTTCTACGAAAATATTAGGCAAGTAACATCTTGTAGAGAGTTATCTCTGCTCATTCCAAGACAGACACCTATTATTTTTGCATGATTCGCCGCCTGAAATTATAGGATGCAACTTGATGTAGTTCGTTCACATCTCTCAAACTGTCAGTGTTTTGGCTATCCCCGTTCTTTAACAGTGACTCCACTTAGTTTTAAGAATGTCTACATCAAGGTATGTAGATACAGTGTTATTGTGACATTTTTAAGAACATTTCTGTTTGTATATGATCGTATTATTGTGTTTGTTGCCCATAATTTTGCATCAAACATCTGTTCTGTCTTCGATCCAAGTTAAAGATCTTTAGATTTAGATTTAGATCTGAAAGCAGTGGCCCTACTGCCTTTAGTTACCTCGGCCTGCATAGGTCTATTGTAACATTGCCCTTCTGGTTATTAGACTAGTTAGAGTCCTGGATGTGTTGGTGTCGGGTACGACTGGCAGCAACCTATTTACAAAAAAATGTGTTCTGCCGTCTCTAGATCTTCTTGGTATAGACGGTAGATTTGATCTATAGCTTTTCCGAGTTTATACAGGTGATACTTCAATGCCATATAACCTGTCAGAAACCCTGCCAGCAGTCCAAGGTCGCCGCTTTGCTGAAAGATAGCAACGACTGTGCTGTCTTAGGCGATCCTAATAACAGTACCTTCGCCTGCTTTTGTCCTGGCGTATTCTGCCAGTGTGAGGCCTTTCTGTTGTCCTTCCATCTGTTAGCTGCTTGTTTTAGGTGGATCTTTTGCAGCCCACAACAGGGATAAAGTCCAATGAAAGGCATTTTCGCTTTTTCTTTAGCAAGCTTATCTGCCTTTTCGATCCCTTCAATCCCTGGATGGTTTCGGATCCACTGAAAAGTTATTGCGTCCCAATTGCCTTAAATTGCATATACATTTATGCAACGTTGAAGACCTTTAGGGAGAGCCAATGGTGGCGCAGTGTTTCGGCAGCTATACCAGATAATCATTCTTTCTGGCGCTTATCTAAGGTCCTAAAGAGAAGAAAGGTTAGAAGGAGCGAAAGTGTTCCTCTTCAAGTTGGAACCGATCCAACCCACACAGCCAAAGAAAGGGCGACCAACACCTTGAAACTGTTTTTCGAAGCGTGGAGGGTCAATCTGTTAGGGTTTCGCCGCCCACAGATGTCGCTATCTTTCCTGTGCGCTTCACTCAGCGGGCGACATTTGTGAATTCGTTCTATTCTGAATTTGGTCTCCAAAGCGGTAACACGTTTGATGTAACGTCATGTTAATTCAAGCCAATTATAAGGCACCCACATGGGGTTCTAGAATTAATTTCGTGTTGTATTATGGTTAGTTTTGGTGAAAACTCACTGATAATGCTCCTAATACCTGACCTGAACGTATGTATCGAGTTAACAGTATGATTAAGGTCTAGATTGTAATGCTGAATTAGCAGATTCGATTTATCTTTGGTAGCTGGTACAGCCTTTAAGGTTATGACAAACAGCGAGGGAACTCAATCGAACCCTACTCGAACTGAAGGTCAGGCGAATTAATTATATCCTAGTTTTCGGTTGAGACTTGTATCAGTTAAGGTAATATTTTGTTATAATTAAGTAATTTTTTTTAGAGTAAAACTCGTATCAAGCCATTTTGGCCTAACAATTGCTTCATTTCGTACTCGTATAGTTATTTAATTTTACTTAACAATCAAACGTTTAATTAACGATTAATTATCGTTACTGCTAGTACGTTTTAATCGCTTTTAAGGTATTGAATTTAAGGTTTTATGCGAGCTTAATTTAGCTTCGAGTAGATAGTATTTTTGATCATTTTAATGTTCAGTCGTAACGATTTAGGTTAATTATTGCAGGGATTTCTGCACGTCATTGATAAGTCGATGGATTGAACTTGCCGATTTTCTTATTTATGATAAATTTAATTGTGGGCCTGCAGCTTTTAACCGATAATTACCAGTTAACTCACAATTGTAAATGTAATAATATAACAGCCCTTACATGGTTTTCATTAAATTATAGTTATTTGTTTGCTTCATTTAAAGTAGTATGCGTTAGCTGAGGTAATATTTTTGGAGTGTAATGACATTCCTATCTTTGTTATACAGGGTTTATCAAAATTATTGGTAATTTTGTACATGTGCAGGAGAACTATTATTGATTTTCAATATATTGGATTGTCTATTAGGTACTTGGTTTTGTTTGTTTTTCTCAACAAGTTCATTTTTGATATTCTACCATTATAAAACCTTTAGGAGACCGCGTGACCCTTATTCCCTTGTGATTATACTCGGTGGCGCAATTACTATCTTTCTATAAGTGTTTGGGTGACCTTGAGCTTGAGTAAGGCACACTAAGGTAGGTCCGGAAAGGAACTCAGCGAGGCACTTCTGTTTGGGATGAAATTTTTCCATGATTGTTTTTTTTATTGACTTGGTTTAGTCCCGATCAACGCAATGAGGCTGCTTAGCCGGCCTTCGTACAAACCTCAATACGGTCGTCTACATCGAGAGGTTGAGTTCTTCGTTGAAGGTAATAGATACGTTACGCGGTGATCCGCTTTCCGAAGTCAACCAGGAAGAAATGTTAAATTCAATAAGTCTTCGCAAAAACGGCAAAGACAGGATAGCCAATACTGCCCTAAAGAGATTACCCATCAATGCCATGAAGATCTTGGTATAGATCCCGAATGCCATGCTGAATCTTCGCGCATTTCCTCGTGCTCCACAAGCGCGGCAAAAATGAGGCCGATAAGTCTCTCCTAAAATAGTGGAATCCGCATATTTGTCAGACAACTCTAAATCAACTTATTACCCGCTGAGCACGGGGGGAGGGTTCCGGATTCGGGCGGAGGGGAGGGGAGGCTTATCGGCTGACATTCAGCTACTCTGGTTCGCGTAGAAAATTCGAAAAGCGCCGGAACTGAGGCCCACACATTCGTCTCGGTGTGGAACGACGATCTGTTGTATAAAGTAGGCAGTTTTGGCATCAATCTCAAGATGATCATTTTAATCCGCTCCTACCTGCCTGCTAGAGCTTTTTCGATAAAGATTAACGATGGTACACCTGATCGCAAGCAGGAAGTTCCGCAGGGTTCCCTCCTGCGTCCGCAGCTTTTCATTCTTGTCATATCGATGTTGTCTACTCATTTGGTTGTCTATAGGGATGGTACTGCCGTATACACCACTTCCAGAAACGACGCTCTGGTGCGTCCCAGATTGTAGCTCACCATTGGAAGTCAGAGATTACCTTGAGATATGCGTGTGCATTTTTTCACCTTAGCTGATTAATTCCTTCGAGGACACGCGGTTTATTTGGGTCAAAAAAATATGGCATTGAAGTTATAAACCATAAGACTATAAAACTGTGACTTAAATAGAACACCTTTGGACGATTAACCCATTTTTTTAATGCATTTGTAAAAAAAGGCAAAATCAAGACAATATTCTTGAACAACGCTGCTGAAAGCAAATGCGAAGAGATTGAATTTTAAACGTATGCAAAACATCCGAACAAGAATAACAAAATTCTGGAAGAAACCGCGAGAACGCTGCACTCCTCTCCACCACACAAAAGAGATCGACTTCTTAGAATCCACCTTATTAAAATAATAATTAATGTTATACCAAAACCGAATTCACGTCAAAGCGTCTCACCGCGCCGGGGCACTGCCAAAATACTTTCCGTCCATCGCGTCATCTTTTTTTCCTTCGTTTTTCTTCCACGACTGTTGTACTTTTGTTTCGCGTTTCGTTTGTTTCGTTCGCCGCGCGCGTTTTTCTTTTGTTTTTCGCTATCGGCTAGTTAATTTGAATTGTGTGAGCTGTGATGCTGTAGCGGAATTTTCTTTGTTTTGACGAGATGAATCGAACTGCGAAGAAGATGGGATTGGCGCCTGAGGTGACGTCATCGCATAACGATGCAAATTCGATTTTTCTTTAAATTATAATATTTCTTATTTAACTTAGTTTGCGTTTAATCCGGGATATATGCAGGTGAAGGAACTGATAATTTTGTGAGTAATCGCGGTGACTCACAGGCAAGTCTGCATTCCGTAAGTGAACGCGTGAACAACGTGAGAACAATGCAATATTTCGTGGGCAATTACGCTACGTAACTAGCTGTTGGAATTAAGAACGAAATTGCTACATAATATGAGGTGGCTTGAGATAAATGGGACATTCAGAATTTGCATACGTATCGCTAAAACCCGAAAGCATTTCAAGAGAAAAAAAATCGGTCATCCAAATTTATTAATTGGTGATATTAAACGGTGTTTATGTCAAAGATACCGGCAATTAAAAGAAATAAATTTCTACCTGTTGATAGCAAGATTTAAAAGATTTATTCTCACAGAATTATTTATACAAAACAAGAAGAAGAAAAAAAAACTTTGTGGTTATTATTGACGTAAAAACTTTAAACATTTTAAACTTCGCACGTTCGTTGTAATCAATATAAGCAACGATAGCGAAAGGAGCGAGAACTGAGAGAGAGTGTAATAGTCCGACGAGGAGTCTCGGAACCGAAGAAAAAATAAAAAATTAAAAAGAGTAACGGGTTTAGCGTGTTGCAGCCACCGCATCATCACACGAACCTGGTTCTCTCTTGTGGATAGGGAGCCGCCGGACATTGCGGGCAAAGAAGGTTACCCGGTCAGTGATACATGGTTCGCCGAAAACAGTCGATCTAATTACATGCACTCACACAACGTAGGTCGCTCGTTCGACTAGGTTCATAATACTATATTTACATCTATGTATGTATAACGATGTCGATTAAATGCGACGTAAAGGAAAAAACTTTAATCACATTAAAAATGAAAAATAATAAATAATTTAAATCGAAATAAAGGGTAGAGTTAAGCCAGAACATATCGAAGGTTTCCACGGCCTTAGTTTATATTATGAAGGCTTCCGAGTTTTCCCTGCGTTTTTGGGGATGTAGTAATAGGCGAAATGTAAAATTTTATATGATTACACTATTGATAATGCTGATTTTAAATATAATATTTTCATGAATGATCTACTTCCGGTACACCGGAAGTACATACCAACTCGCTTATTTTAAATAGGACAGGGTATTTTTTATTTTATTTTTCAATTCTCTATCAAATATTGAGTAAATTTCATGTACCATGTCCTATACTAAAAATTAATAGTTTTTGAGATATTTCAATTTTTTTAAAATTTTTTTAGAAAAACATAGTCCCAAATAAATCACGATATTGCTGCAAACAAACACGCTACGGACTTTAAATTTGACATGGCGAATTGCAAGTCATCACTAAAGTGCCTCGTCCTTTGAAATGTAATTTTTTTTATACAGGGTGTTTTCCACATACCATTCAATTCCAACAATTTCAAACAATTATAACTCGCTTATTTCAAATACAACACCCTGTATATTATATCAGATTTCAATTCCTATCTTCATTCTCATTTAATTGATACTAGCATTCCCTATACCTAAATCTAATCGGTTTGGAGATATTTTATTATTTTACTTAACAATAACAAAACTTAATATTTCAACATTAATAAAGCGTAGGCCGTGACTGTCAAAGATGTGACAGCTTAATAGTAAATTGTCTATGTATACATTAGATACGTTTTCACACTTTTCTTCAAAAGTTCATGTTTTCTAACAAGCAATGGCAAATTTAGATTACAAATGACGATTTTTTAAATCTTATCATTATTTACGGCGAGTGTAATATTAAGCGGACGCGTCGTATTTTTACAGAAAGGTGCCCAGAAAAATCAAATGATACCATAAGAAGATTGCTTAGAAACTGCTCTCAATTTGGTCAATTTAAGACAAAAGTTAATAAAAACAAACCAAATTAATAAAATATTAGATGATAGAAAATGGTTGGAAATTATTTTGAAGTGCGTAAATCGACCGCTAGAGGGCGTAACTGCTACAAAGAAACTAGAAGGAAAGTCAGATAGTCGCCTATATCTTTGAAAACATCATTTTATAGCTTGGGTAGTACTGCACCATTTTGTCTTGTGAAATTTTTTCCTATCAGCCATAGTAATGGGGAGGCCGATGAATATATCAATATTTATATTTTCATATCTCTTGAACCATTCACACGATGTGAATATTTTTAGTTTCGTTTGAAAGAGCATTTTTATTAAACTTTTCTATTTAAACCACATAAACTAGAGGGCGTTATCTGCAACGTTCATACATAATGTTAAAAATACATAGTGGATATAGCATAAATTAAAATATTAGAATTAAGGCATCCAATCTTCTGTAGCGTTAAGTGAGTGATATAGTTCTATATCACAAACTGAAACTTAGATTTATTAGGTAAAAGTGAATCTTTAGCATTTGTAGCTAATTTTTTAATAACTTGTTCCTCATACATTTTGCGATTGAGACCCTGACATTTTTAAAAAGTACGAATAATGACCAGTATGTGTAATGACCAGTATGGATAATGACCGGTATGAATAATGGACCAGTATGTATAATGATCAGTATGAATAATGACCAGTATGTATAATGACAAACTTATAAAAAGCTCTTGAATACAAAATTTTCCGATTTGATTTCATCAATTTTTCAGTGGAAAACTTTTGTATAACTACAGTTACCTATTTTTCAGATATTTCTAGGTCAACATTTACTTCATTGTTTGAGTCGTAGATTAGTCCTCACCCTCCCTCCACCTCCTCGTACACGGGAGAGAACTAAGTTTCAAAATCCGAGTCAAAACCCTCTTGCTTCGTTTTGATCAGGTTCTAAAAACAGCTTACCTGGTTTTGACCAGGTTTTTAAACCAGGTCTCTGTCTAGCACGAACAGGCCCTTAGACAGCGTGTCTGCTGGCAACTGATAAGTCATCGTGTGGCTGTATATTGTGACCAGCTTATATAGCATTTTCAATCAAAAATGTTTCCATTTGAGCCGTAGATTTATTAACGATTTCTGGTTCAACATTTTTCTTTAGTTTGAATCGCAAAACTTCAAAACAAGTAACAATACCTCAAAAACAATTGAAGGTAAGTATAGTAGTAATACAGTACATCGTAAAATAGACAGTAAGATTCACAAATGCAATTATTTTTCTCTGATTTGAGGCCAAAATTTTCCATAAATTTGTGTAAAAGAAAGTTGATTTCTATTAGAGCAACAAAACTTTAAAACAAAGTGACAATACCTCAAAAACAGTTGAAGATAGGTATAGCTGCAATGCAGCATATCGTAAAATGGACAGTATGATTCAAAAATGCAATTATTTTGCTCTGGTTTGAGCCCAAAATGTTTAATAAATTTGTAAAAACAAAGTTGTTCTATTAGAGCAGCAAAACTTTAAAACAAGTGGCAATACCTCAAAACAGTTGAAGATAGGTATAGCTGCAATGCAGCATATCGTAAAATAGACAGTATGTGTGAAAAATGCAATTATTTTGTTCTGGTTTGAGCCAAAAATTTTTCAGAAATTTGTAAAAACAAAGTTGTTCTATTAGAGCAGCAAAACTTTAAAATAAGTGACAGCACCTCCAAAATAGTTGAAGATAGGTACAGCAGCAATGCAGCATATCGTAAAATAGATAGTAGAATTCAAAAACGCAATAATTTTCCTAGGGTTGGAGTAGCCAATATTTCCAAAATAGAATAGAAAAACTTTCTTGAGAGCCTAAGATTTGTTAAAAGCTTTTGTTTCTTCAACAATTTTTGCTTACTTTCAACAGAAAATTGGAGCGATATCTTTCTCATCATATCAGTTCAGTTGAAAATTGTTCAAAACTTCTTGAGCTACAGATTTGTTAATTTGATTGACAATTGTTTCAGTTCAAGTTTCGTAGATTTTACAAAAATTGTTGAATCGAAAATTTTTCATCATTTTCACTCGAGTAGGGATAAGTATGTTGCTGGAATTTTTGTGGATATCATGGGGGCGTTTGACAATCTTTGGTGGCCCTCCATCTTCAGGAGGCTGCGGGAACTGAACGTCAGTGATGATCTCTATCGACTAATGAATAGCTACTTTAAACAAAGGCGTGTCCTGTTTACTGAGGGAGGCGCAAATTACTGGCGGGAAGTTACGAAGGGTTGCCCACAGGGGTCGGTGTTGGGGCCTCTACTCTGGAACCTGTTCTTCGATGAGATCGTTAAGTCGCGACCTGGGGAGGGTGTTGTCAGGATTGCATATGCCGACGATCTAGTCCTGTTGGTATCTGGAAATAGCAGGGCTGAATTAGAAGGCCGGTGTGTAGAGATGTTGGAGGGTTTGTGTAGCTGGACTAAACAGAATAAATTGTGCATTTCGATTAGTAAAACTGTTGGGGTGTTGTTAAAAAATAAGACCAGAAAGCCAGTTGTCAGATTTTCAGGTCAAACCTTGAAATGGAATGATAAGGTAAAATATTTGGGTGTAATTATAGATGGTGGCCTTCCATTTCTGCCACATGCTCATTATGTAAGGGACAAGCTTAGAGCGCTTGCGGGAAGGTTGCGTCGTGTTGCGGTGGGAGAGTGAGGCTTAAAAACTAGTGTAATTGGGGAAATATTTCGAGGTGTTTCGGTGCCCATCCTAACCCATTGTGCACCTGCCTGGAGCGATCGAGGGAATAATACTCACGATTTAAGAGCGTTGCGTCCTGGCCAGAGTCAATTGCGATATGGTAATCTAGATGGGATGCAGGGTCGGGAAGGAGTACATATGGATGGAAGCCGAGGGTGTGTGGAGACAGATTGCAGCTTTCCTACACTTACGAGGTGACTAGCTTCTTGACAGGACATGGCTCTTTTGCCAGCAAATTGAATAGCTTCGGACTGTCAAAAACTTCGGAATGCCTATGTGGTGAGGAAGAGGATTTCCTTCATATTCTGGTGGACTGTGAACTTTATGCGGATGTACGGAATGCTTGTGTGCCTGCTTGTGCGTAGTTATGATCAATTGCTTAACCTGGCTAGGAATCTGCTGCAAAGAAGAAGAGAGTTATTGGCGCTGTACTTGTAAGATACTCACTTGCTTCGGATGTCTTGGCCTGTGGGGTGTTTGCACCTGAAAAGGGAGAAAGGTAATTCAGAGTTCTACGCATGATACTTGTCCTGACCGTTGTGTCTTGGATGGATCTGTTGCTGGCTTAAAACTTGAAAAGAAAGAAAAGTTAAAATAGAAAATAAAATCAGGAGACAAAAAAAGAAGAAGGACGGGAATGGAATGGTTGGAGGAGCATAAGGAAATGGGTTGAGTGGTTGAATAAAATGGGGATGAGTGTAGGAGATGAAGGATTCAGGTTAGAAGTGTAAGCTGCTAGAAGGTATGGAAAGATGGTACAGTAACGGATTGGAAGAGGAATAGTCCTCCTACAAACTAAGGATAGTGTGCGGGGTATAGGCTAGCGCCTCGGTACCCACGGTACAATACTTCTGTAGAAATTAAATCGGATTTCATCATCTGAGTCGCAGAATTTTGAAATATTTTTGTGTTAAAAAGGCTTTCCACCCTTTGAGTTGCAAACTTCACTCTGGAAATATTTTCGAATCAAAAATGTTAAATCTGAAATTTTGTATCTAACTTAGATAAAGCAATGCCGATGGTCTTGCAAAGAAAAGCATCTCCAAAAATGGAAAAATGAACAACAAAATCTCGTAGTGGCTTAAAACCCCCAAAACTAAGACAATAAAAAAAAATGAGACGAAATCTTTGCTGGAGCTCAACAGAAGAGACCTCAGCAGTATCACCAGCCACGAGGTATCACCGAAAGAAGATGGACAAGGTGGACTGTGATTAATGCGAATTCTGTTCGGAGGCTGGCATTACAATCATGGCCCCCAAGAAATTCCTAAACAAAATACCAGTACAAAAATACAAAATCTACTAAACTCGACGTTTCGCCATTAATAAGTGGCTTCTTCAGGAGCAAAAAGTGGGTAGAGGGTACTAGAAGGTCACGGTAATTCAACAATATTTGTTACATACATAAAATACAAACCGCTTACCGCGATTTATACGCGAGGTATCCGAATAAAACTGTGCGAAAATAAAATCAAGCTGAGACGAGATTATATTACTATTACCCATATTACATACAACATCCACTAACCCGTGTTCTACCCATGTATGGTAGCAAGTCAGAGGTTGATTCCGTTTAGTATAGTAAATATATGTGTGTAGTAACAGCCGACGCATTTATATACTACACGCTGTTTACGACGGTTTTACGAGGCCCGTGATATTTTCAAAGCAATTATTGACTCAATCACTTGGAGTCTCCTGTTTTTTTCTTGCCCCGTTCGCAGTGCTTCGAAGAAGGTATGTTACGTATGTATATGTGTGTTGGGAAGATGCTCTCTCTACTACATGAATTAGTTAGTCTGCCAAGTCTATATCAGACTTAAAACGTGATTATAACCTTGATACAAGAAATATTTCCTTATCGCAACACCTACAAACAATAAGTCTCGATATTTTGTGAATCGAAGGGAACGTATTTTTCTTCGGGGGGTAAACGGTGCAGGGGTGTTAAGCAAACACCGTCGCATAAAGCGGGCACCGGAAATACATGAAACTTATCTCGAGAGTGGAAGGTTTTTAATCTGTTCCCATTGAGAGAGCATCGGCCCAGCTCACCTTCTGTCTCACGTCATCGCCGGGACACAGCTCAAACAACTCTCGGAATCTCGATTATTTCTTGTGCGTATACCATTATCCAATATACTTACTACATATTGGAATTTGATGAATCACTATTCCCGTATATACGTTGTGTTGAAATTAAACCGTAATATGTCTGAACTGAAAATGACAGATTTGTCAGATTATCTGCTTCATATCGATTGTACGACGTCGCTCAGTATTTATTGGAGATATAACTGAATCGGTGAGATCAGAAACAACATAAGTCATGTTTTCTGAATTTTATAGGAGAGGAAAAACTGTTTTTCCTTTAACTTGTAATAATAAATTCTATTTTAGCCCCCCCTTTTTCTAATTTCGAAATTTTGAAAGTTGTTCCAGGTTGTTCTAGGTTTGTTCTAAATTGTTCCAGAATTTTGGAGTAAAAAATTGTCCAGAAAAATCGAAAAAACCGGTTTTCTGGTCAGCCCCCCCTTTTTCAAAATTCGAAATTTTGACAGTTATCCCAGGTTGTTCTAGTTGTTCCAAAATTTGAATCTTCTCACATTAGTAGTTTATGAAATAATTAATAAAAATGAAATTTCGCCAGCCCCCCCCCCCTTCCTCGAAATTTAAACTTTTGAGAGTTGTTCCAGTTTGTTCTAGTTGTTCTGAACATTGTTCCAAAATTTGAGCCTAGCCCGAGTTAGATGGCGCAGCTGTCACGATTGAGTAGTAACGATAAAATGTTGATGATATTTTAAAATATCTCGCTCAAGAAAAGTAGATTGCCTGTAGTGGTTAGTGAGAAATTAAGCTTTGGATGTTCAGTTGAAACGCTTAATATTAGCTTGCTTTAAAAATGGAAGCTTCTTTTGACTTAACTATCTATGGGGGTGATCTCTATTTGCTGCAGATATCTGAGTGGATCCTAGGGTGGGCACAATGCCAGAGAAAGAAGAAATAAGGAGAATAAGGTTGGAATTTTTCCATGCAACTAAAGTAGAAGTTTTCGGTCATGGTTCTGTCATGAATTAATATTTATATAAACGTAGTCGCCTCGTCTTTATGCTCATTTTGAAGCATCATGCGGAGGGGGCAGCAGTCAAGGATATTTTCTTGCTAGTGAAGGGTGGTTCAGAAATTTTAAAAATCGTTTTCTATTTTTCCTGGGGAATTTATGGATATTATAAATAGGGGATGGTTGTGAACCCGAGCAAGTTTTTAAGGCGGATGAGACCGGACTCTTTTCGAAGCCAATGCCTTCAAAGCTGGTAAACATAGACTAACGCTACTCTTTTGTCTCACATGGTAAAGCCTATATTAGGGTACAAATCTGAGGTGGGCATCCAAAGGAGAATAACTTTGGCCTGGGTCCCCAGCCACATGGGCGTGAAGGGAAACCAGGCGGCGGATGAGCTGGCCATACGAGGTTTGTCAAGGCCTTTCATAGGAGCGGGCCCTTCCTTCGGCATCACCAAATCACAAGTTAAAAGTCCATCTACGACTGGACACAAAGTAAGAGAACAAAGGCCTGAGTTTACTGAAGACCTACTGAGTAAAGACAGGAAGACTGTCAAAGTGATAGTAGGTCTCATGACCGGTTATTGCAGACTGAATAGGCATATGTTTAACATCGGCCTGGCAGAGGGTGGTCTCTGCAGATTATGTTAAGAGGAACAGGAAACTCCAGTTCATGCTTTGTGCCACTGCGACGGCCTAGCGAGGTTTTTAGCAATGGTCGTAGAGAACCCCATAGCTAATGGCTACATAAAAGAGCTCTCAAAAATCATATGCCTAATTAAGAAGGCGAAACTAGAGAGCGTTCTTTAAGGAGAAAGGGGATCACAATAGACCTGCAAAGGTCGCGTTGAAACAGCAGCTTTTGGATGAAAGTGTAATTGCTGCTTTCAAAGCGTACTATGTGCGAAGGATCTTTAAACGTTTATTGAGTTCAACGAAGAATGAGGAAATGACGGTCGTAAAAACAATTATTAACATTAAAAAGTCTATTGTCGAGCATCGAAGCTTCGCGCATTAATATAGCCGTTTAATCGCAAGAAATATAGTTCTTTCATATGAAAGAACAAAACACACTTAGGCGATTACGCTCAATATCACGTATACTATTATATATAATAAAAAATTCAAAACCTTAGCTGAAGCGTCTAATACACATCTCACACCAACAACAAATCTATAAATCTTCTCGCTTATATCTCAACAATTTCCACGGTCTCATTGTCGCAGAAAAATATCCGTTACATTCTATTCTAATACGCGATTACCACGCCATAAATCCACGCTCCTCTTACTACAGATGTAAAAAGGCGAATTCGCACAAAAAAGGACCTCTGACCAAGGAACGGATGGAAGAAAGAAAGGAGGCCCTCCGGGTAAAAGGAGAGCGCGTAATATATTAATAACCCGCAACATCTGTCCCATTTCTCAGGGGCGAGTAGAAGTCGCCGGTCAGAGAATCGCTACTGCCACTTCTTTTTTACGCTCTTCGCGCCCTTCACGATCGCCCGGCTATTATGCAAATAACCTCGACTTCTTCGGCCATCACACCACTATTATAAAAGATCGAATGCGATGCGGTTTTTTTTCTTCGGTTATTTCTTTAATCCTGTTTTGGGGGAAGGAAAAGAATTGATCCTGCCGTTATTGCACTTGTTAATCCCTCACTGTCCCTTCTGTTAATGTTATCGAGATAATATGTAAACCGCAAAAGAGGAACCATTGTGTCAATGTGGAACACAAGTCAAGTCAGTTTTTTTGTATTTTTGTTTGTGGTTCAGTCGATGTTTCGATTGGAAACGATAGAACGATAAAATAAACGAAATGTGAGTAATAATAATTTTTTTATTATCAAAACTATATAACACAAAATCTCTTAGAACAAAATTAATTGTTAATTTCCTAATATAAAAGCTTATCGTAGACTGTATCGAGTACAGAGAACAATGCGCTGCTGTCTTGCATCTGGGAAGCTAGGAATTATTCCCGGCGAGTTCAAACGAGTTTGTACGAATGAAAACGATAGTGTTTTAAATATAGACCTCGTATCTTTAACGTGAAGTAGCGAAAGTAACGTACTCTGACGTCGATCCAGTGAAACACTTTCGATTTCGTCCGACATCAACATTCTCTGTAAAAATATTTATTTATTTCGAATTGTAACAGTTTTCAAACTTGTTTCGAGTTTGAAATGATGTTTATAATCATTTTTTTTAACAAAATTGTAGAACAATGGTAGAGCAATGCTTTCAATTCTGTGTTATAGAAAAGAAAATAGCCACAAGCTAAGCTTAGTGTTGAGTCCGACAGTATTGAATTTCGTATATGATTAAGTGCTGCAGATACAGCTGATAGATGAGGTTACCAAAACTGCACACGTTGATGATCTGGCACTGGCCGTAGTAGCCCAGAAGGAATTAGAGCAGAAATCCTACTAACAGAAAATTCTGCACGCAATCCTAGGAGTGGTTAAGGCAAAGAAACTGCAAAGAATGCTTGTCTTCAAAACTGCACAATGCAGGAAAGAAACGTTAAGATAAGAAGATGGCAAAGGAAGTGGAAGGAATCAGAATCCAGAGCTATCTGAGCCAAAGCCCTGGTAGGTAACATAACGCTAGAGCTAAAATGCAACTTCGAGAGACTGGATTATTTTCTAATCAAGTTTTTTAGACTGCAACAAAAGCAACATTATTGAAATCATGATGGGGACTAAGACTAACTGGAAGAGAGCAAGCTGTTATATTAGAAGTATCATCAAAGATCGTTCATTAGCACCTTTTGCTAGTTTGTCAGCCATTTCATTGCCTGTGACTCCAGAGTGGCTTGGCACCCATCTCAGCAGGGTGCTGTGATGTTCCGTCAGTTTTACGAACATCCCATGGCAGCCAAATACTACCTCGAAATTAAATCTAACAGCTTGTAGTGCTCTAAGGACAGCCTGAATGTCAGACAAAATTTCTACATCATCATTTACCGGCGGGCAGTTTAAAATGTCCTCTGTGCTTGGGGGATGGACAGCGAGGTCCCCAAGCTGATGGCCCCACCATCAGGTTCTCCATCTCTCCAAATTGCAATTCCTTTGCCGTTTGGCATTTTAGAAGCATTCACAAATCTTCGTTTCAATTTGCGAACGAGAACTTTTACGGTCTCTCTGCCAGACATGTCTATATAATCCCTGTACCGAGTACATTTTGCTCTATAGGCCTCTAGAGCTACTTCTGATCATAAAACGAGCTACAGCAGAGAGAGTCCAACAATTCAGTTCAACAATTTATTAAATGTACTGCGAAAGATCTGATTTCACACATCACGGTCAATCATTCAACTCATTCAACGCTCTAAACATGCAATTTTTGTAAAACTAATTAGATAATCTAACTCATAATTTCCCCACGCACATCTTATCGACTTCAGGCACTAGATGTTTCAATTTAGGAAGCAAAAAAAAATTACTCAATTTGATGTTTATACAATATTTAATAAGGCATTTGCAGCAGAAAAGTTTGCACCAGCTCAACTAAACGATTAGTCCAATGAAACAAGACCTTTTAACGGGAGAGGAACATGATTGAACTCTAGAACCTGAACTACGTTTTTCAATCAATCTAGAAGAGAGTGTGTACCACCCACAATGTCCTCTCAGATGACGAAGAACACCAAAGACTAAGCGGGATATATATGAGGTCAATTAAAAACATAACCTACCAAACGCAAAACCTCAGCAACCAACTCTAGAGTTTGACCAACCTCCTCCTTCCCCTTCAGATAATTAAGAACTCTAAAAGTCAATTCCTGTAATATCGTTTCGAAATCATTTGGCTGTATTAGGGCCATCCAAAATTGAACGCCATTAAACGCAAGTCCTTAACGAAACATTTTCAAATTATACCATTCACACCCAATAAAATAATTTTAAACCAAAAATACCACAACATAATATTGAAGGGAAAAGCATCGAAAAAAGAAGGTTACAAAGAGATTGGTTAAAGGAATTCTAAAGCAACTAGAAAAACAAAAGCCACTATCAGCCAATGAAGTGCAAGAAATATAACGAATTCGATAATACCAGATGTGGAATTAGTTACAATGATATATTAATTATTCTGTAGTCATCGCAAGATGTCTAAATACAATTCAACCCACGTAGTTTAATTCGTCTCAAACCGAAGTACAATATAAATAATAATGACTGAAAACAGTTCACATCTGCGGTCAGCAAACAATGTACGAAACATTCCCATACTTCACGTGTATTACTTGAAGTTATGCATACGCTGATTTATTTTGGTGTTTTTTGCCAGGATTAAAATTCACGATTAGTCTTTGTTTTGTACATAAGTACATACATTGCTCTCGACCATTAAACAGATACCACCTGTACACAAAAACCGCAGGAATGGCTAGCAATTCCGCTTGAACTTTTGCTAACATAAATTAAATCCGATCCCATTCAAGGTTGTTTCACCATCGTCAGCTTGTCTTTTTTTGCCGTCGTCGTCGTCGTCGTCCAACAACGACGAAGATATTGATTTGTGACAGTACAAAGGAGATCCTAAAAATACGATTTTGCGTCACAGAAATGGGGCGATCCTCTTTCTCACCCATAAACAAAGCATGTAATCAAGCACCGCGTCGGAAGGAGGAGTTTCATACATGAAAGGTTAAATCGACGCAAGTTCATGAATTTTAAAAAGGAAAACACGTGGTAGGATACGTTTATAGTATTTTTCTCACTTTAGATTCTAGTTCCCATCTCTATGGGAAGTGTGTAGTAGTCTATACGTTGCCCAAAACAAAAGAAACTATGCCTTGGAGCATTTTTTATACAGTCATATTAGTACTACTTACTGGGAAATATATTAACGCAATAATTCATGAACTTTTAGAACCGAGTCACAGTTGCTTATCATGTCATCGGTCTTTTGAGTTAATAGAGAAAGAGAAAACTTAAGAAAGAACTAGTTTATAGCTCTGAGGATAGAGTAGATTTGACCAAAAAAACGGTTAAACAATTTACCCTAATAGAAGTGAGTCAGTGAGTCATTTTTCTGAACAATTCAAAGGTTCTATGAAGAAAATGTTAACACCAAACCTTCTAATGGTTACTCCACAGATTAGTTAATTAACACCTTGTGTACTCTTAGCTATTGTTAATTGAAGTGTAGAGAAATAAAGCATGGAATGTCCAATTTTCTCAGATTTGAGACTTTTACGCCATCTAGTGGTACGTAGATCTGTATGCTTAGTTCGTACTGGAACAGAAGACGAACTATCACAAGATATTAAAGGTTTTTGGTTTGCCCATACAGGAATAAAACATGGAATGTCCACGCAAAACCCATTAAAGACAAGGATTATCCGGGAACAGTTTGGGTTGACAGCTTCCTTATCGACAAATTGTATTTATTATGATTTGACAGTTCAGACATTTTGTTGCAAAGGTGTTACAAATGTGAATGAAAATGATGGCTGTGGTGGTAATTTTGGGACTACAAAGAACAGAAAAAGAATGGGCAGGTTGCAGGAAGTGGCGAAGAAATTAAGATTAGGTACTCATGAGGAAGGACCAGCATGCCAATGTAAAAGCTTAAAATGTTTTGAAGTTATTACGAGTGAAGAAAGGCGTCGCATTTTGGGCACAACTGAATAATCGCGCAATCATATTCTGAGCAAAACTTGACTTCTTACTGAACCACTTGAATGCAGAAATTACAGACCTGCGATTCTGTTGGAGGATAAAATAAAACCTTCAACTTAATTAGAGGGCATCCCTGCATGGAATGCGATAAAAACATGAGGATTCGAATGGAGTCACCCGATGACTGCTATGAACTGTTAGAGGTTCTAGGATCCAATCTTCTCCATCTGTCTGTTGTTGTTGAAGTAAACCAACGTATAATCAATAACTGGAGTGCGTTCCTTACAGACGCGGTTTCCAATAAGTGTCCATTTAAAGGACAAGCTATAAGAGAACTATACTTTTCCAAAGAATAACATTTTCCAATATTATTGAAATATTTCCTGGATTTCCCTCTATTCCAGATAATCACTTCATAAGTCCGTTCATTATAATTTAACACGTTGACTGCCGATGAGTGCTTAACGAATCGAATTTAGTTTGGTACCACAAGGTTGTTCTAGTTGTTCCAAAATTTGAATCTTCTCACATTAGTAGTTTATGAAATAATTAATAAAAATGAAATTTCGCCAGCCCCCCCCTTCCTCGAAATTTAAACTTTTGAGAGTTGTTCCAGTTTGTTCTAGTTGTTCTGAACATTGTTCCAAAATTTGAGCCTAGCCCGAGTTAGATGGCGCAGCTGTCACGATTGAGTAGTAACGATAAAATGTTGATGATATTTTAAAATATCTCGCTCAAGAAAAGTAGATTGCCTGTAGTGGTTAGTGAGAAATTAAGCTTTGGATGTTCAGTTGAAACGCTTAATATTAGCTTGCTTTAAAAATGGAAGCTTCTTTTGACTTAACTATCTATGGGGGTGATCTCTATTTGCTGCAGATATCTGAGTGGATCCTAGGGTGGGCACAATGCCAGAGAAAGAAGAAATAAGGAGAATAAGGTTGGGATTTTTCCATGCAACTAAAGTAGAAGTTTTCGGTCATGGTTCTGTCATGAATTAATATTTATATAAACGTAGTCGCCTCGTCTTTATGCTCATTTTGAAGCATCATGCGGAGGGGCAGCAGTCAAGGATATTTTCTTGCTAGTGAAGGGTGGTTCAGAAATTTTAAAAATCGTTTTCTATTTTTCCTGGGGAATTTATGGATATTATAAATAGGGGATGGTTGTGAACCCGAGCAAGTTTTTAAGGCGGATGAGACCGGACTCTTTTCGAAGCCAATGCCTTCAAAGCTGGTAAACATAGACTAACGCTACTCTTTTGTCTCACATGGTAAAGCCTATATTAGGGTACAAATCTGAGGTGGGCATCCAAAGGAGAATAACTTTGGCCTGGGTCCCCAGCCACATGGGCGTGAAGGGAAACCAGGCGGCGGATGAGCTGGCCATACGAGGTTTGTCAAGGCCTTTCATAGGAGCGGGCCCTTCCTTCGGCATCACCAAATCACAAGTTAAAAGTCCATCTACGACTGGACACAAAGTAAGAGAACAAAGGCCTGAGTTTACTGAAGACCTACTGAGTAAAGACAGGAAGACTGTCAAAGTGATAGTAGGTCTCATGACCGGTTATTGCAGACTGAATAGGCATATGTTTAACATCGGCCTGGCAGAGGGTGGTCTCTGCAGATTATGTTAAGAGGAACAGGAAACTCCAGTTCATGCTTTGTACCACTGCGACGGCCTAGCGAGGTTTTTAGCAATGGTCGTAGAGAACCCCATAGCTAATGGCTACATAAAAGAGCCGCTCTCAAAAATCATATGCCTAATTAAGAAGGCGAAACTAGAGAGCGTTCTCTAAGGAGAAAGGGGATCACAAAAGGCCTGCAAAGGTCGCGTTGAAACAGCAGCTTTTGGATGAAAGTGTAATTGCTGCTTTCAAAGCGTACTATGTGCGAAGGATCTTTAAACGTTTATTGAGTTCAACGAAGAATGAGGAAATGACGGTCGTAAAAACAATTATTAACATTAAAAAGTCTATTGCCGAGCATCGAAGCTTCGCGCATTAATATAGCGTTAATTATATAGTTCTTTCATATGAAAGAACAAAACACACTTAGGCGATTACGCTCAATATCACGTATACTATTATATATAATAAAAAATTCAAAACCTCAGCTGAAGCGTCTAATACACATCTCACACCAACAACAAATCTATAAATCTTCTCGCTTATATCTCAACAATTTCCACGGTCTCATTGTCGCAGAAAAATATCCGTTACATTCTATTCTAATACGCGATTACCACGCCATAAATCCACGCTCCTCTTACTACAGATGTAAAAAGGCGAATTCGCACAAAAAAAGGACCTCTGACCAAGGAACGGATGGAAGAAAGAAAGGAGGCCCTCCGGGTAAAAGGAGAGCGCGTAATATATTAATAACCCGCAACATCTGTCCCATTTCTCAGGGGCGAGTAGAAGTCGCCGGTCAGAGAATCGCTACTGCCACTTCTTTTTTACGCTCTTCGCGCCCTTCACGATCGCCCGGCTATTATGCAAATAACCTCGACTTCTTCGGCCATCACACCACTATTATAAAAGATCGAATGCGATGCGGTTTTTTTTCTTCTGTTATTTCTTTAATCCTGTTTTGGGGGAAGGAAAAGAATTGATCCTGCCGTTATTGCACTTGTTAATCCCTCACTGTCCCTTCTGTTAATGTTATCGAGATAATATGTAAACCGCAAAAGAGGAACCATTGTGTCAATGTGGAACACAAGTCAAGTCAGTTTTTTTGTATTTTTGTTTGTGGTTCAGTCGATGTTTCGATTGGAAACGATAGAACGATAAAATAAACGAAATGTGAGTAATAATAATTTTTTTATTATCAAAACTATATAACACAAAATCTCTTAGAACAAAATTAATTGTTAATTTCCTAATATAAAAGCTTATCGTAGACTGTATCGAGTACAGAGAACAATGCGCTGCTGTCTTGCATCTGGGAAGCTAGGAATTATTCCCGGCGAGTTCAAACGAGTTTGTACGAATGAAAACGATAGTGTTTTAAATATAGACCTCGTATCTTTAACGTGAAGTAGCGAAAGTAACGTACTCTGACGTCGATCCAGTGAAACACTTTCGATTTCGTCCGACATCAACATTCTCTGTAAAAATATTTATTTATTTCGAATTGTAACAGTTTTCAAACTTGTTTCGAGTTTGAAATGATGTTTATAATCATTTTTTTTAACAAAATTGTAGAACAATGGTAGAGCAATGCTTTCAATTCTGTGTTATAGAAAAGAAAATAGCCACAAGCTAAGCTTAGTGTTGAGTCCGACAGTATTGAATTTCGTATATGATTAAGTGCTGCAGATACAGCTGATAGATGAGGTTACCAAAACTGCACACGTTGATGATCTGGCACTGGCCGTAGTAGCCCAGAAGGAATTAGAGCAGAAATCCTACTAACAGAAAATTCTGCACGCAATCCTAGGAGTGGTTAAGGCAAAGAAACTGCAAAGAATGCTTGTCTTCAAAACTGCACAATGCAGGAAAGAAACGTTAAGATAAGAAGATGGCAAAGGAAGTGGAAGGAATCAGAATCCAGAGCTATCTGAGCCAAAGCCCTGGTAGGTAACATAACGCTAGAGCTAAAATGCAACTTCGAGAGACTGGATTATTTTCTAATCAAGTTTTTTAGACTGCAACAAAAGCAACATTATTGAAATCATAATGGGGACTAAGACTAACTGGAAGAGAGCAAGCTGTTATATTAGAAGTATCATCAAAGATCGTTCATTAGCACCTTTTGCTAGTTTGTCAGCCATTTCATTGCCTGTGACTCCAGAGTGGCTTGGCACCCATCTCAGCAGGGTGCTGTGATGTTCCGTCAGTTTTACGAACATCCCATGGCAGCCAAATACTACCTCGAAATTAAATCTAACAGCTTGTAGTGCTCTAAGGACAGCCTGAATGTCAGACAAAATTTCTACATCATCATTTACCGGCGGGCAGTTTAAAATGTCCTCTGTGCTTGGGGGATGGACAGCGAGGTCCCCAAGCTGATGGCCCCACCATCAGGTTCTCCATCTCTCCAAATTGCAATTCCTTTGCCGTTTGGCATTTTAGAAGCATTCACAAATCTTCGTTTCAATTTGCGAACGAG
Organism: Holotrichia oblita; assembly: GCA_023690525.1. Classification (NCBI taxonomy): domain Eukaryota; kingdom Metazoa; phylum Arthropoda; class Insecta; order Coleoptera; family Scarabaeidae; genus Holotrichia; species Holotrichia oblita. The sequence goes on from CM043017.1 coordinate 10,575,954, forward strand.
AACTTTTACGGTCTCTCTGCCAGACATGTCTATATAATCCTGTACCGAGTACATTTTGCTCTATAGGCCTCTAGAGCTACTTCTGATCATAAAACGAGCTACAGCAGAGAGAGTCCAACAATTCAGTTCAACAATTTATTAAATGTACTGCGAAAGATCTGATTTCACACATCACGGTCAATCATTCAACTCATTCAACGCTCTAAACATGCAATTTTTGTAAAACTAATTAGATAATCTAACTCATAATTTCCCCACGCACATCTTATCGACTTCAGGCACTAGATGTTTCAATTTAGGAAGCAAAAAAAATTACTCAATTTGATGTTTATACAATATTTAATAAGGCATTTGCAGCAGAAAAGTTTGCACCAGCTCAACTAAACGATTAGTCCAATGAAACAAGACCTTTTAACGGGAGAGGAACATGATTGAACTCTAGAACCTGAACTACGTTTTTCAATCAATCTAGAAGAGAGTGTGTACCACCCACAATGTCCTCTCAGATGACGAAGAACACCAAAGACTAAGCGGGATATATATGAGGTCAATTAAAACATAACCTACCAAACGCAAAACCTCAGCAACCAACTCTAGAGTTTGACCAACCTCCTCCTTCCCCTTCAGATAATTAAGAACTCAAAAGTCAATTCCTGTAATATCGTTTCGAAATCATTTGGCTGTATTAGGGCCATCCAAAATTGAACGCCATTAAACGCAAGTCCTTAACGAAACATTTTCAAATTATACCATTCACACCCAATAAAATAATTTTAAACAAAAATACCACAACATAATATTGAAGGGAAAAGCATCGAAAAAAGAAGGTTACAAAGAGATTGGTTAAAGGAATTCTAAAGCAACTAGAAAAACAAAAGCCACTATCAGCCAATGAAGTGCAAGAAATATAACGAATTCGATAATACCAGATGTGGAATTAGTTACAATGATATATTAATTATTCTGTAGTCATCGCAAGATGTCTAAATACAATTCAACCCACGTAGTTTAATTCGTCTCAAACCGAAGTACAATATAAATAATAATGACTGAAAACAGTTCACATCTGCGGTCAGCAAACAATGTACGAAACATTCCCATACTTCACGTGTATTACTTGAAGTTATGCATACGCTGATTTATTTTGGTGTTTTTTGCCAGGATTAAAATTCACGATTAGTCTTTGTTTTGTACATAAGTACATACATTGCTCTCGACCATTAAACAGATACCACCTGTACACAAAAACCGCAGGAATGGCTAGCAATTCCGCTTGAACTTTTGCTAACATAAATTAAATCCGATCCCATTCAAGGTTGTTTCACCATCGTCAGCTTGTCTTTTTTGCCGTCGTCGTCGTCGTCGTCCAACAACGACGAAGATATTGATTTGTGACAGTACAAAGGAGATCCTAAAAATACGATTTTGCGTCACAGAAATGGGGCGATCCTCTTTCTCACCCATAAACAAAGCATGTAATCAAGCACCGCGTCGGAAGGAGGAGTTTCATACATGAAAGGTTAAATCGACGCAAGTTCATGAATTTTAAAAAGGAAAACACGTGGTAGGATACGTTTATAGTATTTTTCTCACTTTAGATTCTAGTTCCCATCTCTATGGGAAGTGTGTAGTAGTCTATACGTTGCCCAAAACAAAAGAAACTATGCCTTGGAGCATTTTTTATACAGTCATATTAGTACTACTTACTGGGAAATATATTAACGCAATAATTCATGAACTTTTAGAACCGAGTCACAGTTGCTTATCATGTCATCGGTCTTTTGAGTTAATAGAGAAAGAGAAAACTTAAGAAAGAACTAGTTTATAGCTCTGAGGATAGAGTAGATTTGACCAAAAAAACGGTTAAACAATTTACCCTAATAGAAGTGAGTCAGTGAGTCATTTTTCTGAACAATTCAAAGGTTCTATGAAGAAAATGTTAACACCAAACCTTCTAATGGTTACTCCACAGATTAGTTAATTAACACCTTGTGTACTCTTAGCTATTGTTAATTGAAGTGTAGAGAAATAAAGCATGGAATGTCCAATTTTCTCAGATTTGAGACTTTTACGCCATCTAGTGGTACGTAGATCTGTATGCTTAGTTCGTACTGGAACAGAAGACGAACTATCACAAGATATTAAAGGTTTTTGGTTTGCCCATACAGGAATAAAACATGGAATGTCCACGCAAAACCCATTAAAGACAAGGATTATCCGGGAACAGTTTGGGTTGACAGCTTCCTTATCGACAAATTGTATTTATTATGATTTGACAGTTCAGACATTTTGTTGCAAAGGTGTTACAAATGTGAATGAAAATGATGGCTGTGGTGGTAATTTTGGGACTACAAAGAACAGAAAAAGAATGGGCAGGTTGCAGGAAGTGGCGAAGAAATTAAGATTAGGTACTCATGAGGAAGGACCAGCATGCCAATGTAAAAGCTTAAAATGTTTTGAAGTTATTACGAGTGAAGAAAGGCGTCGCATTTTGGGCACAACTGAATAATCGCGCAATCATATTCTGAGCAAAACTTGACTTCTTACTGAACCACTTGAATGCAGAAATTACAGACCTGCGATTCTGTTGGAGGATAAAATAAAACCTTCAACTTAATTAGAGGGCATCCCTGCATGGAATGCGATAAAAACATGAGGATTCGAATGGAGTCACCCGATGACTGCTATGAACTGTTAGAGGTTCTAGGATCCAATCTTCTCCATCTGTCTGTTGTTGTTGAAGTAAACCAACGTATAATCAATAACTGGAGTGCGTTCCTTACAGACGCGGTTTCCAATAAGTGTCCATTTAAAGGACAAGCTATAAGAGAACTATACTTTTCCAAAGAATAACATTTTCCAATATTATTGAAATATTTCCTGGATTTCCCTCTATTCCAGATAATCACTTCATAAGTCCGTTCATTATAATTTAACACGTTGACTGCCGATGAGTGCTTAACGAATCGAATTTAGTTTGGTACCACAAGACTAGTATGCAAGACATGGTTTATTCGAGAGTAGTCCTAGGGGGAGAATAGTCTAGGGAGAATAGTCCTATACTATGTTTTGAGATGCAATACCATTGGTTCGTAGCATGCAGAATTCAAAACTTGTAAACGAATCTTTGGGTAATCGCGATCGACATTGATAGGTAGTCAGTGTGAAGATTGGGAGAGCAAACATGATAGTGATTCTGTTCAAGACAAGCTAAGCTTACAAACGCGATTCCAAAAGATATGTGCAATTTTCTGATTGATGAAAGGATATTATCAGAAATTTTGCGTTAGACTAATATTAAAATTGCCAAAGAATGAATAAAATATAAAAACAAATTACTCTCAGAACTGAAAGATCTAGACATAATTGAGCTAAATGCCTTTATAGGTTTACTGTTTTATTCAGCGATCTTCAAGTCTAGTAACTTTGCAACAGATGGATCAGGACGAAACATTTTCCGAGCTGTAGTTAGCAAAAACCGCCTTGCGTTCTTGCTGAGTGCTTTTCGATTTGATGATCCAGAAACTAGAAACGCATGGAAGAAAAGAGATCCAACAGCACCCATATCATTTATATTCGAACATTTTGTTGACAATTGTTAGAGAATTTTAAGTCAACATTGTTAAGACTTTTATCCGCATAAGTCTAGCCCTTTAGGTGAAAAAACGTGTTTTTATTAAATTTCCACCGAAATTACTGTTTATTTAAAAATCGTATCTATTCAATCCTTGACTGGAGAGTGACTAAATTCGAGATTATCATAAACTAGAATGTGTTTTAATTTTTTGTAGGTTGAGTTTTAACGAAATTTATTGTAGAGGAACTTTATTGATATTTCTTTGACAACCGCAGAAAAATTTTAAAAATCTTTTTTTTTAATGGAACACTTTGTATATTTTTGTTAAACATGTCCTATGCCCAAAAGCAATAGTTTCTAAGATAATTACCATTAATATCATGTTAGTCAGAAAGTTTGCCGTTCTTTTAAGCTAGAAATTAAAATAAATAACAAATACACGCTATTTGTATTAAATATTGAATTATTCTTATTATTCAAATTGTGTTATCTAGTAGTAAGTTAAATCATACAAAAAAGAAATGGTGAAAAACATAAAATGCTTAACATCAGTTTAAAATAGCTTCAAACCCCCTACCGTTATTTTGCCTACACTGCCTTACACAATTTATAAAACTTTCGTTAATATTTTGTAACATTTCGGGCGTAATTGACCGGAAAACTTCACATATTCTATCTTTCATGTCGTCGGAAGTTGTAGGCGGTCCTTTGTATACGCTTTCTTTGACATATCCCCACAGATAGAAGTCAATTTTGGTTATATCCGCACTGTCAAGGTGATATCTTCTAGCAAAATTGGCAATTCTTCCGCAAAAATATAAATGAGTTTGGCAGTTTAAGTCTATCCAAGAAAAAGGGAACCACAACGTTTCGACCAAGAATTCCATTACACGAAATTAACCACCATCTATGCTGGCAGTTAACTTCTCTTTTCGGATGTGGATTTACATAGATATATCAGAATAATGGTGGTAATTGTGACTGTTCATAAACCTGTCATTAAACGTTGATTTGTCCGTAAATAAAACAAAATTAAAAAAGTCCCCGTCCATCGCTAATTTTGCGCTTGGCCAACGACAAAAACCTAAACGGCTTAAAAGCTCATCTCCAATCAGTTTCAGGTGTTTTTGAAACCGATATGGGTGAAATTTTTCGCTATTAATGGTATGCCAAACTGATATTCTGCTAACTTCTGCAATTTCCCCAATTTGCTTAGCACTTCTTCTTGGGTCTTCTACTAGGGATGTCATTGTTATTGCTTTATTATTCTCGTTTAGGACTGATTTGTCACGGCTAGGTTTAGAATATGCCACATTCCCTCAAGATACAACGAATCTTCATGAAGATTGTCAAATGCTGATACGTCTGGATGGCGTGAATCGGAATACTTCTCTTTGTAAATGCGCGAAGCCGCCAACGCATTCCCTAAACATTCACCAAGAATGAAAACCATATCTATTAATTCATTGTTTAGAAAACGTGATATTTTCTGTTAGACTTTGGACTTGTTGGCCAGATCGAATACGATAATTTGTCAATATAAATTGTAACTAAACCAAAATAAACTGACATATGTACAGTGTGTTTCACTTTTCATGGGGACACCTAAATAACTTTTTTATTTTGAAAGCAATCAATATAAAATTTTTATCAGTTATGTAGGCTACGACAATGCATCTTTTCATATGAATAGAGTTTTTATAAAGTCAAAATCTAGCCAACTACGATTAAAATAAAAAGTAGCGTTTCAAGTCGGGTCATAGTAGCGATTAAGATAGAGCAAAAAAGTATTAAGAAAAGTTATTACAAATCACTCAAGAACTCCAAATACCAAATTTCTCTGAAAAATTTGTAATTTTACATTTTTCTCCATTTTTATGCCATCAGCAGATGATAATTTGTTATTGCAATAATAAGAGTGCCATGAAACAAGAAAACGATTCATCAGTTCAAACGTCAAACATCAAACGTCAATTCACTAAACAGTTTACTTCAGTTGCAACTATCGAACTTTGCTAAGCAATGGCCGATAGACATTTAAGTATTGCTGAAAAAGTAGAAATTATTCGAATTGTTGGTGACAATGTACGTTCTACCCGAGAGGCGGCTAGAGAGTTTAACGCGAGGCACCCTGAACGTCCACCCATCCGTCATCGAACTGTTGCATACTTGAATAATATTTTCAACACTACTGGAAATGTTACTAAACCACGTTCACGAGGATTGAACAATCGAGAACACCATTTAGATGCAGTAATATTAGCAACGTATCGTAATAATCCTCACACGAGTTTACGAGATATGGCTAGAAATTTAAATATCTCTTACTCTAAAATTTGGAGATGTCTCCGTCGTCACAAATTGAAACCGTATAAGCCAAAATATTTACACACTCTTGAAGATGGAGATCTCCATAGAAGAATGGAGTATTGTCTATGGGCTCAAGGTAATTATCTAAATGACAGAGAATTTTTGAAAAAAATTATGTTTAGTGATGAAGCTACATTTACTACTAACGGTGTAGTTTCGTCCCAGAACTGTAGATACTGGGCAACAGAAAACCCAAACTGGGTCATCAACTGTAAAAGACAATATTCACAGAAAATTAATGTGAGGTGCGGAATTTTAAATGCACGAATCATTGACCCGTTTTTCTTTTTTGACACGCTAAATGCAGAAAGGTTTTTACATTTTTTAAATACTGAATTAATGGATGTGCTTGATGATTTACCACTGGATGAGAGGCGAGATTTGTACTTCCAGCTAGATGGATCCCCGGTTCATAACGCAAGAATAGTGCGAGCATGGTTAGACGAGAACTTTCCGTTAAGATGGATAGGTCGTAATAGCCCGTTAATAGAGTGGGCTCCTAGATCGCCTGACATTACACCACTTGACTTTTTCCTTTGGGGAACTATTAAAAATGTTGTGTATGCATCAAGACCTCAAAACATACAGGAACTGTGTCAGAGAATCCGACAAGCCTGCCGAGAAATTTCCCCAGAAACACTACGACGAGTTGTACTGAATCACAAAAGACGATTGGAAAAATGTATCCGTCTTCAAGGTGATCTAGTTGAAAAAGATCCTATTTAAAATATTGTTCGTTAAATTGTTGCTATATTTTGTTCTTTAATACTGAATAAAATTTGCGAATCGTTTTCTTGTTTCATGGCACTCTTATTATTGCAATAACAAATTATCATCTGCTGATGGCATAAAAATGGAGAAAAATGTAAAATTACAAATTTTTCAGAGAAATTTGGTATTTGGAGTTCTTGAGTGATTTGTAATAACTTTTCTTAATACTTTTTTGCTCTATCTTAATCGCTACTATGACCCGACTTGAAACGCTACTTTTTATTTTAATCGTAGTTGGCTAGATTTTGACTTTATAAAAACTCTATTCATATGAAAAGATGCATTGTCGTGGCCTACATAACTGATAAAAATTTTATATTGATTGCTTTCAAAATAAAAAAGTTATTTAGGTGTCCCCATGAAAAGTGAAACACACTGTATGTATGTATCGTTTACGCATTTCAACTATGATTTTCATGGCAATCTAACTATGATTTAAAAAAATAGCAAACTTTCTGAGTAACATGACATTAATGCTAATTATTTCAGAAGCTATTGCCTTTGGGTATAGGACATCTTTAACAAAAAACGTAGTAAACCTGTAAAGGAGTTCATGCGTGATAAAATATACAGGGTGTTCCATTAAAAAAATAATTTTTTCCAATTTTTCTGCGGTTGTCAAAGAAATATGAATAAAGTCCCTATACAATAAATTTCGTTAAAATTCAACCTACAACAAATTAAAACACATTCTAGTTTATGATAATCTCGAATTTGGTCACACTCCAGTCAAGGATTGAATAGATACGATTTTTTAAATAAACAGTAATTTTGGTGGAAATTTAACAAAAACACGTTTTTTCTCCTAAAGGGCTAGACTTATGCGGATAAAAGTCTTAACAATGTTGACTTAAAATTCTCTAACAATTGTCAACAAAACGTTCGAATATAAATGATATGGGTGCTGTTGGATCTCTTTTCTTCCATGCGTTTCTAGTTTCTGGATCATCGAATCGAAAAGCACTCAGCAAGAACGCAAAGGGGTTTTTACTTACTACAGCTGTTAGACTACAAGTTGTTAGACTTGAAGATCGCTGAATAAAACAGTAAGCCTATAAAAGCCTTTAGCTCAATTATGTGTAGATCTTTCAGTTCTGAGAGTGATTTATTTTGATATTTTATTCGTTCTTTGGCAATTTTAATATTAGTCCAACGCAAAATTTCTGATAATATCCTTTTATCAATCAGAAAATTCCACATATCTTCTGGACTCGCGTTTGTAAGCTTAGCTTGTCTTGAACAGAATCACTATCATGTTTGCTTTCTCAATCTTCACACTGACTACCTATCAATGTCGATCCCGATTACTCAAAGATTCGTTTACAAGTTTTGAATTCTGCATGCTACGAATCAATGGTATTGCATCTCAAAACATGGCATAGGACTACTCTACCGAATAAACCATGACTTGCATACTAGTCTTGTGGTACCAAACTAAATTCGACTCGTTAAGCACTCATCGGCAGTCAACGTGTTAAATTGTAATCGAAGATGAAAACTAAGTACGCTCCTGTACAGATGAAACCGAGGTTCTTAGGGAACTCAAAATATTTTTAAATTGTAAACGAGAAGCGCCCGAATAAAATATATGCTTATCATTTTCTGATCAAATCAATATTAAACGTACTATTTAAGAAAGAAGGCCAAGTGGGCAACCTTGTATATGCTGGTAAAGATTCTGATGGCAACACTCTACTACAACTAAACCAACACAAGCGCTGATTTCACTGTGTAAATCCATCCAAGAGACGTCCTTAAAACTACGTCCATAAGATGTATTTTTTATATCTTTAGGCGTTCAGACATAATACAGACCTAAATAAGACATCCATAAGATGTCTTGTGCTGTTGGTGGTGTCGATGCCTTCCTATTCCACAATTCCTGTAAGGAAAACGTAAGTTCATGAAGTCAATTGGATTATATATATATATTTATCTGGTAAATAAAAAACTTGTTTATTACTATTCAAAGAAATGGTCAATGCGTTATGATAGATAAGAATTTTGCCGATTAATTAAATAAATCATATAAATTAATTTCTTGTTTGAATATCTCAACGATCCTTTTGTTAATTGCGTTTAAGGCAGAATTATTCTTTGTGAATCTGCATCAATTGGTCTCGATAAATAAATCTTCATAGTCGTTTAGGTATTTTTACAGTATCCGAGCTAAAGTTGCTTACAAATTTTTTGTTCCGTCTAACAAAATATATACAGTGTCATATAAAAAAATTAAGTTATCTAGACAGGAGTGTCTGAAGGGAGGTATAATAAGATGGCCAACTAAATCACCAAACTTAAAAAATATGATTTCTTCCTATGGGCATATACGAAAGAGCTAGTACACCGAAGGCCAGCGACGATTGACGAAAATATTCGAGAAAGAATTGCATAAGCTTTTACATCAATAACTCCTGACATTTTGAACATTTATTATGAGCATTTATTATAATTTCTATTTGTTTTTAATGATTGATGAACATTATGTATACATCCTTTTTTGTTTTTGAAATATTTTCAAGGTTACCTCGAAATTAGAGACAACATTTTTGTAGCTTGCGTAGAAACTATGAAATATCTTGAAAAGTTTAAAAGACAACACGGTACTTAATAAGAAAATATTGGAATAATTTTTCTTTATAACTTTTTTCTATAGTTTCACAAATATGACAAATATATGTACAGGATAACCTATGCAGAAGCCGTGTTTTGTTGCAGGCAATTTAAAGTGATGGTCTTCAACTGATGAATTATTTGGACACATTGTCTACACATTGTCAGAAGTGTGTCCACCACCAATTCTTTGATAATGAAAAGCTGAAAATCTTCGACTGAAATCCTAAATTTCCTAAAATTTTAAACCGATTAACCAAGCCATCCTAAGCATCCCAGCCGAATTCATAAGAAGCAAAACAAAATCCCGAATCGGTCAAGCAAATTTGGTATTGCTTAGCCGCTTTTCAAAGTTGGATATCTCATAAATTAAAATTTGGAAAATGCCAAAATTTAGGTTTCAGTTCAATTTATTCTTAAATAAGGACTAATGACTTTAACATTCATTCAGCAATTTCCACCTTCCGAAAAAGAAAATTCATTCTTCGTGGCGGTGGTAATTCACGATTGTGTTTATAGCAATGCGTACGGGTAAATGCGGTTTCTGATTCGGGTCGGATCATTAATTTCCCGAGACTTAGCGGCATCTTAGCTGGGATTTCTTGCGAACGCGCGAGGATTCTAAACAACAGGTTGGCACGGACCCGCTAAGAACATTTCCCGAATAATATTGATGGCCGCATCTTCTAGATACGAAACTGATAACTTTTTTATTACCCTATATATAGACTTATGTATTAGTATAAATATAAAAATAAATAATTACTTTACTTTAATAAAATACACGAGATAGAGAGAGGGGGAGAGAGAGAGATTTAATAGCCCTGCGATTACAACGATTCAAACAATACGAAGAAAACCATCCGAAAGGTACTTAAGAATTAATTTATAACGGACAGGTAGATAATTATTTTCGTCTGGATTAAAACAGGTTATAAATTGTTACATATTCATATATATCTAGCAGGCGCCGATATACAAAACGAATAAAAGAATCTACCCGAAAACTAGCACTGAAATAAGGGGGTAAACGAACTGGATTCTTCTTCGGTCGCAAACTTAACTCCACTCTCGTTTATTCTATGCTACCTTTTGTACCTACAACATTCATAAATGGAAGTAGAAATTAATGTTTTTTTTTTTTACATAATATCTATTTGGATGAGGTATTTCCGGATGTGGTGGATGAAAAAAAGGATTTGATTTCCGTTTTAGGATGCCACAGACATACCGACATATTCTCCACACATATACGCATAGCGTGCTTCAGTCTTCAAGGTCGTTCTCAGGATTTTCAATCTTCTTTGTTCGAATTAGTCATATATGTATGACGTAGATTAATCTGTGCTAAGAAGCTTACATGGTTATCAATATTACACCGTAGGTTCACAAATTTATACTTTTTAATTTTTTTAAACAATAACTCTCTTGCGACACTTCTTTAAAATAATTTTTTTGATGTAAAGAAAGAGTTTTATTTAAAGAAAATTGTTCAATATGATGGCCATTCTCTTTCACACAATTTTTGACACCTTAATTATCGGTTTGATCTTGATCTCCTAAATAACTAATTATAATAAAATGAATTTCTTTAGTTCAATTACTGTCAAGTTTTTCTAGGTGTTGACCTTTTTGGCTTTAACCTTGGTTCGACGGTTAGCATTTTTTTAGAAGGGCCTTAGATTTGTTTTAGTCACGATTGACTAGATGAGATAATTGACTTGGGTTTCCGTTATAGCGATGCGATTAGATTTCAAGTGTTCTGGATTTTCCGGATATGTGTTAAATCATTTCTGACAACCGGAAGTAGGTATATCAACTTCTGTTTATGTCATTGTCTATACCGGACTATATAGTTTACCTATTCTTGATTTCATTTCGATACCTATGTTCAGGATCAAGCTATCGCTAAGTGTATTCGAATATATTAATTAAAATAAAGTAAAGTTCATTTTCACAAAATTGGATTCGAATAGAATAAAAAATGAAAATCATCACGAAAACGTTTCAATCTCTCGCATAAACATCTCAATTCTCGATAATCAGATTCAATCGTGAGACCCTTTTCGATGCACGAGAACTTCATCATCTTTCCCATGTCCTCCTCCATATCCGTATATTTCAATCGCGTCAACCTGCTTCCTTATACATACATACATACATATATGTACATGTCCCGTTCGTCGATTGTTTGTTTCCACTTCTTCATCTCTCCAACCGAACCAATCCTTCGCCCATATCCAGTCGACAATTGTCCCGATGACGGCGAACTCCCGTACCTACACCGGCCCCCATTCGCAGGCGGTACATTCAGGATAGGAAGGATAGGAGGACGGTGTGGGATCGACTTGATGAACTCGTCGGCGGGGTTTAAGGGAAAAGTTGTGTCAAGTGGAAAAATGAGCCGGATTCATACAGTTTGAGCGAGGTCGGGGTCGGAAAGGAGGCTGGTGTTGCCGGAGTCGCGTGCCGTCATTCGTCCTTGTCTGTTTCGGTGATAGACGCGTCTTTTTTTCTTCTTTCTCGTCTTTTCTTGTCTTGTGTATGAAGTCGTGTGCATGGGTGTTCCTTATTTGTCCTTTTTTTCTTGGTGGTCGTTTTTTTTTGTTTTCCTTTCTTTTTTATGTGATAATATGATATTGTTCCAATTAAGATGAGCTTTGTGTTTTAGTTTTAAACGATTTCTTGTTCATAGACATTATTTAGGCATCAATGTTATTGGTTTAAGTTTTGTATGCAGATCGGCAGGACTGCAGCATCAGCAGCTTTTGAGGAAGTACACCACTAATTACGATAAGGCCAATGAGTTAGTTGCGGAAGACAACGTGTAAGCAATTTTTGAAGACAATAAAACACTGATCTGAAGATTAGAAAGGGCATTGCTTCAATTGCTTCATTCATTGCTTCAAAATCACATGAACTTAGTTCTCTAGCCATTACTAATTACGAAATCTCTAATGTCTATTGTAGATCAGAATTTGTTCACGGTGGTGTAATTATTTTGCACAAAACATCGACAGTTCCTTTTCAAATTCAGTTATTTTTTGATTATCTATATAAAGACAAAATCATTGAGGTAGTAGTTGTGTGTAGTGAATTTTGTAACAATATATAAATATTGACTTATTACACTGGTCAATAGGGAGCTGGATAAAAGGTAAGAGGATAGCTATGTCATTTGGTAGGCCTATGATTTGACGAGAACAAAAGGATCATTCGACACTCTACTACTTTTGCTGTGCAAAGACCTTTGGATTTTCCAGTAAAAATAAGGATAAAATTACCTATCCTAATTTACCTTCTGCCACTTATCCAGTTCCTTATTCGGAAGCTTTACCAGTACCAAGTCCTATGGATGTTTCGAATCAAGATCATGTTGAAACCGAGATAGTAGAATATATTTCAGAGTTGTCGGACACAGATGAAGAATATTTGCCATCTCAAGAGGACGCGCCTCATTTAATAAATCAATTAGAATTAAATGCCCTAGTTAGAGATCTCAATTTATCAAAAACTCAAGCAGAAATATTAGGATCAAGACTGCAAGGATGGAAGTTGTTAGCTCCGGGTACGCGTATTTCTATATATCGAAATCGCCAGAAGGAACTGTTACAGTATTTTTCAACTGAAGAAAGTTTTTCATTTTGCAAAAATGTTGACGGTTTAATGCGAGAATTAGGTTACAAACACCAACCAGAAGAATGACGTCTTTTTATAGATGCTTCTAAATTGAGTTTGAAACCTGTCCTTCTACATATAGGAAACATCTACCCCTCCATTCCTGTTGATCATGCCGTCCAGATGAAGGAAACATATGATAATATGACACGTCTCCTTGATAAAATCAATTACAAAACCTATAAATGGTACATCAGTGCTGATCTCAAAGTAGTTGCGATTCTACTTGCTCTACAACTTGGATTCACAAAGTATTGCTGTTTTCTTTGGGAATGGGGTAGTCGAGCGAGAAATTTGCACTATACTGTTAAGCAATGGCCAACCAGAATACAATATACTCCTGGAGAAAAGAACATAGTCCATAATTCGTTGGTGGAGCCTTATAAATTATTTTTACCGCCATTACACATAAAATTAGGTCTGATGAAGAATTTCGTCAAAGCATTGGACAAAGAGGGACCAGAATTTCGATAGTTTAAACAAAAATTTCCTAATATATCTGAGGCAAAACTTAAAGAGGGGATTTTTATAGGACCCCAGATTAATCTGTTACAACAGGATCGAGAATTTGACGTACTCTTGAGCGATTTAGAACGGACTGCTTGGGATGCATTTAAAAGTGTGACAAAGAATTTCTTAGGAAATAAAAAATCTGAAGATTACGAGGAAATTGTTAGTGAATTTCTTAGAAGTTACCATGCATTAGGCTGTAATATGAGTCTTAAAATACATTTCTTGCATTCGCACCTAAACTTCTTTCTCCCGAATATTGGCAATGTTAGTGACGAGCATGGGGGAAGATTTTGTCAGGATATTTCCACTATTGAAAAATGCTATCAGAACAAGTGGAATAACGAGATGCTTGCTGACTACTATTGGACTTTAATTTCGGAATGTTCTTCATCCCAGTATAAAAGAAAAGTGAAAAGAAAGACTTTCTAAATACGTTCGAGAATAAAATATATGTACTTAGTTAGTTCTGTTGGCCTACAACATTGACTGTTTTCTTTTTTGTGGATCAATAATTATCATTATTTTAGATTAGAATTTATTAAAAATATTTGAGACCAAACTCGTGTTACTTATTTCATCTCTTAAACTAAGATAATTGTATGGATTCCTCAGGAATATAAACTATAATATTCAAAAATTAAAAATTCAAAATTAATTGAATACTAACAGTGGAGATGATATATTCCTGGAATACTTTTAATTTCTTTAATAAATTCTAACAACTGAAGGTTGCTGTCATTGGTCAGTTGCAAACTCGATGCGAAAACGTACTTTAACATGATAGACTACATTAAAATTATTTTGACAAGTTTAAAAAAATTGAAGTACCTAATTAATTAAAATTGAAAACATATTAAAAATTAAAGTAAAATTAATAGGTAAAATCAGAAGAGGTAATTAATTAAAATTGAAAACATATTAAAAAAAGTAAAAAAACAAAAGACTAATCGAGATGGAAATAGATCGAGAACTAAAAAGCAAAGGCATTGAGATTGAAAATCGAGAAGGTGGTTGAAAACCAAAATAATTCAACTATTGTTGCGTTGCAGAATGTTGCAGTAAATATTACTTAATTGATTGGTGTCTGATTTAAAATTGACAGTACTATTTTTATGTATGTGAAACATTTCGAGGAAGTGCCTCCTTTTGTAGTTGGTATCTGAATCTAATACTTTGACATTGTCAAAATCAAAATTATTATCTTTCTCTTCCATACGATTAGCCAAAGCGCAAGATCTCTTGCCCAAACGACAATCACTACGGCTCAAGCGATTTTTAAGCCATTGGGATGTTTGACCTGTGTAGCAGCTCTGACATACCAAACACGATACTTTGTACACAATATTTTGTAATCTAAGGGCGTTTATTCTTTGACAACAGTGAATAAATTTCTAATCTTCATAGTATTATACAGGGTGATTGGTGAGAATGGCCTATTAAAAGTATTATACAAACGGATCGGAATTTTAAAACAAAATTTTGCAGTTCGATATGGTTGAATATGAACTATCATGTGAAAATATTTTTGAATAAATATCACTTCCGGTTAACCGGAAGTGGGCATCAACTTCGATTTTTTAAATAGCATGCTATAAAATAAATTACAAATTCAGCTTCTATGATAAATTTTACACATATTTCATATATCATACCCTATACCTAAATACCATTCCTTCTGAGATATTCGCAATTAAAGAAAAAAAGTGACAGATACCGATCCTACTTTATAGTGATATTACTTCACGTAGGAGTAAATGAGGCGAATGAAATTTTGCATACGCATAGCTGATATTATGTAATTATACAACATTTGAAGTTTTTTCTGTAACATTATACAGGGTGTTTAAAAATTTAGTTGCTTATAAATAAGTTCAATCCGCAAAAAGTAGATTTTCTTAAATGAAAAGGTATATATTTTATTAGATATTATAATTCTACAAAATATTCTCTTTGAATCCGTATTAGGTGTTCCTATACCTAAAATGTAAGGTTAATAAGTTATAACGATTTAATTAACCTTCATACCTAAAATGCTCAAATATGTCAATTTACAGAAGCAAGTGTGCTTAGCTCATTTGTTTTACATACTTACTTGCCACTTATTTTGACGTCTGTCATTTTGTTAATCGTATTTGCGAACATTCTTCCCATTGAATTATAAGAATAAGGGATCCTTTAGGCAAATAACACCAGATGATTAGCAAGAATTATAGGAATACGTCTTCGAATATAGAATGCCTGAATAGAAACAGTTGCCATGTCGAACCATTTAGATAACTTATTTATTTATGTTATTATTATTGTTGTTTTTATAATTTTTCTACTGTAGGTATCTTTTATACCTTTGTATTATCTTTTTTATTATTTTAATTTTACCTAATTTGTTATTACTAATTATTTAGACCTTTGATGTAGATTTACTTGATTATTCAAATACCAATTGTTGGGAGTATCTAGGAGAATTCTTAGATAATCTAAATTTTTTGCTGATATTGTTACACGTTGGGTTTTACTTTACACTTTGGATTTTACTTTTATTTTAAATACACAAAAGACTCTTCAATCAACTAATATTTTATTGAGTAAAAAAACGTTCAACAAAATATTTTCTTTTGGACACACTACTTCAACTGTTTTTTAAATACCTATCTGTCTTCTTAAATAATTATAACTGTTAGGTACTTAACAGTTATTGTCCTTTCACTATTGTTCTACGAACATATCGGTCGCTAAAACTTTTTATATTTTAAAAATTCTTGCTGATCATTGGTTCTAATTGTTAGTATCTTTCACTAAACGTTTGATACGTTTATTTCACTATTTGATTACGTTCACTTTGCATAATAAATAAATTCATGATTAGCTGATTTGGTCTATTCTCAATGCTAATCCATTCTAACACATAATATACTGAGAAAAATGTATTGCACAGAAACGAAAACAATGTTATTACAGAGATAAAATAAAAATTGTAAAAAAATACTAAGATGTTTTGTAACAAATAAAATAATTTTTTGTTGTTGGAAAGTAAATACTCGCATTGTTTACCCTAATTATTGTACTAGTACAGATCTATTTCTCACAGTGTACGCCAGAACAACCAACTAAAATGACAGACATCAAAATAAGTGGCAAGTAAGTATGTAAAACAAATGAGCTAAGCACATTTGCTTCTGTAAATTGACATATTTGAGCATTTTAGGTATGGAGGTTAATTAAATCGTTATAACTTATTAACCTTACATTTTAGGTATAGGAACACCTAATACGGATTCAAAGAGAATATTTTGTAGAATCATAATATCTAATAAAATATATACTTTTCCATTTAAGAAAATCTACTTTTTGCGGATTGAACTTATTTATAAGCAACTAAGTTTTTAAACACTCTGTATAATGTTACAGAAAAAACTTCAAATGATGTATAACTACATAATATCAGCTGTACGTATGCAAAATTTCATTCACCTCATTTACTCCTACGTGAAGTAATATCACTATAAAGTAAGATCGGTATCTGTCACTTTTTTTCTTTAATTGCGAATAACTCAGAAGGAATGGTATTTAGGTATAGGGTATGATATATGAAATATGTGTAAAATTTATCATAGAAGCTGAATTTGTAATTTATTTTATAGCATGCTATTTAAAAAATCGAAGTTGATGCCCACTTCCGGTTAACCGGAAGTGATATTTATTCAAAAATATTTTCACGTGATAGTTCATATTCAACCATATCCAAATGCAAAATTTTGTTTTAAAATTCCGATCCGTTTGCATAATACTTTTAATAGGCAATTCTCACCAATCACCCTGTATTTGGTTATTGATAATTGATTGGAAGGTTTGAAGAAAGTGACTATTTGGTTTGTTAAATTTTCTATAAAAGGTAATTTTTTATATTTTAAAACTGTATTGTTATGTTATATGGGGGCATCAAAGAAATTTGAATTGTAGATTAGTTTGTTGAGGATAGATTTAGGGTAGCTATTGTTGGCAAAGATCCTAAAAAGCTTTCGTGAGATATGTGTGTGACGGACTCATCAGCCGAAATTACGGATTACAACATTAAAGACACCTTCAAATTAATTGATAAAATTGATGGTTTTACACTTCCAGCCAACTTCATCTTAATTTCATTAGATGCTGTTTCACTATTCACCAACCCCCTGCCTTCCATTACTATTATTATTATTAATATAGACCTATCACTAGGATGTTGCGTTTTTTTGCTCCTTCATAAATCAATTGAGATATCTAATAGATGAATGGAAGCAGGCACCTTCTGGTAGTAAATGTTCTAACATTCCTGAAGATGGAGCTCTCAAAAAACTTGCATCTCTTGATAAACAAAGAAATGTTTCCATTTCCTTTTAACACTTGCTAAAAATTTGATTACGAAAACCATCACGATACCTTACATTCTATGATCTAAATTTAAAACATAGAATTATACTTGAAAAGACTAATAACCCAGCAGTCAATATGTCAACACGATAAACCCCATAATGGTAGGCTATTTACTTCGAAAATATATTAGATAAATATAAAGTATAACGTGAATTTACTTCGTTAAAATTTAAATCATCCAATTTCTAACGGAACGGTATAAAGTTTTATCTGAAAAATCGCGAAACTCATTTTCGCTCCGGGCTGCCCGGAGTCGACCGGACGTTTCGTCCTGAGTTTCGCCCGTTGACAGCGAAGCTCCATCAAGCAATTAACACTTTGAAAAGTTCCGTATTAGGCAACCGAGAGCACCAATGGCTGGAAGCGTCCGTTGTCCGACAACGAAGTTAAATATTTAAGGTCGTCATCGCGCCGCGTTTAACGCCCACCACCCCACCCCGGATATTCCCCCTTATCCTCCAGAAAATTAAATGTGAATTTATGACCTGCGTCGACGGTCACCTAATCTCATCCTTTCCCCCGTGGCCCGCAGGACGTTGAAAGGTGGTACGTAGACGTCTCTTCTAATCGACGTAAATATCGCAAAGGGGTCCGACGCGTAATTTGGCGGCCCAATTGTCCAATTTGAGTGTAGCCGTGCGTCTGCCGTCCGCAAAACCGGAACCACCTCCGTGTTGGACCCGGAGTCCGATGGATGGCACCCCCGAGAGAGGCAACACCGTACACACTTCCGGTCGGTCGTGATTAGAAGGTGTTAAACGGAGACCTGGCCAGCCCGAAGAGACACCTTTTCATAATTAGGAGAAGTCCTTTGACTAATGGTTCGGTCGTAATTTATGGCGCCTAACGCGTAAATATTTCAAATTATTCCCCCTCTCTATCCGCTTCCTCCTTACATATTTCCTCGTTTATATACTCATATTATATATAATGTAGGTAAATGTATGTGTTAGTTAGGTAAAAGGCGACTTGCTTGTTTGTTTAAATTAAAGCGTCGGTGGAAATTGTGAAATACTGTTGTGTAGGTACGGCTAAATGTGTCGTGGAGTGTAGGAGCTTTGGTCAATTTGTTGACAGTTTTGTAAAAGACCGTCAAATTTCTACATTATTATTTAGAAACTCGGTAATTGAGTTCATTTTCGAGGTAATAGCTTCTTAGAATGTTATTGAATTAGAAATGTGAGCAAAACATTAATTTTACTAAGTGACGTGTTGAAAAATTTGGCATAATTGGGGTTAGAATTTAAGTTTGGACGATTACCTACCTTCCTTATTGAATATTTTAGTTGGTTCTAACATAAAAGACGACCAACGCCTATCTATAGTCCCTGTAAGGAACAAGATGTTTAAACCACGTTGTGGAGGAACTATCTCTTCCGGGAAAACTTGAAGGCAATTATTCATTCCACCAAACCTAGAAAGGCACTAGATTATGATAAGATATCCAAAACGGCCTAAAGAAACTGGCGAAGAATGTACATACTTGACTGAAAGCATGATATCGTGGTCACTATTCCAAAACCACAAAAGAGTTTGCTCAGAATTCAAAACGAGCACTTCAGGTTTAGATAAAGAATATCAATTGACTTCCAATTATTCCCAACGATTTTGATACGAAACCATCCTGGACGAAGAGTTTGAGATCAAATTGACGACGACCACTTAAACTGTCAGTCTTTTTTTCTCATAATTATCACCCCATTTCAATCATTGCAAGCCTCACGAAGATAGCTGAAGCCCCAACGAACAGTTTAGAATTCAGGAATGACTGGCAACTGACTCCCAATTCTTTAGAACCGCAGTAGCTATCTTAGATATTGGTTAAGGATTTTGATACTGTGTGGTACAAAAGTTTGATCGATAATATGATTTTCAGTCGCACCAACTGGTCTCCTCTCACATCTCCATAATAGAACATTTTTGTTTCGACAGGAACTAGAGTTCCTCAATGGATACTGGAAGTATTTTTAATTTTCATTAACGACTTCCCAAAAACTAACTAATATAAAAATGTCATTAATTAGAATGATTTTGTCATCGCTCAGTTCGACCTTGTCAATGCCCTGCTCTCACATTTCAATATTAAACACTCCGCTATTCCAGTTCCTGTTCTTCGCTCCCTCAAGGCTACTTCCGTGGACGTCCATGTTCAAAGACTTGATCCGTTAAGGTTAATTTCTGTCTATGCTCCTCCCTTACAGGTTAGTGATACCGACTGAATTGTTCGACTGATGTCTTGCCGTATTCCGATCCTTTTGGCCGAGAATTTGAATTTGAGGCGTCCGTTCAGGGGATGTCCCTCGGCCAATCGATTTAGAGCAGTACACACGCCAATAAATTGACCGACACTACAATTGATCAATAAATTTACGGATTCAAATTGGCCAAGAAATTGATCAATTTGAAACCGGCTCTAATTTTCGTCAATTTTTTAGTAACTTTCTGGTGATTTTGTGGATTTCATTAAAGTATCAACTCACGGATTTTGCTTTGACAAGTCACGAGTTATATTATTTGTTTTGAGCCATTTGGATATGTATGTATAAGTAAGCTTAAAATAATTACTTATGCCTTATTATGTCTAATAAAATTAAAACAGAAATAAATTTCATCGCTGGTGGGTTAGACCATGGCTTGACGGTACAAAAGGCAATATAAAATTGGTTCTTGACAACTGGGGAAACATGACCTGTGTCGGATGGAGGAGTTTTTGTAAAACCATTTCCATTAAGAAACATAAGCCGTCAGAAACGAATCTATAATTATCAACTATCAAGAGCACGTCGAGTAGTAGAACATGCATTTGGCATATTAGCTAAGCGATTCAGGATATTATTAACAACAATAAATTTGAGCCCAGAAAAGGTCCAAACAATAATTTTAACTTGTTGCGTTCTCCATAATTATTTGCAACGAGAAAGTGTCCATTACAAACTTGATGAAGATGGTGGAGATAATACATATGTATTTAAATATGCCCTCGCAAAGTAAGGAGGCAATCATTCTTCAGTGGAAGCACTGGCAGTACGAGAAGAATTTATCCATTTCGTTAACGAGGAAGGGACTGCACCATGGCCAAATAATATTGTATAAATAAATAGAAATATTTTAATGTATATATGTTTGAAATATACAATAAAATTTCATTCGTTTTTTATCTTCTCAAAAAGCTTCCCATATAAAATGCGTACTTTTTCTTTTTAGTGAATTCACATTTTTCTTGAATTAATTCTTCGTAGTTCAATTGCAACATTCCTAGAACACATATATGTATATTAACATAAATATTGAATCTCATCATCTAATACTTATATTCCAAAAAATTCAAAGTGGTCCGGTTCTTGCCTTGTGCATTCTCTTAGTTCATCCGGAGCTTTTTTAAACAACCTTTCAGTATCAATTTTAGATTGCTTTCTAGATCTTTTAGTCATGGAAAAATTTGGACGAGATGGTTCAGAGCTTTCTGGAGATAAAAGGCTAACGTTATAATTAGTACTATTTTCATTTAACTCCTCAACAGTACCTTCAAAGAGTACTTGGGTTTCCTACAAATTAGATGTTCATACATGTATTACGTTCATAACAAATAACTTGCCAAAAGAGATTCTTCAGTACTCATCATCGTTTATAATCAGTGACGATTCCGTCTGTTTTGCAGGATTATTTCCTGCTAAAAAAAACTAAACTGTCATAGAAACACCACGTAGGTTTATAAATATCGGTGGCACCTGCTCCAGAACTTTGCGATTTGTTAATTTTCATATTTTCATGAAAAAAACTGAGTTCTTAAATTGGAAATTTTCCTATATTCTAAGTGATAAAATCGACCAATTTATTGACAAATGTAATACGCATCTTTAAATTTCAATTTTTTTACCAATTTATTGATCGATTAATTGAACCAATTAATTGAACAGTGTAAAACCGCTCTTAGTCGAAAGATTTTTTGCTATCTCTCATTATCTGATGTCAAGATGCATTTCCAGGACGTGCTTCCTGTTGAAAGTTCTTCCGATCTGTTCTCGGATCACAATCCAAGTTTTATTTCCTTTGGAGGTTAGTTGTGGGGTGGTGGACTTGGAGCAGTTCGCCGGCAGGGTCTCACTGATGAACTGTTTGGCTATCGATGGGGTTAATTCACTCGAAGCTGCAGCCTCATAAATCTTCAACTGCGTCTCCGACGTGATGTCCAACTCCACATCTTATTCTGCTTCAAAATCGAACAGGTGAACATCACTGCCGCCAATCATCTTGCTGTCAGACTTAATGAAGAATTTAAGACCTACAAAGAGGTTAAATGGTAGCACTCTATTTCCTGGGTAATGGGCCGTCATCACTCGAAGAGGGAGAAAAGGTTAAAGTAAGAATCTCACTCTTAAACAAGCAAAAGCCCTCAGAATAGACTCTAACATTTGGAGCAACTAGAGCAACCTGGAACGTCCTTTAAAATTTCAAAACATGCTTTAATTCAAGCAACATTTTTCACAATACTTAACCTGACGTACTTCACGAATTCATATTAAAGAAAAAATGTTATTAATCCAACATTATAAAAACAAAAATAAAAAAACCGGCTATGAAAATGAAGCACTCCCTTTCCTCAAATTATACCGAATTACCAAAAACAACACCACATAGCAGCGGTCATCCGCGAGCATTGTTCCCTCTTTAGAGAAGGTCGTACAGTCGTGCCCCTCATCTACACGAGAAGCGCTAAAAAAAATAAGCTCAACTCGCAAACATTTGATGACAAATGAGCGTCGACCATCGCGACGCGTTTCGCGAATCGCCGCCGCCATGTGGTGCGGGCGGCAAGGGACGCGACGCTGGAAGAAAAGGATACGACGACTCCCCGGCATAATGACGTAGATAAGCGCTGACACAAGCGACGGTAGTAAATAAAAAAAAAAGTCGGTACGCGCGCGACTCTTAAATAACTCTCGCGCCAACTACGCTACTCGCTAGATGGGGAGAAAGTGTAATAGCGAGAAAGAGTCGCGAGAGGAAATAAACGATGGAGCTGTCCGTAGATGTGAAGCTTGCGTTAGACAAGGATGGTGGAAAAAATAGAGGGGAACGGTGTTAGGCGAAGAACGCGATGCTTGATCTGAATGAACCGCGGCGTGCCGTGAATGAGAGTGCTCCGTTGGGGGAATTGAAGCTGTGTAGATATTGCGGTTGGTATTATACGAGGGGAATTAAAATAGTGCATCAGTAGACTTTGCTATTATCTATAATTTCGTTTAAAACATAAATTATTTTTTAAAACCAGCTTCATAATTAGATGTATAGGCAGTTATTAGAAGGAAAAAAAATTGATTGTACTTACAGAATTCGTTCCAGAATCTTAGACAGTACTGGAAAGATGCTAATTATTCTTCCAGGCTTCCAGTCAACTTGACTTAATCCAGGAATTAACAATATGTGTAATGGGGTAGTAGCACCAGTGAATGAACACTTAAGACAATTTTCTATAGTGAGTACGATTTCACAATAGTGACAATCTATATAAACATTGATATTCGTAGTTTTTCAATGTATTGAACTATCTAGTTTTATTCATTGTTGACAATATGTGAGTGCCAAGTTGATAAATAATAATAAAAATGGGTTCTTCTCACATTAACATTTTTATTGATCTCTCTACATGTTTCGGCCAATGGCCATCTTCAGGAGATTCTAAAAATACCATGTTAGAAATTAATATTTGTGAAAATTTCTGAAGTAAATTTATAAAATTGTTTTACTTCAGAAATTTTCACAAATATTAATTTCTAACATGGTATTTTTAGAATCTCCTGAAGATGGCCATTGGCCAAAACATGTAGAGAGATCAATAAAAATGTTAATGTGAGAAGAACCCATTTTTATTATTACTTATCTAGTTTTAGACTTAAATGCTAAAGACTTGTCACCTTTTAATCAAAAGAGTTTATTTATCTTTTTTAAAAAATTGCACGTGAAATCCAGTAAATGAACATCATTAAATGACTATTGGGAAGATTGTAAAAAGGTAGTTGATAATTAAAATTAAAATGAAAGTCTTTATTGATAAACATTATTAAAGAAAGAGCAGTAACACATATTTTAAATTTCTAGAAAACAAAATCTCCTAATCTAAGGCAACTGAGTTTTCTGCTACTTCAAATTTGTTAGCTAGTTCTGTAAATTTAACATTCATTATGTCATTACCTAACCTAAGAAAGAATTGTAATGTCTAAAACAGTGATTCTCTACCTTTTTTCTTGCTGCGGCTATATTTGGTCGTAAAAATGACAATGCTACTCTCAGATCGTCTTCTACATTTAACAATCTTGATCTTTTTTTAGTTTTAATGTTGACTAATGCTGAAAATTCGAATTCACACAAATAAGATGTGGAAGGTTGTAATAATATGTTTAAAGCTTTTTTGGCTATCATTGGATAATCGCATCTAATATTAATCCAAAATGAATTAATTGATTCTTCTG
This sequence comes from Holotrichia oblita, assembly GCA_023690525.1. Classification (NCBI taxonomy): domain Eukaryota; kingdom Metazoa; phylum Arthropoda; class Insecta; order Coleoptera; family Scarabaeidae; genus Holotrichia; species Holotrichia oblita. The sequence continues at coordinate 10,600,356 of CM043017.1, forward strand.
AATGTTTTAAAATTAAATCTCGATTATTGGAAAGCAAAATGAGTTCTTCTTCTTCATTCAAAGTTAAGTCAAATACAGAAGTATCCGTTATGAGAAATGGATTACGAACCTAATCAAATTTTTTATATCTAATTTTGGGAAATAATGAATAATTCTCTCCACTAATGTTGTCAAATGGTCAATAACAATTATATTAATAGTTTTATAACAGTCTTTCGGGATTGACTCAAACTTTTCTAAATTGCCTTTTTGAGCTTTATTCTTCCATAAAGTTATTTGTTTTTGGAATCCCACCAACTTATCGGATGAGTTTACGATATTTTCATTACTCCCTTGTATACTTGAATTTATGTTATTAAAAATAACAAAAATGGCTTCCATAGCTTGGCATAATTTACTAAATAAGCGGTCTTGATTTTATATAATTAATCATTTTAACACATTGCTCCAGAACTATTTTCAATTCTGATGGCAAATATTTTGTAACAAGTGCTTCTCGATGCAGAAAACAATGGGTAACTAATATATCCCCATTCAGTTCTTTAACATGTGCTGCAAATCCTTTTAGATGTCCAGTCATAGCTGGAGCACGATCTGTACAAATGCCAATACATGACTTCCACGAAACTTAATTTTTTTCTAAATATGAACTAATTACATCAAAAATATGTTTTCCAGTTGTAAAATCAGGTAACTCCCGACAATATAAAAATTGATTAATTATATAATTTTCGTGAATAAATCTAACGAATGCAATTAATTGAGCTTTTCCTGTAATATCTGATGTTTCGTCGATTTGTAGAGCAAAATTTGAATTTGCAAGACTTTTTGCAGTATTTTGCTCAATATTTTGCGACATATCTTTAATTCTGCGCTGGATCGTGTCATTCGAAAGTGGTATTCTACAAATATCAATATCTGCTGATCCACCAATCATTATTTTTAAAATTTTGCGGCAAGCTGGTAATATAGTTTCTTCGGCCAAATTGTGAGGATTTAATTTAACAGCAATCAATTCATCTATTTCGTAAGAAGCTACTTGCGCCTTTTCAGACACAGCGATTTGTTTTTCAAAAACTTTTACTTGCTTGGATTTTGAAGATAAAGACTTTTGAAAGTACCTTTTATCTTTTGTTGAAAGCGAAGGATGATTAGTCACCAAGTGACGTTGGAGTTTGTTCGGAACCATAGCACTATTTGATAATTTACAACCACATATCACACACTCGGAAACAACTTCATTTTCCATTGTAGAGCTAAATCCAAATGTCAAAAAATCATCATTGTATTTCCGATGAACAACGTATTTTTTGGAGCAAGAAGTATCGTTACTTCTTCCGGGCGTGGGATCATTAACTTGGTCGCTAACGTTATCATTATCACTATTATTATCGTTAAGCTTTCTTCTTTTTAACCATTTATCCATTTTCAGAAAGTTCTGTTGAAATGAAAATAATATTGTCGAAACATTATTCAAAAAAGGCGAATCAAATATTACCTTTAAATACGATTTATTCAAGTTTGATAATACAATACTGCATGTTCATATAATTTTATACATTGAAACTACAGGATATAGTAAAAATTTTTGTTTTATCATCGAGAATGGGCAATTTTCTTAACAATGGCGTTTTCGTGATACCAAATTTGATCTTTTGGTTTAGGCCATATCCAAATGCCATCGTATTTTTGTTTCAAGACACTTACTTCATATTCTCCTCCTTCTATATCTGTTATAATTCCGGGGAAATGCGTTTCTTCGTACAAGACAATTACGTAATCGCCGATTGCATATCTAACTACAACTTTCACCTTGTTAGAAGTAGGATTTTGGATCCTTCCTTTTTTGTAACAGCCTCTTTACATGTTCTTTTAGTTGCTTCGTTACGTTTCAGTAATTCTCTTTCGTTTAATTCTTTAGCTTTAGACTTTTCTTCTTGTATTGCTCTCTATCTTTTTAAAGTTATTTCAAACGGCACTTTTTCAGATTTTTCTTCTTCTCTTGGCCACGATAAATGCAAAGACCAAAAACTTTCTGTTTGTTCTTGAGTCCAATCCTTTGGTTTTAAAGTTTCTTGGTCCACTCTCGACACTATAACATCAGTTTCACTTGCGTTGTCTTTCTCTCTAGTTTCATCGTATTCTTGATATTTCTCCACTTTGCTTGTTTTCATTTTCTGCTTGGTTTTTCTTTGTCAATTAGTCAAACCATGATCTGAACATTTCTTCCATAACTGAAGCACGAGCTTTGGAGATTATTTCCGATTGGCGTTTGCAAATCTTCAGATGGCGCTTTAAAAACAATTGCATCCACTTTTTGCCCGGTCTACTGTTTACGAACGGATTTTCTTGGTTATGAGCTTTTAGTATACCTTGAATGCCATCTTTTACATCTTCAGGGTGCATCGGGAAACCTAACCTGGCTTTGTCTAAGATCCATTTTTCGATTCGACTCTCATCTTCAGCTTTTAAGACACTTTCAGGTCCCATTTTTCTTTGCAGAGGAGCTTTACCTTTAATTATGCAAAGTTCCTTTCGGAATATTAAAGTATTTGTTGGCTGCATTCAATTGCATTTCATTTTTTACAGAATCAAGCGCTTGTCGCAAATCTTTTTCACTATAATTAAACCTGTTGTAAGGTATTTTTCTAGTGTTCATTGTGGTGTTCATACAACGACTTCCTTATGCTTGACCCTTTAGAATGATTACATCTGTAAAGAACAAACGAAATAATATACCTAGATTCATAGGTACTCTTACAACTTTTTAAAAAAGAAATAAATATGTTCATTCGTTAGTTTCAAGTGTGTAATAAGAGCAAGTACGTAACCCACTAAATGAACACTCAAAAACTTATTGTTCAACTACTGGTCCCGGCAATAATAGCTATGTGTGACGGATAAAATCGAAAAGAGCAATATGAATATTTTTCTTTAGAGATCATTTTAGCATGTTTTAATGGAATGTTGAAATTGCAGTAAATGAATACCGTTCATTCACTGGTTTTATTCCTACTTACAAAATAACACATTTCAAAACTTCTTTCAAAAGTTGAGTCCACTTCGCTTTGTAAATTATTTCTTTCAAAACAACCCACTCACTAAACACAGCATACCTATGCTGAAACAAGTTTCAGATGCTGCAATTTAATAATGGCGGTTTAAGCAGTACTACCATCTAACAGATACCACACAGTTAAACCCAAATACCTCAAAACCCTATTATAGACTTCTGTAATTTTAATATGAAGCAATAACTAGGAAAGTGTTCATTTACTGGTGGGTGCTCATCTACTGCTTCCTTCACCCTATGTTGATCAAGAATCGGACTACAATACTTTAGCATACAAGAAGATGAAAGAAAGACTGGTTTATTGATAAAGATTATGCAAAGAACTCTTTAGGTAAAAAAGATTGTTGCCAAAATGGTTTTAAGATCTTAGAAAGCTAGGATGCCTAATGAAGCAAAGTGGGATCAAAATATGATGCCAAATTTTTGTGGGATGCTTAAGCATCACACACTACTACACTGAAAGAAGATAGAAAGCGCAAATTATTGCATAGATCTTTTTATATGAGAAGAACTCTGGGACATCACCGTGAGATCTATGAAACAAGGTTGGTAGATACTCTTCTGTATTCATTCAGAACCGTAAAGGCAAGCTCGGTCAAGAGAAAGGCCTATTGTACCCCGTGCTGTTTTACTCCTCTTAACCAGATTGCGCAACATGACCGAAAGTTAGTTTTCTTAGTCCGAGATCGTCCAGACGCCTATTTTAGCCGTAATGATGCTTGGCTGGGAAAAAGCGGCTAGCCTTGCAGCTTTACGTTTGCGCCTTTCGGAGCCGGAGAGTTTGGGTCTCGGTTTTGGATTCTCGGTTCCCGAACCTCCAGCCCTGGCCACCTGGCCTTTACAGTTTTATTTAGGTGTCTCTTTTCAGAGTCCCCGGATTTAGGTTTATGTATTTTATCTTGCGGTTCCAAAATAGGTCGACCCACCACTCAGGGACTGATCCTCTATTCAGCCACGCATCCCATCAGCTCGGCCACAACCTTAGGAATCAGGTTTTTTATGAGGTTGTCTCCTCTTGGCGCAAGCAATTAAGCCAAAGGCCCCCAACTCCCGATAAGTGCAAAGCACAGGGAACCTGGTTTGACGATGGTGAGACTTTTCAGAGAAAAATCCACCATCGGCGCCGTTTTAGAAGTGTGATTTCCTGCGGGCTATCCACAAGGAAAGCAGGCCAGTTTATCGACAGGCAAGTCTAGGTCCAATATGTTTAGCATAGAACAGAAGCACCTCGTGTAGAATGTGGCTCTTTCATGCACATTGGTCTTGACTGGTGTAGTCACCAGCCCTAGTCATGACAAAGTCCGAGGAATAGGCATGCTAGATACCCACTCAAGTCCATCATGCCCTAGCTTAAAAAAAAAAAAAATCTTCCCGCTCCTCTCCTACTTTTGCTTTGCCCTTTCCTAGAACCAAGATGCTGCAGAGTTCCCCCTAACTACTACGAGTCGTGCTGCTGATGTGTACTACAAAGATATCCTCTGCAACTTGTATTTATTTTATTACAGCTAAAGTCAAGATGTTTCAGTCTTTAATTGCTTAGATTTGTCAAGGTTATTCGGTTAAGGGGTTAAGGTGTTGTAGGGTTTACGATTTGTTAGGTTATGGAGTTCAACTGATTGGCTTTTTAATGTGCGGCTTGATTCAAAACATTACGGTGTTAAACATCTTAAAATATAGGATTTTTTTTACGTTATACCAAAACCCTGACGTGCTAGAATTTTGCTGACTACGGATTCGGATTCAGCAACCCCAAAAACATATAGCAAACATAAACTGAATTAAATGCTTGAACGGCAAACACTCTAAATTGTAGCATGTTGTAACACTATAAACAGCGAGATAGTGTTGCAGTAAGGTAATTTGAACACATTTAACACGACAGATAAGTAATACAGCTGGAGTAGACGGTTTCGCATTGACTATTTAAAAATCATGTAGGTTTTCCTTCTTTTTTAATATTAGATACCTTAAGTCTAAGCATTCTGTCCTATAAAATCTTTTGTTTAACAATAAATCCCTTTCAAAATCAAGCTAGAAATCAAAGACACACTAATCTTTATTGTCATTTATTGAATAAAGTGATATTTAAACATGTCAGTAGCAAAAAGTTGCAACACGTACCTTATCCACAAGTCTTTTTTCTGAAAGAGTTTCTGAGGGTCTTGGGGGGTAGAATTTTGGATGCCTCTAATACAGGCAGAAGACCCCGAACCAGTATATCCAGGTTGGTCTTTGATGTTCTTAATTATTTGAGAGAATATTGTGGCACTCAATTTATTTTGGATTGATTGGAAACAGTTGTTCAGGTTCTATAATTTAATCATGTTCACTCACGTTAAGAGTTCTTGTTTCATTTGAATGATAATCCATCCCTATTCCCCAACCTGTATCAGTATAGTTAGTGATGTTCCATCGGTATTGCAGATCCTGTTTGCTTCAAAGTTTATATTTTAATTTGCACCAGATCCGAATTAAAAAAAAAAACATTAATAGCTCTTCCTGACTGCAAGATTTTATTCTGTTTATGCTTGGTTGGTTGGGAAGTCTTTTCATTTTTTATTGATTGGAAAAAAGTCCATAAAATACTCTCAAGAAATGCATCACCTGTTGAACAAGTTCTCTTCCTGTATTTTCTGACAAAACTGATCCACTCTGCTACTGATGTTTGTAGATTCAATTACTACTATTCTGTGGTCTCACCAAAACCCATGTAAGAGCTCATCTCCAACAGTGGGAAAGTGAACGAAAGATCTCCTGCTGGACTAACACCCCAAAATTAAGACAATCGAAAAAGTTTATTACTTTTTCAGCCAAGATGGGAAAATCTCTGCTGGAGCTCAACAGGAGAGACCTCAGCACCATGATGGCTTTACTCAGCGCCCACGGCCCTCTGAGATATCACATGAGGAAGATAGAGATGATGGAATGGTTATGTGCAATTGCGAGGCGGTTGCCCAGCAAAGAGACCACCACACTCATTTTGACTTTTCATAATTCTATATCTTACAACGATCAAGATAGATAAGATGTCTAAATAATTCGGTAAAATATTTTTCCAACATCCCTCGTATATCGACTAGCTTGTTTAGTCCGGTACACATTTGTTTTATACGCGATATAGAGACAACATCCTAAACTGCGTGTGTATATTTATACGGAGAAACAACATCAACGTTCACTGGCGGCAGTATAGTAGCATTAAGGAAATTCTGCCTAACGCGCGCGGGCTGTTTTGTATTTATTTATCTCTCCGGCCAAGAAAAGAGATCCGTGACCTTTCTCAATGGGATGTGTCCCCGCTGTCGTCGCCTCCTAGATCTCGGGGCCTTCCTTCTCCAAAGAACCTCTATTTATCACGGCGGGAAAGAGTAAGAAAGCATCTCTCAAGATGTGTGTTTGTGGGTCTGTATGTCAACCGTTTCATATATAAGGCGAGAACTAATTTCCTGGAAGGGAAAAATCCTTAACGGATTAACTTACGTAATTGGCATTATACTTTCGTTACCACAGCTGCACGTTATATAGTAATGTATATATCAGATTATGTTGTATGTTTTCTTCGTCTATTTTACAATCAAGTATATCCATGAAGTTGTGTATCTTGTCCACCAATAAGCTCAATAAAAAGCAAGGTGTTGCCAAAATTCTACAAATATCGATTCGAAAACTTTTAAACGTCATGTAACATTATTTCCCTGTATATACCAGTCAATACAATGGTATATTAACGTGGCATATCTCGCCAGCTGAAAAAAAAAAGAAATGACAAACGCGTTCATTTTTATGTTTATTGATTTGTTATTGTTTTTTCGTCACGATAAGCGCCCGGTACTTATTCACGTCAACAATTTTTTTTATTCAAGCGGTCCTGTTTCGTCGATTTGTTTGCGAGAGAGTTGTGTTGCTTTTAACCATTTTTACGCTGGCGTACGTGTAAATTGGCGTAATTAAAAGGCTTTCGAAACGCAGTTCAGCTTTATTTTTATCGTTTTCAAGATAAAAGCCTGGGCTGTTTAGAATACTTTCGCGCGCCGTCTGTGTACCTATTGTTGTTATTGTATGTTGTTGTGTTTTTTTTTCGGGGTAGTTTAGATCGAAACGATGGTGTGTGGATATGGATGAGTTATCGAGAAGAATATGTTTGTTGCGTTGATGTTTCGTCTTTTACGAAAGTGATGATGATTTCTCCTTCTTTATATACAGTAAAAATCTCTTCCCTATAGTCACCTATAAATACGCGTATTATATATAGGTTTGTATGTGTGCGTTCGGGAAGAGAGCAGTGGGGAGCGCGGAGTCGAGCAGCGATGCACGCCTTTCTCGAAAAACTACAGCTGACATTAGTAACAGTTTACTTGCGAAGGTGTATGGTTTTCAACTGTTGCGAATAATTTTCAGTTACCTTTATTTTTCTTCTTCTAGAGTTCCAGTAGTTTCCTCATTATATTTTAGGGATTAGTATTTGCTTTCTTGGTTTTACTAAATTTATGGTTATTGATTATAAGCTAGCGTATAAGCTTACTTGTTTCGGTATACGATGGATATTTTTTCCTTGACCAAAAAAGTTTGTTATAAAACAGTATCATCTAGGTCGCAGCATAAGAGAAACTGCACGGGTATTTCAAATTAACTTTCAACATACCATTGCGTTTGAAACAATAAGACATATAATTAAAAATTTTGAAAAATATGGCTGTTTAAATCTGCAGGAATTACGGGCAAAAATTATTGAATCTATTCAAAATATTTCACCGCAAATCAGAAACTTTTATGACAGATTAGGGCATTGCTTGTTTGCATTAGGAGACCGTTTTGAGCATACAATACGTTAATTAGTTCAAGTCCGTTTAAGTTTACAGTTCTCTCTTACAATTAGTTTTGTTTTCTTATAGCAACTATGATAGGCGTTGAAACAGATTACTTTTTATTTTTTTAATTCAAGGTTTATTTATTATGTATAGAAAACAGAAGTTATTATGATTTACCGCTTTATTTATTGTTATTGTTATAAGTATATCTGGCATTGTTTTAAACGCTAAAAATATTGAAATCTTCCACATAAGTCCACACTTATTACTGTTAATTATTACATAAAGTCCCTATTATTACCGCTAGCTCGACGTCCATCGACGTTTATGTAATCGCTGCTACACCATGCGTCCCCACTCCTCTCTTCCCGAACGACATACAAACCTATATATAATACGCGTATTTATAGGTGACTATAGGGAAGAGATTTTTACTGTATAGGGTGTGTGTAAATTTTGCAATAAAAAAATGTTCTTTTGAACTTTTATAGACGTTTATTAAAACATACAAAGAGATTAGGCTAAATCTATACCATAAACATACATTACTAATATAAAGAAATCCTAAAAGGTTATTCATTTAAGATTTAATCGTATATAGGGTTTCCACGGCCAAGTGGGACATAGGCAGAATACATGTAAAATCGGTTTTCGGTGAATATTATCTCCCTAATACTACTCCATTCAAAATTAAGGGCCGCATATTATAACTGGGTTAACAATGAACATCTCCACAATCATAGTACAAAGAAAGTCATTTTAATAAAGCCAAAAAATTATTATTTTTAAATCTATTGTTCGTGAATTCCTAATAACCCTTTTAATACGTGACTTAGTTCAAGCGTCCATGACGCAATGGTTCGCGCGACGGCTTAATAACGCAAATGCACGGATTTTTTAGGGTTCGAATCCCGCCAGATTAGTTTTATTTTTTTATTTTTTATCTAAAACAATAATGTTACTAATTCAATAACACTACAAAAATCAGAGATTTTGGAGACTATAAAATCGATTTTTTAAAGATTAAGGTAAATAATGAATAATTTTTACAATAACAAAAATGCTATTATGTTATTCGATTTTTAATTGTTACTAACGACGAATCATTTCTCGGATTCGAACCCCAAACAATATGTGCCTTACGTTATTAAGGCGTCACGTGAACGTCTGCGCCACGGCCACTTGCACTAACTTACGTGTTAAAAGCCTTATTAGGAATTCATGTACAATAGGTTTAAAAATAATAATTTTTTTGGCTTTATTAAAATGACTTTCTTTGTACTGTGATTGTGGAAATGTTCATTGTTAACCCAGTTATAATATTCCGCACTTAAATTTGGATGAAGTAGTATTAGGGAGATAATATTCACCGAAAACCGATTTTACATGTATTTTCCCTATGTCCCACTTGGCCGTGGAAACCCTGTATTTAGAATTGACAAATGGAAAGTATAGATATCCAGTACAGCATTTTTATTGATGGTATTATGTAACTACAAAGCATTATATGAATTTTATATGATGTACCATCTTTGGAAAATTAAATGCAAATTTTTCAGCGAGGAATTTCCATTTACTAAATAAAGGCTTTATTTACAAAATCAACATGCCCCGATCAAAAATGCGCATTTAAATTGCCAAAGATGGTACAATAATAATAATAATAATAATAATAATAACATTTATTTGTCCAACGGTAAAAATATACAAAAGGAAAGTTATAATTGATTTAGTGAATTAAAGAATATATCATCATAATAAAGATTAGATGCTCTACATATCGTCACCAGAGGAGATCCTTGAAAAAGGGTGCAAGAAGATGGGAGTAAAGCGAGAGAAGATTCTACAGATAAAGAAGTTAAGACATGAAAGGAGATAGGGGCAATCAACCCATCCACTGGATAATTTCCATACAAATCTTGCACCATGTACGTCCCGAAGATAACTCCTGATAAGATAAGGCCTGAATCTCATGAGTTTCCAACAAGAAATTATAATCTATACCACGTTGAGGATAAATACCAGAATTTTTAAAAGATTTTTTTTTCCACAGAAAGTTGTAGATATAAATAATGAGGAGACCATACTTGAGAAGCATACTCCAATTTGCTAACAACCAGACTAAAATATAATGTTTGCCACTGAAGAACTTCCAATAACGCATAACAAAACCCAATGTTCTACAGGCAGACGCACACATCAAGTCTATACGGTTCGAAAAGCTAAGTTTAGAGTCAAAATACACTCCAAGGTCTTTAATATCAGTGACTTTTGACAATATATTGCTGTCCAGAAAGTATACTGATGACATGTAATTTACTTTGCGTGTGTAAGATATTATCGAATTGGTGATTTCAATCAGTTAAAAAATCGAAGTTAGTTTGAAGGTGGACGACATCATTCCAGGTTTTCATAGGACTGTAGATCTTCAAGTCATCGGCATACGCAATCACAGGGCATATTAACTGCGTCAGCAAATCGTTGATGTATAGTATGAATAGGAGAGGACCAAGGTTTGACCCCTGCGGCACACCTGATGAAGGGCAGAATTCTACTGACATTATTAAAAAAACGGGATCAGATCCATCAGTTAAGTACGAAAATATAAGCTTGATGAGCTTCGGAGTTAATCCCAATGCATGTAGTTTATTAATTAAAAATCCTTGATTAATGGTGTCAAATACTCTACAGATTGAGTCAACAAGGTCAAATTCGCAACCGTCGATCGTCCACGCACAAATCCATGTTGGTCAGGAGAAATCAGTGATTTGATATTAAAATATATGGAAGAATAAATTACGCTTTCAAATATTTTCGCAAAGTTAGAAATAATCGAAATTAGCCGATAATTCTCCATTTTACTATTATCGCCTTTCTTAAAAATTCGACAGATTCTTGTTCTTCGTCAACGACCAGGAAATTTCGACGTCCTAATAGATAAGTTTATGATAAATGCTAGCGGTTTTGATAAAGAAAATTTTGAATCACGGACTAATTTACTAGGAATTTGATCATCGCCTGCACTGAAATCATCCTGAAGGTGCGACCATGTAAATCAACTGGTAATTGGTTATAGTCACAATTCTCTAAAACAAAAAGGTGTACTAGGAAGATAAATAGAAGAAAACATATTGGCAAATCCATTGACTATATCTTTACGAATCAGTGATCAATCAATGAGTGATTTGCAAAGTCCTCTCAATCTCCTAAATTCACTTTTATAAAATTACTCCTTGGTGGCTTTCCATTTTCGTCTGTAGTAAAATTTTAATTTAAAGTGATGGATAATATCTTTGGTCAAAATTTTGAAACTGATTCATCCAAAATTCTGTATAATATATTACAGAAGTCCATTGCTCATTCGCCTATTCAATTCCTCTTTGGCTTCTTTGTGAATTTGAAGTTGCATTGGTGTCCTATCGCAAAAAATTGATAATGCATGAAGAACGAAATCTTGATCGGACGTTTACGATTCCCGGCACTTGGATCAAATTTACCCAATCTTAAAAGTTTAAATTCAGAAATCTCACGATCTGAGATTTCTTGGACAATTTTTTCTGTATCTAGGAAGGAAGGTAGCAGATTGCAAAACGGATTCCTTCAATAGTTTAATCTCATCCTGAAGGGAAGCAATAATTGATTTTAAGCTGTTGAGTTGGCTTTCAGAGTAATGCAGGAGAAGTTCTTTTTCTAGTCGACATCAACGACGAATTAACGACGAACTAACTTAACTCTGAAAAGCAGACAAAACTTCATACCCTCACACACGCTGCGTCAAAGAAACTCCCAGATAGGATTTTGAACCATCTGACGAGAATTATCAATGCAGTTTTGACCCTAAATTGATTTCCAAACACTAGGAATTCAGAATCACCACCATATTTCGTCAATATCGTGGCTCTCAGAGATAGCAGAAGCGTCTAAAGAAAAAAAAAATTGTTACATTGGTCCAACAGAATGTGGAAGACATTTCCACTACAATGGGACCGTTATTATCAACTCGCTCACCTCAGAGACAATCTACAGACCATCAACAAAATCTACACTAAACTTAGATAGGAACTGCATTTAAATTTTTTGAAAATTTTGTATTCTGTCAACCATTTAGCCCAAAGGTTAGAGGGTTAAATCCAAATTTTTGCTTCTACTACATCTCTCATTCTTATTTTGAAACATTTTCGTTGATGCAACTCATAAAAGCAATATCTTAACCTAAATTATGTCCAAAATATATGCATAGTTTAGAATACATTAATTAAATTCAATAACTTCATCACTCATCAGTTCTATCTTTCAACGTCAATTTCCTACACATAAGATTCACCTCATTGCAACTCAATTCAATAGGAGCTGACATTTTTCTATGCAATTTCTCCTTAATCTCCTTATTCTTAAGTATCTTCATCCCACACCCTTTACTACAATCAGAAATGTTACTACTGCTAGTTCGATAAGTGTCCGGCAATTCTTCTTCGAAAGAATAATTAGAGGTCACATCGACTCTAATCACCTGAACTGTTTGAGGTGTTGGAGGCTTCGATAAAGAAAAAGTTATGGTCCTAGTTTTAGTTTTAGTCTTCGCTTTCTTCTCTTGATTCTCCTCATCTTTCTTATCTTTATTTTTACCCTTTTTACGTCGTTTCTCCTTCTTAGTATCATTAATATTATTGTTATTATTGTTGTTATCATCTTGCTCCAGTACAGCTTCTTCTTGATCTGCATCTTCGTTATTAACATCTTCTCGTGTGGATGTGATTAATTGCTGGATATCAGGATCGATGTCGTCTTCCTCTTCGAAATTAACGCTGGCTTTGATCACTTCTATTAATTCCTCGGTTTCTTTCGATAGTTGATCGGTTAGTACTGATATGTTTAAACCATCTCCATCATCTATTACATCGTCTACGATTTTCGGAAGCACATCGGTTGATGTCCTTCTCGGTGTTTTCCTTAGCCATGGCTTCGAAGGTGGATCGTTTAATTTGGATAAATCGTCCGGGAATATTATATCGTTTATCGTTAAGAATTGCGGATTATTACAGGAATAATGGTGCTTCTTCGGTTTATCCCAGCGAAATGTGTAACTGCAAAAGAAAACAATAATTCTGTATATGTATTTCTAAATTTGTACAGTTTAAAAAAAGATTGCGTTTGTTTCACAGGTGAGCAATATATTGTCGATAAAATAGAGAACGCACCAACCACCACCACCACCACCGCGTTTGTATTCGGGTAAAAGAAAATTGTCTTTTAGCACGTCAAATATAATTCGGGTCAATAGGTTATTCACCACTATTCGAATCGATAATTCAGCGCTCTTCCAGCGAGATTATTTTTTCTTCCGAGGTGCTATTTATTTTAAAAGAATTAATAGTTTGGGTAAAGTTTAAATAAAGAGGAGATTGTGGTGTTGCATGTAATATTTTTGTTTGAATTTCTGAAGTTTTAAATTGAACAATATTCGTAATAAAACTTTCATGCGAGTGCATGTCTGTTATAATCGGGTATAATGGTATTTTGTATTGCAAACGTTCAAGCAAATCTTGATCATTTTTCGTGGACTTAATAATAATATAAAAGTTAAATTTGTTTAGACTTCAACTGAGTTTACCATGAATTTTATTCTATGTACACTCTGTTTCATAATGAAGAAACAGTTTTTTTTTCCAACATCTGGAAGGAAGTCGATAGTGATCATGATACTGGCGATTTTACAGGTCGATTAATCTAGTCTCCACCCTATTGAAGGTTATGAAGGAAGGTTATGAGTCTAGCCCATGAAAGCTTTGTCAGTTGTTCGTTTTTTATAATAGTTTAATTATTACTCTTGCTATTTTGGAAGTATGATTGTAATATCCTGCATTGAATTACCCTCATTTATAAATCGTGAACTCCCTCATAGGACCATGACATCTGTTTGAAAAACATTATGTCCAAAAACGGGCTTAATTTAGTGCTGCTTTAATAAAAAGAAAGACATTGTATCTCTGGCCAAATCCGTGGGTCTGAATGTCAGTATTGAGAATCCCAAAGAATTAATGGTAGAAGCAGCTACCGAGACTGGCGAAAAGAGTCAGTTCAGGTGAAGGTCCTTACTAGACTGGCAAAATAAATGAAGGCCAAATCAGACGTAATTAATTCTTTTCTGGTAGCCCATCATCAACACTAAGCTAAGAAAATGCAAGAAAGGTAGCTCAAAATTTTGTCCCAACATGTGAACAACGCTAAAAACAAAACTAGAAGATTGCAGGCTAGTATTACACTTTTTGGCTCGAATTTGGACTGGACTTTTATAAATGTCTTTGGATGAAAAGGCTTGGAGTTCAATTTTCAAATTAGAAATCAATTTTCTTCCATAAGATCATCGCTATAGGGAAATTAGATTTCGGTTTCCTCGTTTTTTGAATTTGAAACTCCGATATAAATGAATAATTCGCAAGTGTTTGTCAAAAGTTTACTTGTTCAAATACCACTATTAATCACAAAGAGCAGAAAATAGACCAGAAGTAGCAAGAAAATGGTGACAGATATTTATCGTTGCGTATTTAAAAAGCATGCGTCGACTGTGCAAGACGAAATAGGAAGTTTGCAACAGCCACCCACTAAGAGAAAGGAATTTAAAACGCCAACAGTTTCAGTCTATTCTAAAAATACCTTTGAATGTCATATTTACGTCAAAATATAACATAATAATGACGTCATTAATGTGACGGGTTATTTTACGAGCCATTTTCTAAATAGAAATGATCCACCTTCAGAGTCACGTCAACAACACGTCATATTGATGTCATTTTTTGTCATACTATCAAAACAACGTTAAAATCACGTCAAAAATCAAATCATCATTTAACTATTAGCCTTTAAAACGACATCGTAGGGTGATGACATGATGATATCATCATTTTTCGGTCTGTAAGACGTCATCTTAATTATAGCCATATTGTTTACTAGAACCCTAACGAATTAATAATCATGCTGCAGGCAAACGAACTATACAATCAGTCACGAAACTTCTGTCTTACTATGGAAGCGTCGTTTCGTCTGTTTTTCGGCTTTTTTCAATACATTCAAGCATTTTAGCAGACGAAAATGATTGGTTAACATCCTTTTTGTATTACAGCAAACCGTACACTTGGTGCGAAGTCATTTGAACTAAAAGATGGAGAAAGGATAAATACAAAGAGGAAGATGGAAAGGAAACAAAATTGATAACTAAATAAAACTACCTAAGTAGCATATTAGCGTCAATATGACGTCATATTTTAGTAACCCTTATAAGCGATTTGAAAGACGTCTAAAGTACCAGACACAGACGTCAATTTATCAGATCCAGAAAACAGAATTTATAGATATACACGTGACGTCAAGATTTGACATATAACGAACATCAACAATTGACGTAGAAGTAACGTCATTTTTAGAGATATATGTTACAAGTACCATCTTTGAACGTAGATTTTCACGACCGTTGTTTACTATGTTGAAGTCTTGTGTTGTCGCGTAAATCTTCCGAGTATTGTCGCGTTGATAAGTTTGCACTTGACGTTTCGCTGATCATGCTGATGGCAGAATAAAACACACAGCAATGGCAATGATAGAGTTGTTGACGAGGAATAGACAGATTTTGAATTTTAAAAAAGTAACAGAAGATGGTAGGATAAAATTCTAAAACTGGGTCTTGATGTGAAGCTTAATTTTGAGATTCTTTCGTACTTTTTGATAATTGTCGTAGATGAATAATATTTCTCGTCATTTCCAAATTACATGTACAGATGCTGGCCCAATTGACCAGGTTATATTGACGTGTAACGAAGAAGATTGACGCCAGATTGACGTTTCGCGATGAACGTCAATAAGTCATACACAGCGCATTAGTGAATAAGTTCTATATTATTTAGAAGTCTAAAGAGAAAAAAGAGCAAAGGAAGTAGCAGGAATTATATTTAATAACAAGCTGAAGTGAAATTAAAAAAATCGGGCAAAAAAGGAAAGATACTGTAGGATAAGATTTACAAATGTTAACACTAAATAAATAAAACTATCATGACAATAGGATCCAGTTAATATTAACAGTATTGAGTAAGTACTATAGCCCAGTACCTGTGATAGTAATCACTCTTCATGAAAAGCTTCTCCTCTAACATTGTCGACCTGCTCCTTTTCGGCGTCGTGTCCTGTCTAAATTCGCGCCTGTCCGTTAGCTTGATGGAAGAACAAAGCATCTTTGGGAACCTGCAAACAACAACGTACAACCTTGAACCATTATAACACCTTCGTAAAACGACGACATAAGAATGCATAAGAAAAGAGCAAAACGAAATAAAAAAAGCAAGCGTGAAACGAAATCACCGAAAGAATAATTTTCGCATCTCCTAAAAATTTTTATTAAGTGTTGTTATTTCGTCTGCGCGCACCGTGGCCGAATCCAGCTCGTATTATCGTCATCATCATCATCATCATTAAAAGACAATTGGCGAACGTTGCACCGCTAAAATTGATGTTACCGGTCGAGTTATCGTTTCAGTAAAATGCAATTAGCGGCATTCGGAGAGAATGCCGCTAATGTTAAAATCCAATTGTGTTTCGATTAGCCCACTCTAGAATTGGCAAATTTTAATTACCACCTATCGAAGTGTTCCACAAAACGTTGTAGGTACCTACGTTACGTACGACATGATTGCATTGATGCAATGTTGTTGGGAAGGGGCGATTCTTAGAGGTACCTCTATGCGTCGGCGATGCCATGAAGTCTAGACTAAATATTACTGAAGTTATTGTTTCCAGCTCAGATGATTTATTACTGCGTCCTAGACCTTGTAACCTCTCCTTCGGTTCTTAATTTTCGACGAGAAAAAGTAATTTGGCGAAGAGAGGATTAGATTTTGTATAATTCGTTTTGTTAGAGATTTGCGTAGGCATAAAATGATTTGAATATAGAAATAAAAGCTTTAATAAAGGTTGTAATCCCTTCTCGATTAATAGCACTACAAATCCAGCCCACATGTTCCTGTGTATAACAATTGCCAATTTTGTACACAACAAACACTATTTATAATATTACCTACACAAAGAACTAACATTCTAAAACTTCCTGTAGGGAGGCATGAATAATACCCCTAACCTATAGAATCGGGTGTTCAAGGAAAGAATTTTAACACTTTTTCCTTTTTGATAGATTGAACCTTTTGAGAAATAATTGTAGGGGTACAGCATACAGGTGTTACAACGTTTTCTGTTATATTGTTAACGAAATTTAAATTTATAGGACTAGTTTATACTGAAAGACGACGAACACGTGGAATAACTCAAGACAACAGGCAATATTATTTTTTAATGACAACTGGTGCCATCTCTTTACAAAGTTTCCAAATCAAACGGCCATATTTGCTTTCCACGTCGGTAAAACAGGTATCGTTTGTGTAAGTAGTTAATTTGATTCTCGCTTAATTAATTAGTTCGATTTTCAAAAAACAAACTCAACTAACATCAAATCCTTACCGTGAGCATCAAAAATGTCTCAAAAATGTCCCCAGTTAAGGATATATTGAAAAATTAGAACATTTTTGGTGTAATCAATTAAAAAGGCTGGTGAAAATTTTAAAATATCTTTCAGCACACTGAACATGAATTTAAAAAATGGAACTTAAAAAAAAACTTGTGCTTGAATATGGTGAAAAAAGGGAGTTGAACCATAAATTCAATAAAAAAAACTAGAAAAATAAGTGTTAAGAAACCGACACACCTGCTACAATCAGAGGAAAAGCTGCAGTATTTAACAAAGAACAAGTTAATCAGTGGAGTACTGATGAGGCAGCAACCACAATTGTGCAAAACTCTGAACTTATATTAGCAGAAAGAAGCTTGAACGTGCAGGCTCCATAACAAATTGAGAAAAACGCAAGTATATAACTATTCTATGTGCATTAAGTCGACAAACGGGCTTCTAATTTTAGACTTTTTCAGGAATAATGGAAGTTGTATGCTTTCTTTGCAACCACATAGGTTCATAGTCTTTAGATTTAATGCTTTATTCACCATTAACATCTGCATTTAGAAGGGAATGCATCATATTTCTGTCAGAACCGCTAATTATACTGTTTGACAGCTGTCAAAAATATATTAATCCTCTTAGATTTGGACAGCCGAGCCGCCACAAATATTGTGACATTCATTAAAAAAAAAACATGGCACAGACGGCCAGGACGTGCTTCGAGCGTTATCGGATTTGCGGTCGGCGATAGCACAGCTAGCTGGCCGAAGATTTGCTTGAATTGCAAATTAGTATGCAATCAAGGCTAAGGAGTTCCTAAGGGAACAGAGGCCTAAGTTTACTGAAGACCTACTGAGTAAAGACAGGAAGACTGCCAAAATGATAGTAAGTCTGATGACCGGTCATTGCAGACTGAATAGGCATATGTTTAACATAGGCCTGGCAGAAAATGCTCTCTGCAGATTCTGTCAAGAGGAAGAAGAAACTCCAGTTCATGTTTTGTGCCACTGTGACGGCCTAGCGAGGACAAGGTTTCTAGTAATGGGGGTAGAGAACCCCACAGCCAACGGCTACACGATACAGCCGCTCTCAAAAATGATAAGTCTGATTAAGAAGGCGAAACTAGAGAGCGTTCTCTAAGGTAAAGGGGATCACAATAGACCTGTAAAGGTCGCGGTGGAATAGGCCCGCATGCCACCCAACTCCTAACCTAACCTAACCTATTATGCAATCAAATCGTATATAAATATATTAGGATCAGTAGACACACTCAACCGTCCAATGGTGAATATAGTGCGTAAATTTTTTCTGGTAATTTAAATTAATTGCAAAATTTTATGCGTACGCCGCTGGTATGTGACCGGAATTGGCCAAGTTTATTCATAACCATCAATTGTAAGTTCTGAGTTGTAACATTTAGCTTGTTACTGTTTTCCTATCACCTTTTCTTTTGGTTTTAACTTTCGAGTATTTTTTTCTTTTCTCCCATATTTTTGACAAGTCGTCATTTCTACATTGACTTTTCCTTATTAAAATTCTTTCTGCGTCCTTTACACGGCTTAAGTCCCTCAAACTTTCTATGATGCCTTTGAAATTTTTGATATTTCCCAGATAGCAAAAATAGTTAGAAGCAAGCTGGAATAAAAGTTGCCATGACAGCGATGACAGCTTACTTTCAGCTTGTGGTGGAAAGCTGCAAGCTTGTATCCAACTTGAATTAAGCATCCTACTTTACACGTGACAAGTTTAAACTATACTTGTTTTGCAAGATTATGGTAAACTTGCAGAATCGTTGAATTAAGCTTGTTTTTTTCAACTTCAACTTTGGCATTAGTAAGCACCTTTCCCCCGTTCATATGTATGTTTCAACAAGAATCAGCTATCAGCTCTATCTATCTCCTCAAATGTACTTTCATGCTCTTAAAATGCCCCCATGTACAAAAATTGGTCTAACCGGGCTTTACATTAAGGTAGATTGAACTTGTTGTAGGCCGAAGCAATATCTGGCAGCACCGTCTTGATTTTTATTCCTTAACAAATACAATTATCTTGATCTGATCTCGTGCTGAAGTCTTAATTCAGTAATTATATTAACGTTTTATGTCCTTCATATACATACTTTTTAAGCAATTTTTTAAATCAAAACCGACATTAAAATTTTTCAAACAATTTCATTAAAAAAATAATAAACTTTCTTGATTTATTACGATGATAGTAGATTTATTGAGCTTCAGGATTGTCCAACAACATTGTTACGTTTGGATTATTAATATCATGTTTTGCATTCGTTACGCCTTCTTCCTTTTTATTTAACTAGTTTGTTACATTTAACTTTGTTTGTTGTTTGTTTGTTGTTGGAGTTCGAAGAGTTTTACAACAACTATATCATGTCTGGTTACTTTTGGGCACTAAAATGTCGATTTATATTAGAAGAGAATACGTTTCTGTGCAAAAGAACTTTGATGTGTTGTGTATTTTGTGAAATTTTCTTCCTCGACACATCCCAGCAATCCTTCTTTAAAGTCACTCACTTTAAGACATTAGATTAGATTAAATTAGATTAGTAGTGGGTTGTGTGGACAATGCTGCCTCTCTTCACTGCGACCTATAAGATCTATTGTGAGTACCCTTAATTTTTAGCCCCAATTAATGTCCGCACTTCTGAAGAAGTCTAGGATGTTCTTGATGGTGATGTGGTGATCTATTCCATCGTCTCGTTATGCTCCGAACAGAATCGGCATTTATCACATCCCACCTTGCTCATCTTCTTCAGGTGATACCTCAGAGGGCCGTGACCAGTGAGTTAGGTCGTGATGGTGCTGAAGTCTCTTCTGTTAAGCTCTAGCAAAGATTTAGCCTTCTTGGCTGAAAACTAATAAATTTTTTTGATTGTCTTAGTTTTGGAGTGTTGCATTTTCGGCATTTTCGTTGCTCTCACACCCACAGTGACAGCCACATCAATGTAATTGTGTTTCTTTGGACCAGAGGATTGTAGCACTTGTAGATATTATTTCCTAATTTTTTTCTGGGTGGCGTAAGCAGCAAAATACCAGAAAATACGTTTCTTATTAAATAGTTTTCTTGTTTTCTGTTAAATGTAGGAAATGGATCAACTAATCACCAGTTTTGAATTTTTCTACAACTTGAATAATTAGAAAAATAAACTAGCTATTGTTATTATGATTGAATCGACAGCAATAGAATAGATTCTAATATTGCAATTTTGTAGGCAATTATAGTGTTAGATTGGCTTAAGTAAAACCAAAGAATAGATGATGACTTCAGGTTACTTTAACACAAAAATTTGATTTAAAAATTAAATTTTAAGATACTTCTTCTTGTGATAAAACGTCCACTACATAAATAAGTAAAATAAAGCGTAAAATTTCTAAAGATCGAAGTTGTTAACTCACCTATTTCGATCGAACTCCTATCATTTCCAATTTTAATCATTAGAAAAATTCACTATCACATATTATTTTTTCCACAACAAAGTTTTTACCGATTTTACTGCCGTTTATTAGCGAACTAAACGCTTCGCAACCTGGTGCGGTGGTATAATCCACCGGCGACGTTCTTTTTCCAGTTTTGGCGGCAGTAACGGGCATACGTTCAGCGCCTGCCTACTTCTCGCACGCAACCTCGAAAACACCGCTGTTACTAAGAATGCCTTAACTGAACGCTCTAGCGAGACAGCCAGCGGTTCGTAAAAATGTTGGATACCACTATGTACTCAAAATCCCTCGATTATTATTAATGATGTATCCGTTCTTTTCGTGTTATCCTCAAACGTTCATTCATCAAGTTATTATCGGAAATATAAGGAGGAAACGAATGGTGGAAGCGATAACTATTTTGTTTTGTGTGCTGAAATTTGTAATTGCTCCGTTGATGAGATACCTATATTATATCTATTTAATATCTAGGATTTATTTAAAATATATTAGTCGATCGTGTGGAGAAAAGCACACCTTATCATTGCGTGTTATCAATATGCGAGGGGATCCCGTTAAATCACGTTACGTCATCGTTTTGTCAATTCAGTCGTGATTTATTTTATTCTACTTTCATCACGCATTCGACAAGTTTAAAAGTTCAAAAATAACTTTCTTCCAGAAACGAGCGTATTAAGATATTACAGCCAACATTATTTTGTTACTAATCTCAAATTTAAGTCCAAAATTCATGCATGTTATGTAGATAACAACCCGATTATGATTTAAATACACAAGATAATGCCACTGTCACAAATCGATATCGAAGTAACCTATTTTCAAGACAATTAACACGGGGTTACGATTATGCCCGAAGAATCGGTGGTATCAGCTTGAGGGCGATGTCTCCTTTCTAGAACGATGATTAGCAGTTGAAGAGAAAATATCTCGGATATATTTATGGATTAAACTTTGAATTGTATTGACCGGAAAATATTTTGTAAACAGTTGGCGACGTATTCAAAATAACCATCAATATAAATAAGAAAAATGTGTTAATGTTGCTGTCAAATCGAAGGAATTATACCACCGTTAACGTCTGGAATTACTACCCATTTATCTGTTAATCGTTTAGAGTAGAAATGATCACGAGAATATCCGCAATCTAATGGATAAATTGGCTGTTTCTAGCTTCATAATTGCAACTAGTTATATTCTGACGGTACCATTGCGTGAAAGACTAACCACCACGCGAAGGCCAATTTAAACACGCCAATCTGGATTCGCTTAATTTGTCTTTGTAAGGTAGAAATATGCACGCACTTTTTGTATATTGTATAAGAGATAGAGATAGTTCTAGAATGTTTAATTAACAAAAAATAGAAGTTAAAGCAGCAGTTAAAATCGTGGAGGGAGAAGAAGATACTCGTGCCATAACATCTTAAGCAGACAAAATGTTTACGAGGATGAACTCCATCACGGTCGTGAGGACCTTGTGTGTTCACTGGCGATGAAAAAAAAACATCGAGAAAGCCAAAGAAATTCTTCGAAGCAACGGCAGTGTGTCTGGGGATCTCATCGAAGATGAAACTGGGATACTGAAAAGCGTTTATCGGATTTTTGACCGAAGATTTGGGCCAACTTAGGGCCTATGTGCGCTTCATGCCACACACTTTGACAGATGACCAAAAAGATTGAATAATTCAGACCCAAAGGAATCCGACAAGCATTGCAACTAGTGATGAATGAATGTTGTGTTTTCAACACAACAAAACAAGTATTATACCCTAAATTATTGAATTAGAGTGCCACCCCCTTCTCCACCCGCCATTCGAGGGGTTTTGACAGCATGAAGCATCCATTCTATTTACTACAGTCAGCATAGTAATAGTCAAATTCTTGAAATGCAGCATTGATTTGGAAGTGGTTTCCTATGGCTCTAGAACAATCGTGCTCCAGAGCATCATTTTAAGAGAAAGCAATCGCTGATGAAGAAAGAATATCCTTCGAAGTTAAATTTACTGTTTCTTTGTACTCAAACGTTATCCAGTCACTCGGAAACAATTTCTGAATTTATCAATGCTACTGTAAAGCAATAACCTAAAGGAATGGGGGTTGAGTCTATTGTGTTGCCCATCTACATCTTTTCCATAGCCTCTTATCTTGGGTGGCCAACCGGATCCCCTCTCATTTGATTCTCCACTCCTCGGCTTCATCTCTTACAGCATCTTCCCACGTTTTCTGAATATTTTTTTTGTTTCTCATTTTCAACAAAGTTCAAAGGTTAAGATTCGCTTTTCTGTAAATCAAAATCCAATGTTTTGGAAATTTTTGAACAGTTTTATTTTGGTCACGCGTCATTATGACATGGACAGGTAAGAGCCTCAACAGTATGAGCTTCTTCTCTGTAGACGTCATCGGTCATTTACGTAATCGGAATCTTTGCTTTGATGTCTACGTGACTCGATTCTCATAACTTGAAACAGGGTTGCAAACCTCATATTTTAGTACAATAACATTGGTATGCGTGGTCAAACGCAAAACTCTTCTTTCTAATTCTTTTTGCAGCTTGGATTAATTCCTTATTGCTGTACCATTGTTTGGATTTGTTTCCATGAAATCTTGCTTTCCAGTGTCCCTTTTCCTTAAACTTAAAGTATGTTTTTGGGTGAAGTTGAGTATAGTTAATATAGAAACTCGCGCTTCGTAAACAAACTCAGACAGACGACCAAAAAGATTGAAGAGTTCGGCATTGCGAAGACATGTTAAAAACATCCCAAAGGAATCCGGCAAGCATGTAAGCCATGAAACGTGGTGTTTTCAATACGAGCCAAAAACAAAACGTCAGAGTGCAGCATAGAAGTTATCAGATGAACCAAAAGAGAAAAATTATATTTTCAGAAGAGCAAAATCAAGACGATAGGGAACTGCTCACAGTGCATTCGTCCTAGAAGGTCAGTTCTACAACGATTGTGGGCCAGAATTCGACAAGTTCAACCGGAATATCGAGAGCTAGACAGTTGGTTTTTGTTGCATGGCAATGCACCATCGCACAAAGCCATCATGGTACGTCAATTCTTGACCAAAAAGGCATCATTCACCTGATTTGGCGACTTCTGTCTATTTTACAAACTGAAATTGGCGATGAAATGCCGCCATACTAAAGGTCATTCCAGCCGATCAGTATAAAAAATGTTGTGTGGTGGCAATAGACATTGCAAACAAATAACACAGGACCTAAGTGTGACCCTTGCGGCACACCAAATGTGGAAATAAAAAGGTTCAAACAATAACCATTATGTTACATAAAGTTTCTTCTGATGCAGAAAAGATAACCTAAAAAGATTCATACACGATGGAATCAAACTATATCAGGCCAATTTTAACAACAAGGTTTCGTGATCTATCAAGTCGAATGTCTTAAATAAATGCGTATAGACTACATCTACCAACCCCCGCCTATCCAAAGTTTCGCTTAGAAATTGTGATATTTCCGCCAAGTTGGTGATGGTGTATAAAGTAGGTGTGGACTAGCAATTCGAAAACTAAACGACATTGATTTTGGGCATTTAATGTCATGTAAAAATAAAATGCTCAGACACGTCAACTTTGTTTTTGAGGGTGACATTTACTAGGCGTACAAGCAAACCTTCGTCTGCAATCTCTTGGGCAGGGCGAAACTGACCTCACAAATCTTAAAGGAAAAGGAGGGTTGAGTTGTACCTCGATTGAAAGATCTTTCGATTCTCTTTACAATGATACCTAGTTTATGGCATTATGCATTTCATTATGATGCTCAAAAATTAACTTTTATTTATGTTATTAGAACAAGTACAGTTGACCAAGGGATTCTACCATAATTATGGTGTAGGGCGTTTCTCTTCTTTTAGCTTTTTAAAAACTTCTTCCATTCTTTTCTATTTCTTGCCATGTTTTTCGCTTCCGTCTTGGTTTTGCCTTTCCTTTCCAATAACTCAGTGATAACATTGTCCCATGTCGCTCTCGGTCTTCCTCTTCTTTTATTTTTCATTATTCTTGCTTCCCATATTCTTCTTGTTTGTCTTGTATTCTCCATTCTATGTAAGTGTCCCCACCATCCTAACTGTCTTTCTTCAATATATTCTAACACAGACTGTATTTTTAGATCTTCTCTTATTTCTAAGTTTTTTATTCTATCCATCTTCGTGACGCCTTTAACTCTTCTTAGATACCTCATTTCTGCTGCCTGTATTTTACTTTTCTGTCCCCTATTTAGCACCCAGGATTCACTTCCATATGTTAGGATCGGTCGATATATTGCCTTGTATACTTTAAGTTTTGTTTCACGGGATATCTCTTTTCTATTAATAAACTTATCTCTCATACTGTAGTACAGCTTTGTTGCTTTTTCTATTCTCTGGTTAATCTCTGCTTCCTGTGTTCCTTTCCCATCAATTTTTACTCCTAGGTATTGGAAAGTTCCCACCTGTTCTATTTCGGTTCCCTCTATTCTGATTTTCATGTCTTCTTCTTCGTCTCCCACCACCATAACTTTAGTTTTACTTTTTGTTAATTGTCATTCCACTTTCCTTTAGGGTCTTATTCGATGTTAGTAGGTTATGTAGTAGGTCTTCTTGGCTGCCGGCTATTAAAACTACATCGTCTACAAATGACCATTCCGATATTTCCACTGCTTTCAGGTTAAGATGTCCAACTCTGACCTTCTTGCTCTTTTCCGTACATTTTTTAATGATGTCGTCCATGTAGACAATAAACAGCATTGGGCTTAGACTACCTCCTTTGTTTTGAAAGTATCTGATTCTAAATCGTTAGCTATTACTGCGTTGGTATTATTATTATATATTTTTTGTATTGTACATCTTATTTTACCATCTACCCCTCTTTTTCTTAAGATACTCCATAACTTTTCCCTTGGTACTTTATCGAAAGCTTTTTCTATATCTATGAATGCCAGGTATACTTTCTTTTGTTCTGAGGAGGCTTTTTGTATAAGCTGTTTTATGGAGAAAATTGGGTCTTGCGTACTCCTTCCTTTTCTGAATCCACATTGAGATTCATGTAGCGGATTTTCAAGTATTGTTCTTAACCTCTTATCTAATATTTGCTCTAGTATCTTCATCGGAATGGTTATGAGTGATATTCCTCTATAATTATTGCAATCTCTCCTATTACCTTTCTTCTTGTATATGGGTACTATTAATGTCTTCTTCCAATCATTTGGTATTTTCTCTTCTATCCATATTTTATTATATATTTCCAACATCAATTCTTTCCCTTTTTGTCCTATATTTTTGACCATTTCTGTCGTGATTTTGTCGCCTCCTGGTGCTTTTCCGTTTTTCAGTTTATGAATTGCTTCTTCCAGTTCATCCATAGTGATTATTTCTTCTGTCTCTTTCTCTCTTATGATCTGCTGTTCGTTATCGTTTCCGTCTTCCGCTCCTCCACTCAACAATTCTTGCAAGTGTTCTTTCCACCTTTGTATTATTTGTTCTCTATCGCTGATGATTTCTCCCTTCTTATTTTGTATGAGGTTTGTGGGTTGTGGCATTTCTTCATTTCTTATTGTTTTCATGACTCTATAGAAAAGTTTTTGATGTTCTTTACTGTTTTCTTCCATCTTGTCGCCAAATTCTTTCCAAACTTCCCTTTTTGCTTCTATCATTAATTGTTTTGTTTTCTTCCTTTCTTTTTTATATACTTATATCATATTTTTCCTCTGTTTGCTCTGCTAAATATGTTTGCCATGCTTGTTTCTTTATCTTGGCTTGGTGTCTTATTTCGTTTGTCCATCATCTTGTTTGTTTTTTCTTTTTGTTTTTGCTTACGCCGCATATATCTTTAGTTGTCGTTATTATTACGTCTTTGAACGTTTTCCAAATCTCTTCAGTATTTCCGTTAATTTCTATGTTTTCTATTCTTTCTGCTATCATTTTCTGGTATCTGTCGGCAATTCTTTTGCTTCTTAATTTATATGTTCTAAGAGTTTCTCTTTGACTTTCTTTACCTGTGTGGATATTTTGGTTTACTTTGTTTTGATCTTTCTCCTGTACTGTTGCTATTACGACATAGTGATCGCTTCCTATCTCTGGTCCTCTTCTTACTTTTGTATCGATTACGATTTTTCTACTATTCTTATTAATCAGTATATAGTCGATTTTGTTGGTTTGCTTGTACGGTTAATAAATAATGTCCTCCTCAAAAACAAAGTTGACGTGTCAAAATCAATGCCGTTTCGTTTTCCAATGGCCACCCTGTATATTGTTTCACTATGAGTACAAATTTGATGAGAGACCCCAAAGAGAATTCGGAGATTTAGAAGGAATGAACCTTTTCTTGGCAATATAATAAAACACAAACACTTAGGCCGTCTTTTCAGACTTAGTACCGTCTGTTTAGATGTTGTGGAATCCTTTAGTACTGCTTTGGTACCGGGGCCTTATTTTTAAGATCATCACCTGTGATTTTATTCCCGAAATCATGTTCTAAGTTCAAATCATTTCTGAAACGTTTGCAAGCTCGTCTAAATAGAATTCTGAGGTTGATTATGGGGCTTTTTAATTTTGAACTCGTCACACAGTTATCGACCAAAACTTTTGACAGAATTCAAACGTTGTCTAACCAAGTAATTTCTGCAATACCACCACCTAAACTATAAATATACTAAAAGGTCTTACCAACATGTACAGCACTAAAGATCATATTAATGTTGAAAAAAGAACTTTTTAGCCCACCCCCCGATTTAACTCAATATAACACTTTTCTTACATCTTATCTTATTCCGGGAATGTTAAACTAGGTTAAACGATCCTTATATAGCTGTCATATCGAACGGAAGCTTCACCGTACAAGAATAATCATTATCGCTCAGGACCAGTGAGAGTATCCTATCGCACACACGCCAAGCTCCTATGATGGATTGACTTCTCAAAGTGGTCGTGCAGGAAAGTTATCGCGATATACATACCTGGGCCTCGGAGGTGAAAATTAGGGGCACGCGATCTGCGCGCGATATACAGAATAATAACTATGCTCCGACCGCAACGCAACGCGCTACCGTGCACCAACTTTAACCAGACTTCGCGTTCGTTTGACTGACTGACATACTGCATCAAATAATAAAACGAGAGAAAAAAAACCCGAAACGAAACTTATCTGGTATACCTATTTCGCACGTCAGTCATAAATTGTGCGGAGCGTTGAACTTGCGGGAGTTATTGCACTGTTTGTATTAAACCTGCTACAGTCTAATAAAACGGAAAGTTTGATATAATGAGCGTTGGATGTACCTACCTGTGTTCAAATCTAAATTAGCTGATGTTGTTTATACAGCCATATATAAAATTGAATGTACATATGTACATAGAGACCTCCTGTAACACAATCTTTGTTTACTGACAAGGTGGTGAGCAATCCTGCTGAAGTGATTTTTGGTCTCCCTTTTGAAGATCTGTATATCTTTCCTGCTTTCATATTAGAATCCAGAAAATTGGTAACGCCTTTCAATTGTAAGAGAGGCCTTACTGGACCATTTCAAAGTTTTTGGTGAATTCAAGGGTGATGTTCCAAGGAACATAAGTCTGCTTAATCATAGGACACCATCTTGATAGGTACATAAAGAACGTTCTTTAGCACAAAGTAAGGCTGAAGCAAGCTGAGCTGACTAATATACAGGAGATATCCAAAACTAACTGATCTTGGACATCCTATAGAAAGGCACAACGCAAGTCATTATGGTGAAACTTACAGGAGACTGCAATAGTTACAGAATAACTCTAACAAAGTATAAAACAGAATTTAGGATTGCTAGGAGAAGAATCCTATCCAAACCCCAACCCCCCCAGTCTGCTTGTCAAAATAAGATCAAATGTGTCATAAAATCACCATGTAAACCCTATAGATGACCGGGTGGAAATGGCATCTTACCTGCCTTAATACAAGACGATTTAGTCGTACTAGGAGAACTTGTTAGAGCTCGCTTTTATCTAAATTATATTCCTCAACTTTGAAAACAAGTTAGGAAACCCTTGAGAGGATCTTTACGTCCGCCAATCCCCATCGTTGCGGAAACAGCGGGATTGGATTCGGACAGACCAACCCACCCCCCAACCCGAATTGTGGTAAGAAGGGCTCAAGATATGATCGCATAGGGACCAGCATATTAACTTCAACCCAACACCCTTGAGGACAACATCATCCGCGAGGATTAGGAGAGCTTAGGAGTAACCAACTTAGCCCTGGTAGAGAGAGTAGGGCCATCGAAAGAACAAGTTAGGGTGGCGTTTATATTAAGTTGACCTGCACATCAGAAGTGGAACTCTGAAAGATAAACAAAAGAGGCGTCGAAAAACGCCTCTTTAGATCTGATTTTCTAACACCTACAGACTAAGAGAAAAACGACGATGGACACTATCAGATTGGAACGAAACACGGCCTTCAAATCAGGAAACCTAATGGCCTATTTTCAAATCCTACAAAAATTAAATTGGGGAAATACAGAGTGTCCCAAAAAGTTTTATACAAATGGAGAAAAAACTTATATTACATTTCACAAAAAAAATTTTGCCAAAAAGGTCTCCATGACTTGTAGATCCATAATTAAGAACAACATTTTTAAAACATTGGCTGGAATACAAGGAACAGAAACAAATTTCAAGTGTTACATCTGTATATGTGTTTACAATAATTAGAAATGCCGTCTTTAGTCAATAAATAATCTAAGTAATTAACAATATCTTGTAATTTTTATCTGGAAAAATCAATTTTAACAGCATTTCTAATTATTGTGATAGTTATTACATATTCCAAAGCGTATTAATCTAACAAGTAAATTTTATCTGGAAAAATCACTACAGTCTGTACATGTAATTTTGATTTTGCCTGTATTCGAGTCAATATTTTAAAAATGTTGTTCCTGATTATGGATCTACAAGTCATGTAGAGCTTTTTATCAAGAATTCTTTTTTGTGAAATGTAATATAAACTTTTTCTCCATTTGCATAAAACTTTCTGGGACACACTGTATTTATATATTGCTTATTAGTCGATATGGTTTTGACGAGGGAGAGTTTGTAACAACGACAAGTCAAGACAAAACCAAATCAGTTCCCGTTTGCCTAGTCAGAACAAAACACCATCATCTCAAACTAGACCTATCAAACCAGCTGATGCAACTGTTACGAGGGGTTCTGGGGTGTTGACTGCGTCATGAAGCCGTCAAAACCGGGAAAGTATTCGATATGATGAAAATTTCAGATAACAATGCTTCCAATTATAAAACAAAGTTCTGGCCTGCACTAATACCAAGAACTTGAAAACCTTGAAAGAAGAAATGAAAACAGAATAAGAAAAACGAGAAGATGAAGGGAAGCAAAAAAAATACATCAATGGAGTTCAAGATTATTGGATGGAGGTTACTCTAATATGAGGAAGCTCCGGAAAAGACTATATTTCCTCTAGAATTGGAATCAGAATTTGATTGACTAAAAATGATCTGCGTCTAGCTGCGTTGGTAAGAATTGCCTCAAAAATGTTCTGAAGCAAAACCAGTAAGCAAGCAATTACATGTGTAAGCCTTGTACTCATTACATCATTTCTATGTTATCACTCAGAAATATGAAAGCAGAGAAATGGAAAAATTCATCGAATAAATGAGTTGTAGGGGTTGGAAGGGAAGCAGAATCCGGGAAGCTGGTAAAGGTAAGAGAAGCTGCAACGTTGACTTTCGATTTTGAGCCCTCCAAACAAGTTGGAATCGATTGGAATTGGTTTTGAATTCGTCTGAAACTGGAATGAACTGGTTTTAATTTAGATATAAACTGGCTTTAATCTGGTTTTAAGCTAATTTTGAGCAGTTCAAAATCAGGTAAACAATCATTAAATAGCCTCAGAAACGCAGTAACCTTTGGCTCTACAATCTGTGACTCAATATTTAAAATTCTTTAGGTGTAATAACATAGCCAATTGATATGTCCTGAACTATTTCTGAATAAATGTAGAATGTACAAAGAGATTTTTTTTCTGAGCATTGGTTTGAACAACCTGATCTAGAGTTTAATAACTTGGACTGTTTTCTCTAAGAGCACCAATCATCATGAACTTTATCCGATGTTTATGGTTGATTTCCAATCTTCTTATTGCAAAATTCAAACAACGAAGAGTCTTTTGTTTGTAGTAGTTCTGGAAAAATCATCTGCCTTTGTCAAGCTTAGGAATATTGACAACAATGAAATCTTTTTAAAAATGCAGTCCTGAATACTGCCAGAGTTTTGGCTGAATAAATAGAAAACAAAAGCAAGTAGGTGATCACGAGACAGTTAATATTGTTGCATAACTTGCGTTGATTTTCAATTTTAAGCCCTTCAAATAAGTTGAAATCGGTTGAAATTGGTTTGGAATTGGTCTGAAACTGGAGTGAACTGCTTTTAATTTAGATATAAACTGGTTTCTTTCAAGTTTTAAGCTAGTTTTGAGCAGCCCAAAATCAGGTTAACAATCGTTAAACAGCCTCAGAAACGCAGTAACCTGTAGTTCTGCAATCTGTGCTTAAATATTTATTAAATTCTTTAGGTGTCATAACATAGCCAACTGAGATGTCCTGAGCTATTTTTGATTAACTGTAGAATGTACAGAAGTATGCTTTCGTTTTATGTTTTATTTGTCAAAGAGATTTTTTCTCTGAGCAATGGGTTGAATAACCTGATCTAGAGTTTGATAATTTGGAATTTCTTTTCTAAGAGCACGAATCATCATGAATTTTATCCGATGTTTTTGGTTGATTTCCGATCTTCGTAAGCTCCGAAAGATTTACTAAAGACGTTTTAAGTTTATTGCAAAATTCAAACAACGAAGAGCTTTTTGTTGGTCGCTTTTCTTGTACATCCACCACAATCATTACTATTTATGAGAGGAAAAAGTTGAAAAATACAGGTCAGTAATTCTGGACTGAAATCTCTAGTCCAAGGTGTCCACGATAATGTGACCAAACTAGAAACTTCTTATGAATTATTATAAATTTGATCCATCGATACCTTCAATTTTGCTGCGAACTGTAGCTACCGATAGGGCGACTTATCGTTGCGTGATCGAACCGGTTAACGACTAATTAATGAAACCGTCAAAAAGTTGGCGTAAACTAAGAGATTTACGGCGACTAGACGCTATAAATTGCAAGAAGTTAAGTTTTTGGCGCAAACAAAGAGAACAAATCATACCCTGCAGTATATTTAGAAATATTCCGAGTTCAGGTGTTCAAATAATAAATAAATTATGTCCACTATATACATATATATATACTTATGTACATAAATAAGAAGATTATATATATCCTAGCGATAAAAAAGTTCACATCGAGACATCCAAAACCTTCAACAAGACAATCACTCTCCCTCTACAATCGAGATTTCCCCCATTGAGACGGGTTAACTAATTGTAACTGGGTCAAGACGAACTCAATCGGTTATGATTAGGTCTCTCCGGGTTCTTTTTTTTTTCTTCTCCCCAGCGATCGTTGAGCAGAGGAACGGAAAAATCACGTGTAACACAAAGTGGCCGTATCCGACCCCAGACATTATCCCATCGTCGGCGGCGCGTTCTTCTTAACTGGGAGACTCGCATTTAGAGGGTCGACGACACCCGTACAGACCCTCCACCTCCATTTGCACGGGTCCCGTTCGAGTCGATCTGTGTGCCACGGCGAAACCAGACCATATCCTGACATATCTCATTTCTAAAAGTTTTCATGTTTTCCCATTGCGTCGGATACCCTGACCTACCCTTACTAATATCCTTTAACTTGAGGAAGTTCCGAACAGCTCGCTCTCGCTTACTGCTGTTCTTCCACCACCACCACCGCCGCCGCCGCCTCCGCCACCGCCCCTATCGCCCCCACTGACTTGCCTTCATAAATCATTTTCGCATTGCCGTACGAAACTTTTATATAAGTTTATGCTGTTGGCATCTACCGCACCCTACCAGACGGGGAGCTTCCGCTGATGAAACAACAGGTGAATAGCAGGTCGCGACCTGTGACGTAATTTTGAGGTGAATCGAATCGTTTATGTGCGTATTTTGCGTGAGGATGTTGTAAAATGCGATCGAAAATTTGATACAAATATTATCTTATGTACTAAGAGCTAACTTTTAATGTGATGAATAAAAGAAGGATGAAAATATGATTTCTTTATGAGTTAACAAAGTCAAGAAATATGCATGCTATTCTGCTGGACAATTGTTAACTACTAGAATCTATCTAACCTGGGCACCCTGTACGTAGGAAGATAAAAGAGGAGTGGAAGAACCAATAAGTTGGCTGCTTCTGACACTGGTTTCCTATGTATGGACAATTAAGAAATTACTACAAGAAAACAACTAACAAGAAAATTTAATCTGCTCCTAAATGGTGCTCGTTTGTTGTTGGTGTTGCACTAATTTTTGGATGCCCTACCGAAATCCTCACCATATATTTTGGTCATTTGAGTTTAAAAACCCATCTTAGATTGGAAGACAAAAGAGGTGTAGAAAATCTAATAAATTGGCAGTTTGTGACACTGATTGTTTTTTTTGTTTTTGTTGGTTTCTCAACACTACTGCCCGTCGGCGAACAAAACGTTTAGGGTCGATTCCAACTTGGAATTTTTTTTGTATTTCTATAGTGATTACCAGTCTTTCAATCTACGAGGGTGGACAATTATTTCCATCAGTGAGACAGAAAACGTTTGCAAAGAAGAAAAAGTGCGGGAGGGTGGTGTGGGAAAATTCATCATCTTAGGGATTCTCCTTTTTGCCATTTTTCAGACTAAAATGTCACCATTGTGACTTGTGTCAAAAGGATTCGGAACTGCATTCAAAAAGCAGTCAATTTTGCAATGGGTATCAAACGACTAAAAGATCAGAGGAAATAAAATAGCTGGCTTGCTAGCAGAAGATTCCAGTAAGCAATCATATTGAGATCCTGAATCGAGGCCGATGTGTGGGTCTTCCCATAATAGTAATAAATGAGTGAACTTGCTGAGGTCACCTACTATAAAACTAACAGGATACAATCAAGCGAGAAAAGACTCTCGAAGACATATTGGACATAAAAAGACGGATTTCGTTCAAGCTTTTTACTGTTCTAGTGCAATTGGCTTGAAAGGGCTAAGGTACCTTTGGATTTGTGAGTCAAGTTACCCTTTTAGATCTTTTTACCATGACTGTGAAAGGAGCTTTTGGATGACCGGGATGGTATCGAAACGATTTCCTTTCATCGCCAATTTCAGTTTAGGCGCACGGAGCCAAATCAGGTAAATAGGGTTGATGATCGATAACAATGATGCGTTTTTCTGATCAAGAATTCACGTACTTGATATTCCGATGGAACTCGTCGAATTCTTGCCCACAATCTTTATAGAACTGCCAGACAATATTCTGCGTTCACAGTCTGACCTTCTGGGACGAATTCACTGTGAAAAATTCCCTTTGAATCGAACAGAACGGTCAGCATTGTTTTGATTTTGCTCTTCTAAAAGCGCAATGTTTTTGGCTCTTCAGATGACTGACCACGCCACACTCTGACGTCTTTTTTTGGCTCGTATTCAAGACACTATGTTTCATCAGTAGTTACAATGACTGACATGCTTGCCGGATTCCTTTGAGAATGCTAAACTCTCCAATCTTTTGAGTGGTCTACCATCGTAGACCATCTGTTTGCCCAAATCTTCGAACCCATGTTTTTCAGAGATAGAGAGAGACAGAGAGACATAGACACCTTTAGTAGAGTCATGAACCTTTTTAATATACCATTTTAACGAGACGCAACAAAATCCATGCTTAACTTTATAAGATTTATAAGATACACGTTAGGGCAACATTATCCCATTAGTAATCGTAGTACGCTACATTACGCGAAGCATTCCCATTTTCTTCGTGAAGTAAACGGTGGCAATTCTAGGCAAGTAGGCGCTAAACAACTAGAGCAATTTATATTTGATTAATTAAGGACGTTTAAATTGGTGTATATTTTGCTGCCCCGTCCCGCAGGGATGACGGCGGGGTTCCGTCGTTACTGGCTGACGCTATCTAGGCCACAGCGGCGACCACAATGCACTTGTTAATTTCCCACACGTTTTCCACATCTCTTCTGTTCCGCTATCCGACCGACGCCTTGAATACGTAACAACCGGAGACGGTTACCGATTTATGCGTAGTGCCAGATATGCCACCTAAATTGACGTAAATATCAATCAGGGGGCCATACGCAATGCATGGATTTATTCGCGAATATATAATAGACTCTGCAGAAATTATTTCTGAGAAATTTCTATTATATTGAACAAACAATACTTATTTGTACAATAAGCAATTCTTTTCTTGTGCGACTTAACGTGTTTGGATAGGACTTTATACATATTTTATTTAAATACTAACACTAAAATATATTGTAATGGGAAATTTTTAATAATAAATTAAGAAAATTTGAGTTTTACTCTTCTAATTGAAGCTGACAGTATGTTTGTTACAACAACCACGGCAATACCCGAAAGATATACATCGTTAGTGAAAGCCTACATTCGATTATTTATTTTTTTATTAATATACCTAAATAATTTGTTTACTTTTTAAATAGTATTTGTTTTGTACTTAAAAAAAATACTATTAAAATTTTCTTAAAAAATATACAGGGTGAGTCACGACTATTCCCTCGGTCTCTTGTGTCTAAACGCTAAAAGATATGAGTTTCAAATTTTCAAAATGTAGAACGATGTTGCACATTTTAAAATTATTTGCAAGTATACAGGATGATTAGAAAAAGTACAGCATATCAAAGTTAGGTTATTTTTAATGGAACACCCTATATTGTATACCATTTTTGGATTCTACGTCATAAATTAGGATAACTTTGTTAATAGTTCCCTATACCTATCTGTTGTCAATTTCGAGAAAATTTGATTTTTTTGAAAGTGTTGGCTTTTGAAAGAATTAGAAACAGGAAAACTGTATGACTTGGATGATTTACATTTGTAAGAAGTTACTTTGACAAAGCGTGCTTTCAATAAACCGGTAGAGTATTTTGATACTGGCTACATGACATAAGTAAAACAATTTATACTTTATATTTTTTCTATCATCAATAACTCTTTTAAGTTAAATGGAACAACCTGTATTTATCCATCCTATGTGAAAGCACATTAAACGCCCTACCAAAAACCATAAAGATGTCTATATCTAAATTTAACGATTAAAATTTTATTAACGATATTCTCTAAAAATCTCATAAAACCGATGCTTTTTTCATCTAAATAGGAGGCCATGTTGCTTTAAAATTTGCATAATTCCTACGGATAAATCGTATATTTTAAACAATTATTACGTCTAGTAAATGAAAAATAAAACAAACAAACAAAACAAACTAAAATAAAAAATAATGTTATTTCAAAACCTGTGGTCTTGTATAATACAAATAAAAATCTCCCTATTAGCCTCTGAAACATGTGTCCTGAATCAATTAATTAAGCGTTGTGGTGTTAGCGTTACCGATTTTTATATGTATTATAAATAATGTTAACAAAAAATGTACCTATTTCATTCAACCACTCCAAGAATTTTACGGAAGAAGATTCTTCTTCTGCTTATAACATTATGAATAGAATAGGATATAGGATTAGATAATTTATTTGTATTTATTCAATTCAAACAAACATTTAGTGGAGTAGACATTTTTTGGAGAAGGACTTCATTTCAGTCGAATATGTTAAAATTGAATGTAGTTGACAATTTTATATTTTATTTACTTATTTTTCTGTAATTTTGTTAATTTGTTTATGATATCGGTTACTTAATTACTTTAGTTTCAATTCTAATACCATAACTTACCAACGTGCAATATATCAATATATTATAAACTAAGAAGAGGGGAGTTCGGACATTTTGATATTCGAATAGTCAAATATTTATTCGTTTCAAACAAATAATATTCAAATACTCCACAAATAGTCAATTACATGAATGACTCATTTGAACTTTCTCGTATTCTTTAATAATGCATTAATCGGATATTCAAATTACTTCAACACAATTTCCAGCTTTATTTATGATTAGAATACAACTTACAAGGAATATAATTATCAACACACAAATAATTAAAAAGCATGGCCTATTTAGATGAGAAAAAGCATCAGCTTTAGAGCGTTTTTGAAGAATTTCGTTAATAACATTTTAATCTTTAAATTGAAATATAGATATCTGTATAGTTTTTGGTAGGGTCTTTAATGTGCTTTCACATAGCATGTATAAATACAGGGTGTTCCATTGGAAGTATAAATTGTTTTGCTTAATGTCATGTAGCCAATATCAAAATGCTATACCGGTTTATTGAAAGCACGCTTTGTCAAAATAACTTTCTACAAATTTAAATCGTCCAAGTCACACGGTTTTCCTATTTTTAATTTTTTCGCGAAAGTCTATATTTTCATAGATATCAAATTTTCTTGAAATTGGCAGCAGATAGATATAGGGAATTATTAACAAAGTTATCCTAATTTATGACGTAGAATCTAAAAATGGTATACAATATAGGGTGTTCCATTAAAAATAACCCAACTTTGATATGTTGTACTTTATTGAATCGCCCTGTATACTTGCAAATAATTTTAAAATGTGCTTCTTATCGTCCTACATATTTGACCAAAATTTGAAACTCATATCTTTTAGCGTTTAGACAAAAGAGACCGAGGGAATAGTCGTGACTCACCCTGTATGGGTATAATAACTAATTTTTTACAATGCTTTTGTTTTTTATTAAAAAAAATTATCCTCCTTCAATTTTAGAACTTAAAATTAATTAAATTACGTTACCTTAACTTACTGTGTGTGATTTTCGAAAGTTCGACGTTCTATTCGGGAAAGAACCGTTTGCTGCTAGCTCACGTTATTTGTAGGGGTTGATTTGAAATTGTTTTCCAATGTTTTAATGAAACAAATTAATTTCGACAAGTCCAGTCAAAAATTTTGGCTCAACAGAGTCACCGTAAAGTTGTTGATTTCATTAAACAAAATTTACGAAGAAATAAACGCTCTAATAGGGCAATTTTTTTATAATGTTTGATTGTGTATTTGTACTAAAAAACCTATGATTGAAAATATTTGTAAATTTAACAATTGTCTTCCTTGTCGTTGGCTGGACTTATAATAAGGTCTCTCCTGACCAACACCTACTTTTTTTCTACGTCAGACGGCTACTAAGCCAAAATCTGACATCGACTCGTACATATGCGAAGAAAATATCAATTATGCCAACTTGAAGAGTTTAACATTCTCTATCATTCAATGATTTGATAGCGTTGAATTAAGATAAAGAATGAATTTAAACATAATTCATATAATTATTCAGTTAAATTTTGAAGTAATTATTTTAATTAAAAAGACACAGGTCAGATGCTGATGCGTGGATGTCCAACCACCCAGAGCAAACGTAAAACGTTTTTCTGATAAAGATTTCCTCCTATCATACATCACAGACCGACCCAACCCCGTTCCTTAAAGATGAAATGGAAGGAAAACCAAC
Source organism: Holotrichia oblita (assembly GCA_023690525.1). Lineage (NCBI taxonomy): Eukaryota > Metazoa > Arthropoda > Insecta > Coleoptera > Scarabaeidae > Holotrichia > Holotrichia oblita. The sequence goes on from CM043017.1 coordinate 10,638,703, forward strand.
CTCCAGCAAAATGCTTCCAACAATTCCAGAAAGCATTTCTGCATCTATTCATTCCAGTCTTCTCCAATGAATTTCTACCAACTACACTATGGCAATTTTTCAAAATCATTCAAACACAACTAGGTGAAATATATTTTTTGTTTGAAGATTTTCAACCATTTCCCAAAGTCCGGTAAGATAATGATTGCAATGGATACTCCAAAATAGTTAGAAATTATGTTGAGTAGGGAACAAAAAGCAAAGACATGTAATGAAATAGAGAAAAAAGAAGACAAAACTTTCGTTACCACAAGCACTAATTAACTGACATAAGCATGAAAACACAAGATGTAAACATACCTTTCAATAATTGAACGCCCTTGTTGGCAAATCACTACCTTAAACAACTAGCTGTACTATGTCCAAAAGCTCGACAAGGCTACTAAAGCCTAAGCCCAACATCTCCAGCTTAACGCAGAAAAAACTTCCTAATAACCACGTCAACAAATTAATGGAATTATGGAAGAACACGAATATGGTTACTATCTCTAAACGAAGATCTTTTGCACCACCAAAACCTATACCTTAATTCCTTCTTCATTTCCCGTATAATAAAAGTGAGTGAGTCTGGGATTTTGAACAGACTGTGCAAATTAATGTAATATACTCGGGCATTAATCAACAACTCTCATCAGCAGCTCTAATCAGACTTCTGGTTCTTCCAAATTTCTTGGTGACGAAATTAAACAGGTTCCTTACTAGTCACTGGTTACTTACCTAGATTTTTATATCGCGATTTTGCTCGGAAGGCATTACCAGCTGTACCTCATGCCGAAGTTACTTTAAATCCCTAAAAATTTTAACTTTATCTGAATTGTACAAAACAGAGTCTGCAACTCACTGCTGAGAGCAGTGCAGCTGCTAAATTTTTAAACAAAATCTTAAAGCATGGTTATGGTCGAAATGTTTTTATTCTGTAAATGAATTTTTTGAATATATTACGTAGCACTACTATAGATAAAGCACTTACTTACTTACTTACCTCTTTTGGGAGTGAGGTTCTGGTATCTAATAAATAACAACCTGCTGTTGACAATATTATCGATTAAGCTCGACGATCCTTCCTGCCAAACAAAATTTTGTAGACGACTTCCACCACCCTTCAAGTATCTCGCAGGAAGTTCCATCTGCTTACCTGTTACACACTTCTAAGACAATTTTTTTGCTATGGATTATGATCTCGATCGAGTGCGTCTAATCACCTTTGTTGGTTTGGAACGACCAACTACAATCATGACTTTGCTGCTCCCATGTTTAAACAGAATGCCAAAAAAACTAGCAAAAAGTTCCTCCCTGAACTAATTACTAGGGCTACGATCCCAATTGCAAGATATTTGACAAAACTTGACCCACACTGACCTAAACCTTCAAACAGGAGAAGTAGGGCTTTAGGACTGATTGAATAGCTTAATAACTACAACTGTTAGGGACTATACGAAGTTAGGAAGCACTATCATGGCAACCACCGCTGTAGGACTTACAACCTTTGAGATTGGGAGGCTTATGAACCTGCATTCAGCCTTGAAAAAATAATGTTGACTAGCAGAGATTTTTGGATTTTTTCACATTGATGAACCTCAAATCAATTGGTTGTCAGACTCTTCTTTTTCGAAAAGCCTCTTTTATATTAATTATTTTGTCTTTAGCGATCTCCTAATCTTCTGCCTTTCGAAAGGAGCCTATTGACTCCAATACAATTAGATTCTTTTACATTACCTCCAACTCCAAATCATACTGAAATATAAAGGCTTGTAGTCATCACCAAACTGAGTCAAAATATCAATAATCAAAAGATTGAAGCTTACGTCAATTTGCAATTTATCTAGATTAGATCATAGGAAGTCTACTAATACAAAACAATCTAAATTGCCTATTACTCCTTGTACATTATTCGAAACACCCAGCGAATTTAAAACAGAACATCGCTTTTGAGGGCCTTCCAACAATCCCACCACACACCACCACCAAAAAAAAAAAAAAGAAAAACAAAGCAACAGCGTTCCTAACTCCATTTACGAACCTCCCACGGCCGAATCCCACAAATTGTACGCGTTCTCGTTTCGGAGCAGGCATCCGCTGGTAACGTACCCCCACCTATTCGCTCTCCCAAAAAAAAAGACTAATAGGATGTTGACACACCGCGCGACATCATCAATATATATCCGGGAGAAAGACTGTATTATCACGGGCACGACGCGGCGCGCCGTCGGGTCAAACAAAAACATATCAAAAACAAAGCAATAACATCGGTATCAATCAGGGGAGAGAGCCAACTCTGCGATATATCCCGATTCTGCGTGTATCTAACCGGGTAGGTATACGTGTGTAGTATGTTACCCGGTTAAAGTTTGCGCGACTGGCAAACTGTACAGACACTGTCGTTATCCTGTCGCGGTACCGACGCAGGATCCGGCAGGATTTCAACTGCGTTCCGTCTAACAGGAGCGCATGAATCTACCGGAGTAATCCGGTGTGGTGTATGCTTGTTTTATATATATATAGGGAAAAGGTCAATCACGGAAAAAGAGGAAAAGTTCGACCTGCTGGGATTTCTCTTTCTTTTCTACAATCCTATCTCGTCCGGTAGAGTTCGAAAGATGGTGAAAGTGAATTTGTAGGTCATTTAAATGATGACAGTGATTTGAAAATATCATTTTAAGGTCGTTTTTATTACATATAAAAGTAATAATATAACAATTCATCAATTATTGTCAAGACATCTTTGTTACTGGATCATTTCGAACTAATTCTGAAACGATTATAGATTCATTTTTAGTGATGTCAAAACTAGTAGCCGCCACTGCTATGTAATATGAAGAACATGGACAGCATAACAAGGAAGACTACAGACTTTGATCTATCAATATATAAGAAACCAAAGAAAGACGAAAAGAAATCTAAAGCAAACCGTAAAGGCCTAAGAAGCGAACCCTGTAATACACAATAGTACTTAAGTTTTGCGCATGAATACTTTGAAATCTTTGATCATCCAGTTGGCCCTCGACGGCCTTGTTTGTGATCCAGATTCTAAGAAAGAAATCCTCGCCAGTCACATCCAGTCGGTTCACGATATAGCCCCGAATCATGATTCTGACGACTACATCGATGACCAGGTTGATAACATCGTAACCACCCTTCCTAACCCAATGCGGACTCATCAGCACGCCCTTCAATTGGCAAGTATAACCTTGAACAGGATCCCTACATCGTCCAACTCAATCGTGACAGAGACAGCTAGACTTGACCCAGACAGACCACCTCAACGTGTTCTTGTGATCTTGTGAGGAGAGCCCACCACGTGATCGCGGAGAGAAATGCCGATTAGCAACACCACAACACATTCCAGAAAGGAAATAGGATCAAGCAAAGTACTAAAATCTCCACAGACAGTTCTTGTGGAATCATTCGTAACTTGTACAAAGCCAAAAGCTTCAAAATTCGTACTAGACGAGCTATTACCGCAGCTGAAGGTTTAGTTTTGATGTTAAAGTTAAATAAACTTTCAAAATATGCTTTTTTCAATACTCCTAGAGGTATATTTCTAAACAGGAAATTTTCTGCGGGAATACAGGTTAGCTGTAACTCAAGGAACTTAGACGAAATGAGAGAAAAAATTGCAAGCAACAGCTCAGAAAAAGACAAACTTGTAACAACTGTGCTCGATGCATATTTGAGAAGCTTTGTATATCGATTGAAGATCTCATACAAATTAAAACTCAACAAAAGGCAGACAAGGGGAATTGAAGACAAAGAAGTACCAAATAATTTGTTCTTCATTCTACAAAAAAAGATAAATCTCGTCCTTGATCAACCAACACAGAATAGAAGTAACAGTAACGACCTCAAAACTATTGGAAAGGTTTTTGAAAATCTTAGATTTGCAAATGTATGAAGAGTAATATCAAGTGAGTATTACATGAAGGAAACAAAGTTCAGAAATTATTGATTGGATGGTACAAAATGAGTGCAATCTTTAAGAGCGAATGGAAGCAAAGACATACTGAATTGAATGCCACGAGGGCGTATTTTTATGATATCTACCTAGCCATGAAGAAAAGCACATGAGACAACAAAAAAAAATTATTTTTCTACCTAACTCCCTTCAACACTAATACACTTATTCCATCTTTTTTCCATTTGCCCCACAACCTCAGAAAAAAATTGCTTTCAACAGCTTCTTTGAGTTGTTCATCAGACGCAAAACGTTTTCCCCTGAGATGCTTTTTTAAATTTTTGAATAAGAAGAAGTCTGACGAAGCTAGGTCAGGGCTATAAGGTGAATGCCTTAACTCTATAAACCCACAGTCATTGATTATCTGCTGAACTTTGTTTGCCTTATGAATCCGGCAATTGTCGTGCAACAACAAGTTTTTTTTTGTGGATTAGAATGCGAACGTTTTTCCTCTGGAGCAGTTTTTAAATTTTTAATTGTGTTTCCATAGGCCTCTCCATTTATGGTAGACCCTCTTGACATATATTCAATAAGCAAGACTCCTTCAACATACCAGAAAACAGTTGGCATCGGTTTTTTTCCCAGAAAATTGTCTTGGCCTTTTTTTGTGGTGGAGAGCCCTTATGAACCCACTGCATGGATTCTGGTTTAGTAGGAGGGTCGCAATGATGTACCCAAGTCTCATCCCCCGTGATAATTCGAGATAAAAATGTCTTGTCCCTCTCCAACTCGGCCAAATTTTCTTGAGAAACTTCTTTTCTGTACAGTTTTTGTTGAGGTGTAAGCAATCTGGGTATCCACCGTGAAGACACCTTCTTCATACCAAAATCGTCAAGAAAAATGTTGAGGACACGGATATACAGATTCATTGGCAATGATAGTTCTTTACAGATCTTTTCAAATTTTGGTTCATCATCGTCATCATTGATCACTTCATCGAAAGAATTTAGACCAATATTGACAGCAATTTTTCAATAATTTATTTGACATCATCGCTCTTTTGTTTCATAGTTAGGTAGATAACATAAAAATACGCCCTCGTAGTTTATCCTGAGCCTACACAACTGAAACTGGAAGAACTTGGGCAAAATTTGATTGGTCCATGATTTCTTTGTGTTTATAAATTTCGATTGCTTTTTTCGATGTTGTAATCAAGGCATCAAAATAATTTGAATAATGAGAGCTTTGTCCTTTTTAGGGATACTTTACCCTTCCATACAATTCCATTGACTTTCCCGTGCATTGTGTGTCATACTAAAGGACCATTGTTTCATCCCCATCATTATTATTATCCATAAGAGCAATATTACAGAAAATCTAATCCTTATCAGAATTTTTATTAATCTGGTCTCTAGTTTTGTTCAGGAAACTAAAATAGTTGTTAGATGAGATAATCTTAACAGGAATTTAAAAAGTGCAGTCCAGAAGTAATGGAGATTAATTCCAAAAACAAATGAATCTCGTTAAAATTGAAGATAAAATAAATTTTACAACTAGAGAGGAAAAAAACTACTGATCGAAGAAGGAAGGTTTCGGAAAGGATATATATAATTATCTTGAAAGAAAAACGTATAGGGAAAGGATAGAGGAGACCAGTAGAACGCTTATCAACTGACTTATGCAAGACCAATCTTTGTGTGGATATTTTCGCATAGTAAGCAGGGGCTAAGGTGATGGTGGCAACGGCGGTGTACGGGGGCAGAATCAGGAAAGGAGGACGATGTGAAAAGGGGACCTAAAAGGGGAGTCCCCAGGGCCGGCGAGGGACTGAGGCGGAGGAAGAGCGGGTTACACGAAGAGTAGGATGATGGTGTGGTGGTATATAGACGAAGCATACACACAGAGAGCACGCAGCGGGCACACAGCAGAAGCAGAAGCAAGGAGAGAGGAACATGGTCCGGGCAGGAACAGGAATATCTAATCCTGTGATGTAGCGGCAGTGTCAAGTCCAAGTATAAGCCACCGCTGGACGCCTAGAGTAGAGGTATTGATCTTTGAGAAGCGAAAGTTTACAGCGCCGCCCGCACCCCTCCTAACCGGCCAACACCCCCTACTTCAAGCGAGAGCGAACACAGCACGCTGGCCCACTCACCCTACCCCTTGTGAAGTTTAGAAGCCTACACGGCCGCTGGTCATTCTGGTCCAGGGAAGGCTCGTCGCTTCGTTTACATATCCTTTTCTTTGCTAGCTGGTGCTCGGCATCCCCCCTGATCTAAAATATAATGTTGTATGATGATGCGGAGATGTAGGCTTTCTGGAAAGGTGAAAAAATTCTTGCTCTTTTTTTTTCCGTTCCTGCGGTGGGAAAAAAGGTTGGTCTTCGCGTGTGATTAATGAGACGAGTTGTTTCTGGGAAACATCGATGGTGAGATATTCGCGTTTTATCGCAACGCTGAAACGTTCTCTTCTTTTTAACTTAAACATCTCCGTTATTGAGTGTCGAGTAAATATTATATCGAATACAAATACGAATTTAATGAAAGTAGCAGGAATGAAAATTGACATCGGTCAATATTGAATTGGGTTCCTGTAAATGAGTAAGAGAGAATTCCAGGTTCTTGTCAAAACATTGTGTTTTATAAGGAAGGATTGTAATAGTTAACTTGCCATGGTTATTCCAAATATATTTGTGCTGAATTTGTTAAAGTTAGAACTATAGTGTATGTATTTAAAAAATTCAAATATAGATCTTGATGTTTGAATAATTTCATCTGACATTACTCCTGCCAATAAGGACAATATTTAAAATCAAAGTTGAAGTTTTTTCTTGGGTAACAGCAATGAAACATCAATTAATTGCGTAATTAAAGTCAGAATTAAAATCATTAAAATGTCCGTCATAACTATGTCATCTTTGAAAAATTAAATTGATAAAATTACAAAATAAAAGTTTTTTAATAAAACTGACTACATTTAACGAATACTAAACACAGAACGGTAAAAGACCTTGAATGTATTTGAAATAAGAAAAACTTAGGTGTGTTTTTAAAGGAGGAAATGTGATACAGAGTTGTCCAAATTGAAATAAACAATCACTATGTTCTACAAATTGACAAACTGAAAATATGTGGTTAACTCTTTTTTTAATGGTTTTTTATGGTATGGTCTGTCTAATTTACACGTCAACTCGTTTTTCCAACAGCAAAGACTCCCTGTCTTGTTATTTAAAAATTTAAAATTAAAGTTAGCCTAGATCGGTCCATAGATGAAGAAAATATTGCGATACCATAGCAACGAAAAATAACATATTAGCAGTATCAGTAGATAGTTTCACTTCAAAAAATCAAACCAAACTTGCGCAATCAAACTTGAAAAAAAAAGAATATCGACCCAAATATCTAATCCTCATTAAGTACCTGTATTTAAAGGTGTTAACATCCTTGGCGATCAATGTCCATATACGACCGTAAAAAATTGGATTGCAAGCTTCAAAAGGGGTCAATTTTCCATTGAAGATGAACACCGATCGAGAAGGCCAGTTTCTGTGTCAGTCAGAAAATGTTGAGCTCTGTTGGCACTGAGTATTGCATATGAATGGGTCCATTATCTAGTTCACGTCGATTTGGACATCTGGAAAAAAATGTCCAAAATGTATCCCCAAATGTCTGGATGCAGATTTCTTAAGCCGTTTTGTTACTCTGGATGAGACTTTGGTACATTTCTACGACCCAGAAACAAAGCAACAATCGATGAAATTGAAACACTCTACTTCTTTAAGGCCTAAGAAGTTTCGTGTTCAGAAATCTGCTGGAAAAGTTCTTAGTTCGGTTCTTTGGGACTGCCATGGAGTAATCGTGATTGATTTTCTGGATGAGGGTGGAGCAATAACTGGGAATTATTATTCGACGTTATTGACTACTCTACAAGAAAAAATTGTGGAGAGAAGACATGGCAAATTGTCCAAAGGTGTTTTGTTTTTGCAGGACGATTCTCTTGCATACCTTAGGGTTGAAATTACTTCAACACCCACCTTATTCACCAGATCTGGCTGCGTCCGACTATCATGTCTTTCCTCAACTAGAAAAAAATTAAAAAGATTGTACATTTTCTTTAAACAAAGAGGTGACAGAAGCCGTGGAGGCCAGGTTTGCAGAGCAACATAAAAAATTCTTTTTGAAAGGTCTAGAAGCGTTGCAAATTCATTGTAATAAATGTATATAATTAAGAGGAGAGTATATAAGACATCTAAATAAATAAGTGAATCATCAAAGAGAGTCTGAAAGAAGCTTAATAAAAGAAGTGGATAATGGTCATAGGAAGCTTAAACGTATTGTCACGTTCAAGGCTATAAGGACATCTAGAACAAAATAACATAGTTTGCTGTGTTTGAAATCTTGAGGCAGAACAATTATTTACAAGGTGTAGTAGTGAATCAGTCAGTAGTGGTAATTCAGGAAAAAGGGAGAATGTTATTCACCATGTTTGATGGATTTATGCTAAAAAGAAAAGAACCGAAGACAGTAAAAACCAAATCCCTCAATTGTTCTGCAGTAGATCTCATCCAGAAATCACAATTTCCTAGTTTCAAAACGTCCCAAACCAAAGAAGAAATTCCAAATATAAGGTACAATACAAAAATGCAACAATGACTTATTCTTAGTTGTTTCTGATGTAGTCTCTACCAAAGAATCAGTTGCTCATCATGATCGTCAATGATTTTTTGCAATAATGTCATGTTCTGCCATTGTTCAATCACTATTTTATTGAATCCAGTAGAAGACAACTTGGTTATTGTCCTGGAAATGGAAGATACGACTAATGCACATAGTACCCGGTAATACCACTTGACATGTTTCAGTTGAAAGATAGATAAGACGTGGATAAGACTTCACCAGGTTCGATTATGCTGTCGATTAATATTTTTTGTAAATTAGAAACATCTCAATCTTAACATTCTTCATCTTGTTCGTCTAATTCTTGAACGTCTTCAACTATCTCTTTCAAATTTTCATTTTCACTTCCAGAGTCTTATAGTGCTATTTCTGAAACATCGAGTTTTTATATTGTTTAGGATTTCTTTCTGACTTAGGGTAGCTCATTTTTTTAAATTTCCTGTAGTCTAATCATGGATATTAGTGGTTGTTTTGGACGAAATTGTGCTACTGTTGCAATCTGTATACATTCTTGTCTCATCTACATGAATTTTGGTGGTTTCATGGGAAATTTGATGGTTGTTCATGGTCTTGCCTTGTCTCATTTTATTGGTCTATATTTCACTTAAAAATATTGAAAAAGCATACTTAAAAACATTTTGATCCACATCCTTATGCTGGCCATGAAACTATTTTGGCTTCCCAATCGCCCAATCAATATTTTCCTTGCATATTTTCCTTCCTAATTGTCAGAAATTAATCAAAACCGCGCCTGTAAACCGATTAAACACGTTGCCTTTTCGAATTTTCTGAAAGGTTGAAGCTTTACATTTAAGAATGAAACACAACATTATTCAACAGTCATTTGAATGGCGCTACAGGATGCCATTCGATCAACCCAATAATCAAGTACTTTTTTACTTATTTGGGCTTGAATTTCATGAATGGCAACTTAGATTTCGTGTTTCAAGGTTTCAATCGTCGCTGGATGGTTAGCATCACATTTATGCTTAACGACTCCCAACAAAAATAGTCCAAGAGGCTCAAATCACAGCTCCGAAACGGCCAATTGACATCAAAATTTCGGTTGATTATTCTATTTTCGTAAACGATGCCCAAAAGTTCCCAATTGTTATGTGGGCTGTGTGGCTAGTAGCACCATCCCGTTGAAATCAAACGTCGTTCATTTGTGGAAACAAAAATTCGTTAAGCAGTGCACGGTAACGATCGCCATTGAACTCAACGGCGGCTTCTTGCTCATTTTTGAAGAAAAATGACCCAATGATGCCACCGTGCCAAAATCCGCACCAAACAGTCACTCGTTTCGTGTGCATCGGCTTCTCAATGATGACGTTTGGAGCCAAATGCAACAATTTTGCTTATCGACATACGGTCCCTTGCCATATTAATGTTACCACCAGCAGGAAAACATATAACCGCATTTTTGGAAAGGTTGTAAGTATATGAGTACATATAAATAATCTGCAAATGTAGTGCTGTTATCTTACTCAGCAAAAATGGTAAATGGTTACATGCCTAACGCAAGGGATGAAGGATGATTGGTTGCTATTGTGAAAAGGAATAGACAAAAGGCATTTAGGGAACTATACCGAGATGCACAAACTTCTGATATAAATAGTTTACGTTGAATTTTAAGTAGACTATTAGCAGAATCGGGGTTGAAATCACATCCACCAACAAGAAAGCCTCACTGAACTCAAGCTATGGGGAAAAAACGATTAAAATTTGCGAGAGACCATCTTTATTTTAAAAGTACCGACTGGAGAACTGCAGGACCGATTTAAATGATCCTCTAAAGCTGTAATTATTACTGCCAAATCAGCGAAATTTACGTGGTGGTAACATTAATATGGCAAGGGACTGTAGCCTCCGATGTGGAAATGGGCTTCACCTGAAAAGATGATTTTTCGGTAAAGACGCTCATCTCCAGTCCATTGGGCGAACCGAAAACGGATTGGATGGTCATGAGGCTTAAGTTCGAAGTCTTTATGCAAAAATTTTCCTTCAAAGAAGTGCACGTGAAGCCATAAACATTGCAATTGTTAGAAAAGCCCTTGTACTACAATTTAATATAGAATCAAAGACAGAATTATTGGATTTGCATATCTATCCCATTATTGAACTGTCTTGCAATATCGAATTTAGACAAATTCGACAAAGTATCATTCATGCAGTTTTGGTTATACTATTTCCTGATTTTGGTCACCACTTGCAACTGTGAGGACAATCTCGTCATGGTCCCCTAACGGTTTCGTGTTTTTCTAAACTTAATAAGAGATCTAATTGCTAAATGCATTACTGAAATGCATCACTGTTAATACGGCGTTAATGCTCAAAATTGGCTAAAACCTCCTCATCATATCACTCAAACATATTCGACCATTCGAAATCGTAAACCTCGTAAATCTGTCATGTACCAAAACGGCAGCTCTAACGTCGAAGTGTTTCGAATGCAACGGATCAAATACCTCACGCTGTCGGCCACCGGCACCGCCGCGATTCTAAAATCCGAACACGGCACGCCTCTGTGTCCTGCACACGCTTACACGCACACACACAGAAAACGAAGAGAGAGTCGAAGCTCTGAAGAGGAGTAGTGCGGCAGCGGCAAACCCGAGAAAGTCCTGTGTGTGTGCGGAAAGTGAAAGTCCTGCGGGAAGTGTAAAGTACGCGCGGGACGGTCTGCGGGGGGGTGTCGAGGGGGTACGGCTCTATCGATCCTTCCTAGCCACCCTCTTACTACCCTTCCCCCTCGCTGCCCAGCTCAGCTCTCAGCCGTCCACCACCTCATCCGCCACCTCTTAGTAGGGGCTACCCCGCGGACACTCGGCCACTTGCTTAGGTATTCATATGCCATGGAGAGAAACTACTGCTCGTTCTCTTGCTCTTACTCTTACGCTCTACCTCCAACGAACTACCTATATATATCTACCTATCTTTTCCCATCATGTGTGAGCGGCCGTGTGTCCTTCCTTGTCTGTTTTCTGTTCTTGGCTGTCGTGCGCGTTTTCCAATTTGCATGTGTACGCGTGTCCTTTTCCCTCTTGCGGAGATGCTGTTGCTGGCTGGCTCTTGCGTCGTCATCTCCTTCTTCTGTGTCCCTTTCGCTTCTACCCTTTCTCTCTGCCGTGTCCTTCTTCTTGCGTGTGTACGCGTGTATCGGTGCCTCTATGTATGTACAATTTATGTCAGATTTAATATCCGGTTAAAACAAAATGCAAATTAAAATAATAGGGTTATGTCCTAATAGCGTTTCCTCTTTGTCGATATAGGACCCTGTTTAGTTATTCTGAAAATAGTGCAGAATTACTATTTAAATCGGGGTAGTAGTGTGTAGAATACCTAAACTTTTGCAAGCTCGGAAAACTTAACACGACAGTTTATGGAATTTATACGTCACGATTTAATCGAAAACTCCTAGTGCAGTCAACTCAGAATTCAATATAACGCCAAAGACTCTGCCAACTGCTGTATCGGTCAAACTAAACGATATTTAAAGAATTGATTTTCAAAATACGAGGACGTATTTTTATGTTATATATCTAGCCATGAAAAAAAGCACATAAGAGAACAAAAAAGAAATATAAGGTGGATGCCTTAACTCTGTAAACCCACAGTCATTGATTATCTGCTGAACTTTGGATAAGAATGCGAGCGTTTTTCCTTTAGACGAGTTTTTAAATTTTGAATTGTGTTTCCGTAGGCCTCACCATTTATGGTAGACCCTCTTGGCATATATTCAATAAGCAAGACTCCTTCAACATCCCAGAAAACAGTTGCCATCATTTTTTTTTTTTTTTTCAGAAAATTGGGTCTTGGCCTTTTTTGGTGGTGGAGAGCCCTTATGAACCCACTACATGGATTCTTGTTTAGTAGGAGAGTGGCAATGATGCACCCTAGTCTCATTGATCAGTGATAATTCGAGCTAAAAATGCTTTGTCCCTCTCCAACTCGGCCAAATTTTCTTGAGAAACTTCTTTTCTGTAGAGTTTTCGTTCAGGTCTAAACAGTCTGGGTAACCACCGTGCAGACATCTTCTTCATACCCAAATCGTCATGCAAAGTTTTAAAAACACTTGCTTCGGATATACAGACTTCATTGGCAATGACAGAGATCTTTGCACGCCGATCTTTCAGTACAAAATTTTCGACTTTTCGCACAATGTCTTCAGTTCGAGCTTCAACAGGTTGTCCGGACCTTGGGTCATCATTGATTGACTCTTGGCCCCATCGAAAGAGTTTAGACCAATAGTTTACTTGAAAATAAGATGCTGCATCTTCCCCATACACAGCAACCGTTCTTTCATGAATTGGTTTTGGACTATTGCCTTCTCTTGTCAGGAACTTTATTACGCTGCGATGTTCAACCTTAGTTTCACTTATCGTAAGAAGTAGACCGTCTCAAATCTCTGTAGATAGATAACATAAAAATACGCCCTCGTACTAAGATTTTGAAAAGGAAAATAATTCTGCAACTATCGAAGAATACATACCAGTTTTCAGCAGAGCATGAACCAGCGAAATTCAATGAGCTACCCTAAGCCAGAAAGAAATCATAAACAATATAAAAAGTCGATGTTTCAGAAACAGCACTACAAGATTCAAGAAAGAGATAGTTGCAGACGGTCAAAAATTTGACGAACGAGATGATAAGATGTAAACTGGCAGTTTGTTTTTTCTAATTTACAAAACATATTATCGTGAGTGCAAGACTTTTTCTGGACCAGAAAACCAATTTTATTGTTTTCGGTTTGTTTAGAAAATAAAAAAGAAGATTTAAAAAACCCGAAAGTAAGAAAGAAATATTTTTGGAAGCAAGTTAAGCTGCTAAGCGAATTAAAAGCCTTGGATAAATCTAACATTAATGCTGAAGGTTTAAAAAAATTGTTAAAGTCGATAACTATATTTCCAACAAGTGCTTATATAGTAGAGTGCTTTTATAGTAGACCTGTTTTCTAAGTAGCCATATTGTTCTGCACAAAATAAAGAGAATTTATGAAAATAATTTACTAATCTAGAATGCAGAATGTACTCAAAAATCTTGGATATTACAGGTAGAATAGCAATAGGACGGTAATTACTGAGTTCTTCTTTGTTGTTTTTCTTAAATAGTGGAATCACTTTACTTAATTTTAGTTGATCTGGGAAATAATCTTGTTCTAAACATTTATTAAAAAATCACAGCCAGTGGCTCGGTAATTATCGGAGCGATATGTTTTGCTGTCACCCCATACACATCTGTATGGAGGTGGTAGGTATGTAAGGACAGTATGAAATAATATTTCGAGGAAAGAGATTTGCAAGTCATTCGTTTATGGAAAGCAACTATTAGATTTCAAACTCTTAGAACTCTTAGCCGGTAAATCTTTAAGAACTCACTTCTTACTAACTCGCACTTTTTATTAACATTACCTCTAATATTTATGATATGATTGTAACAGCATTGGAAATAACTGCAGATCAGTTGAGAGTATTGACAGAATTGGATAAAAAGAATCTCATTTGGTAAAGAAACGAAAAAATCTTTACAAGAGAAAATGTTAAGACTAATGGTAAATCTGACATCTTACACATTTCCAAAGAACTGTGCCAAAAAATTTAATCAAAAATGCAAACTATTGTTAATGATTGGTTATACAACAAATGGGTACAAATTATGGGAATTCAAAAGAAAATTGATAGCAACAGGAATGGTTGCAATGAGTCGAGAAATAATTATTAAAAAGACAAAGAAGCTAATAACGAAAAATGCAAGGACCTCAAGACAGGATAGAAACAAGTATGTACTAAGATTCCAAATTACTTATGCGACTACAAGATGCACTCTGAATATAGACCTGAATTCATTTAAAGATGAACAAGCCTAGTCATAGATAAAAATTCCTGATATCAATGTGAAACCTATAGAGCCAAAAATGGCTACAACAACAATACACGGGGACTGAATAATTAAACAGTTACACATTTCTACAGCTTGTTTGAATATATAATTTACAAAGAAAAAAGAAGAAAAATGTTCTTTTTTAGAATATTGTGATGATGACAATCCAGTTTATTAGATCTCAATCGTCAATATCATCCTGTAAAACTGAATACATTGTAACCATGGCAATAGCTCAATAACTGGTCAGCATCAAATTCACAGTAAATTGGTTCACAGGAGATTGTAGAGCGGTAGTATCAATCATGCTACAATTAAAAGAATGTTCTTCTTCATTTTAATTCACAAATTTAATAATTCTATGCTACACGTAAAAAGTAGTATTTGAATGTTTAATTTCTTTTAGTTAAATGATTTAACATATTATGTAAACTATATCTATGCGTAACCTTAAACACATAAAATAATGCGTGTCTTTAGACACGACAATTAAGAATATTAAAATGTCAAGAAATGCTGATTGATGTATTCTGAATAAACTTTATTGCCTGAAATGGCTGAAAATAATTCTTAAAACTACCCATATTGTATTTTCTTTTAATAATGAAATTTATTTATTTTTTTAGTGAGATAAAACAAGTATGACCAACATATTAATTAATTTTTTCTGTAAGTTGTCATCATAAACTGAAACTGTCATTATGTATGTTTATCAACCCATTTTCGTTAAAGTTCTTATTAATATTTTGATTTGAAACAAAAATATTGAACGAAACACGTATTAAAATCCTATTACAATTCGTAAATAACTATTTCCAGGTTTAACTTATAAAAAAGTGGGTATCGTGTTGGTAGAAAAAGTTCGACGTAGAAATTTTTTCCGGTGACGGCTTCTCATTGGCTGGTGTCTGCTAGAACTTGTGGGAAACATCATTTATTTGTTATTTTATTATATTAGTTTTGCCGGAGATACGAGTGCATAAGTTCGTGATTGAAGTTTTAAATTTTTAAATTGTTTCGTTTACTTTTACGTGATATGTTTATGTATACAGAATTACATAGAATAGTTTTCAATATGTGTGTTTGTGTGTGTATGTGTGATCCATCACATTCAATTGGGGATGAAAACATGGATAAACCTTGTGAAACGGATAATGCGGGGTAAGTACACTTTTATTTATATTATTAAAACTGTGAATAATATTTTTTCGTAACGTTTATATATTCTATAGCTACTCATAACCTATAAAAATAATGTAAACTTAACAGAACTTAAGAATTTCGTTAATATTAATTTCTTGATTTACTTTGATTATTAAATTTTTTACAATCTCGGAATAACATGTGTAATGTGTAACTCTTTCTTTTAAGATAGAAAAACAACAATTAACAATTAACTAGCTTTTTTTAAAACATTAACTGTCAATTTGTTCAGTTCTGCGAAGTTGGCACCGCAAAATGGTCAAAACCATAATTTGACCGTATTTACTCACCAGATGATTTTTCTAAAAACCCAAAAACGAGTCCCAAAAAAATGAACTAGTTATCTGCAGCTTGAAAGCTATTTGTCGTCTCATGTCTCTAAACCATAAACAAAAAATCGAAAATTGTAAAATTTGACCACCCACTGGTTAATTTTTACTCGACCTTCATGGCACTTTTCAGGAATTTTCACAGAAAATGGTATTACTTATTTCTTCAGGTCTCTATATCACAGGAAATCGAAAATCATCGTTTTACATATCATCAACCGATCATTTTTTCTCCCACTTTTAAATTACATACCCGAATTTTCAAAGTTCATCGCTCTTTTCACAAACTTTCAGAGATAATCAAATGCTGTGCTTATTTCAAGGTACGACACAAAAGTTGTTACATTTTCAGCGTCTGACTACCTCTGAAAGACCCTGAAATAGCATTAAAAAACTTTGGAAACTCTTGAAAACGTTAAGAAATGCCACAATATAAAAAATAAAAAATGCCTGTAATAGGTACTCATGGCATAATTGGTCGGATCACTCTGCAAGCGAGCGCAATGAAAATACATCAAGCATTAAAAGTAGAACACGTGGTTTCGACCTTCATGGTCTCGTCAGTGCCCCTCCGAATGTAAGACCTAATTTCATCGCAGTTCGATATTGAACCTGTATTGTACAAAACTTACGACAATGGATTAAGTCCCACCTCATTCCCTCTAGTGGACAAGGTCGGTGGGAGTGTAAAACCACCCAGTTCGGTTAACCCGGTGGTTTAACACCCTAGTCTAGAGACAAAAATGGTGAAAAGTGCGATGTCTGCTATTGCAATTTTTTTCAGAAAAAATCGAATAACTACAAAACGTCCCAATTAAATTGCAAAAAGTAAAGATATTCATAAAGCTTAAAAATAGGTGAATCCAAATGTGTATAAATATATAGTGTGTTCCATTAAAAATAATAAAGTAGATGGCGACTTCCGGTATAGCCGGAAGCGCTAGAAATCTAATAATATTTCCATTGAAGAGAACATAATCGACTATATATGTATAATTCTAAATTTTCAAATTTATATTTTGACCAGAACGCCATAAACTTCTAATGAACGGTCTCGCTGAGACATATTATACTATAGGTACCTACATGATTTGGTCTCTTTCCGTGAGCTTATGTTAAACTTTGCTTTATCTTGATTCGCTCAAATCAATTGTATTTAATTGGATTATTCTGTTTCCAATAATTGTGTTAGTACCATAGTTGCGAATGTGGACTTGAACAGTTGAATAACGATTCTTTGCTTTTGAATGCTTTTGTTTCTCCAAAAACGATCTTTTCATCTGAACGTGATATTTTTGCTGTTACGAACTTAAGAGAATTAACTGACTTAATGAATTAAGGTTTATGTTAAAAGACATCTCAATACTTGTCATTTGTGAAAAGCTATAATCATTTTTTAAGAGAGTAGCAAGCGATTGGTAGGCAGACATACTGGTATAGATGGTACAGAAAGAATCGCAATGGAATAAGAAATTGGGCGGTGTTACTGGATTCAGATCAATTGCGTCAGATGATGGATCGGTTAGCAATATTAAAAATTCTTGCAAATATAAGCTCTTACGAATTCATACATTTGATATAAGCACCAACTTTTAATTTCAACTGAAAACATGATTATTGATCTCTTTTGTGTTAACTAGGCAATCGTTTTTTTGTCTATTTTATAGCTCATTTAGACATAGTTTTCTGCCTCCTATTTCGGATGCCTTTAATAGACAATTTTTCATCTCAAATGGTCAGATGGTCGCTTAGATCTGTTTATATTCTTTATTAATAATGTTGTCGTCAGAAACTGACCTGCAGTATAAATTTGCCCAGAAAATGTGGTCAATTTTGACGAAGCAAAATATGAAAAATCCCCGTTAATTCAAATGGAACATCCTGTATATTATTGATCAGTAAAACGTAGAATTAAATTTTCTACAACTTTGCTATAGCATTCCCTATACCTAAATTCAACATTTTAGGAAAAAATTTATGCATTACTTCAAATTTACTCCATTAAAATAAAAACAAAAAACTTTCAAAATTAAAAATACAATTAAAAAATTGTTCAAAGTGTTCCCTGTGCAAAAAATAATTCAGTTTTCCATTTTGCAGTAGTTCTTTTATTGATGCAGGCTTGTTTCTACAGAAACTCAAACATCTTTGCCTTACTATTTGTTCTGAAATCGTATTGAACGCGAATATTTTTGTAGGTCACTCAAGTAATTATTATAAACTTAATAAAAACCCAAAAAGTTAAAGAGATTGATTGTTTGAAGAAACGAATGTTGGACATTGTTCTTTTCTTAACGAACGCAATTTAACTAAAAAATTTGATTTTTTTGGCAAAACTAGTTAGGTATACTGCTAATAAACAATCCCCCAGATATTATTAATCGACACTACATAGTTTCAGCATGATGATGCTCCTTTGCATTTCACAATCTTGTTCATGACTTTGATATTTACTCTTCACAATGATTATTATTTCAGGTTAGGCAACATTAAAATGCCAGATATACAAGTAGATGATTATCGCAACATAGCAAATGCGAAGAAATGTGACAAGAAAATTCCAAAATAGGATTATGTTATGCTGAGAAAATATTGCTGGATATTTCAAACAATCTCTTTAATTTGTTTGGGTTTTTATTAAGTTTATGATAATTACCTGAATGCTCTAAAAATATTCACATTCAATGTGATTTAACAACAAATAGTAATGCTTCAGTTAAAAATAAGAAACAAGCCTACATCGATAAAAAAACTACTGCAAAATGGATAAAGATATTATACATAAGGACTTATTATAAACTGGTTGGATTATTTTATGCACAGGGAACACTTTAAACAATTTTTTTAATTGTATTTTTAATTTTTGAAGTTTTTTGTTTTTTCTTTAATGGAGTAAATTTGAAGTAATGCATAAATTTCCTCACCTTTTCCTATAATACTGCGTTTTTTACCTAAAATGTTGAAGTTAGATATAGGGAATGCTATAGCAAAGTTGTAGAATATTTAATTCTACGTTTTACTGATCAATAATATACAGGTTCTTCACTGGATCTCTTGGTGCAGAAGAAGAACACTAAACACTTTAACCCACAAAACACCAAACAAGTTTTAACTAAAACACCGACGCGTTTTGACAGCAATGCTGTCATTGTCAAGGCAATAATAAAACTAAAT
Organism: Holotrichia oblita; assembly: GCA_023690525.1. Lineage (NCBI taxonomy): Eukaryota > Metazoa > Arthropoda > Insecta > Coleoptera > Scarabaeidae > Holotrichia > Holotrichia oblita. Next base: position 10,657,893 of record CM043017.1, read on the forward strand.
TAAAATAAAAACTACAAATACAGGTAACCTAAATGTTATGCACGGTCAATCCGATACGCATCATTAATTTCCTATTAACGAAAACAATGACGAATGCGGTACCTATAGGTCCGTTGTCACAGTTCATTCCACATGACTTATTTTTATATATTTCTAAACTTTCGAAAACATTTAGAAACTTACAATTGTTTATTTGTCTAATTAATTTAACATTCGTATGATCGATGTTGTGATCTGTTTCAAAAATGTGTTGGGCAACGCTGGATTTCTCAATTCTATTAAATCTAAGATTAGCCATATGCTCTTTGAATCTAGTTGAGACTGCTCTCCTTGTTTGCCCAATATATTTTTGATTACAATCTTTACAATTGATTTCGTAAATACCTAACTTTTCTAGAGGTTGTATTTTATCTTTAGGGTTACCGATGAGACTTCGTAAGCTAGTTCCAGAACTGTAAACTATTCTGAGATCTAGCTCTTTGAAGATTTTACTCAAACCTTTAGTGATAAAGGGAGCGTAAGGGAGGGTCACAACGGGTGAAGCTTTAACATCCTCTCGAAAAGTCGTAGATTCTTTCACAGTTTTCTTATAATTAAACTTCCTAATTAACTTATAGATATGCTGAGGCTGGAAACCATTACACTTGGCCGCATCTTGTATAATTTTAAGCTCTTTCTCATACCTCGCCTTGTTCAAGGGAAAAGTTTGTGGACCAAAAAATTCAGGCTTGCCATTTTGTGTTGGGTGAAATATTGATTTCATTTGATGTTAGTTCTCTGTTTCCTAGTGTACCAATTCCAGACACCTCGAGAGACACCTTGACATACCTCGAGGACAGGTCCGTGAAGTTGGCACCACAAAGTGGTCAAAAATCGACAAGAATGCTAGAAAGGATTGACCATTTATTGACCACTATTGACCATCAGCGATTTCGATTGACCACCTTTTGTTAAGGCTACAGCCGCTATACCCATATTTTGGGGTCTAATGGCGAAAATGCTAAAATTAGCCAATATAGACATTTTAATCATCAGATACGATTGACCAACGTTTGACCATGATTGACCACCAAATAATTTTTTTGAAAACTTAAGAATATTCGAAAAAAACTACAAAAACAAGTTCATATCTCCAATGAAATGACATCAAACCCACATAATGTCATAACCTCTTGCATCGCATTTTTCACAAATTTTGAGAGGTGGTCAAACGTTGAAAATAATAGAACTTACTGTCTCGTGTCTCTAGACCACACAAAACTGAAAATTATCGTTTGACTACCCTCCGGTTAAATTTTATCCGATCTTAAAGTTACGCATAACAGTTTCAAAGTTTTTCGCATTTTTCACAAATTTTGAGAGGTGGTCAAACGCTGAAAATAATAGAACTTATTGTCTCGTGTCTCTAGACCACACAAAATTGAAAATTATCGTTTGACCACCCTCCGGTTAAATTTTATCCGATCTTAAAGTTACATATGACAGTTTCAAAGTTTTTCCGACGCAAGAGGTTATGACAGTATCTGGGTTTGATGTCATTTCATTGGAGATGTGAACTTGTTTTTTTCGTTTTTTTCGTTATTTTTAAGTTTTCAAAAAAATTATTTGGTGGTCAATCATGGTCAAACGTCGGTCAATCCTATACTGCAACAAAATTTTACAGTTTGCAGTAAAAAAATTCGAAAAAAAGAATTTTTGAAACTTTTGTGAAGGGTTGTCAAACATGGTCAAACAATGGTCAATCGTATCCGATGAACAAAATGTCTATATTGGCTAATTTTAGCATTTTCGCCATTAGACCTCAAAATATGGGTATAGCGGCTGTAGCCTAAACAAAAGGTGGTCAATCGAAACCGCTGATGGTCAATAGTGGTCAATAAATGGTCAATCCTTTCTAGCATTTTTGTCGATTTTTGACCACTTTGTGGTGCCAACTTCGCAGACCTCTCGAGAACTTGTTGCTTCAAAATAGTGTAGTAATCAACTGTGACAACGGACCTATACCGCATTCGTCATTGTTTTCGTTAATCGGAAATTAATGATGCGTATCGGATTGACCGTGCATAACATTTAGGTTACCTGTATTTGTAGTTTTTATTTTAATTTAGTTTTATTATCGCCTTGATAATGACAGCATTGCTGTTGAAACGCGTCAGTGTTTTAGTTAAAACTTGTTTGGTGTTTAGTGGGTTAAAGTGTTTAGTGTTCTTTTTTAATAATATACAGGATGTTCTATTTGAATTAACGGAGATTTTTCATATTTTGCTTCGTCAAATGTGACAACACCCCTTATACTGTAGGTCAGTTTCTGACATGGTGTTTTGAAGAACCATTAACATTTGGTCTAAAAATAGCTTTTCTGTTAATTAGCGTAACCGCAAAATTTGCGATATTGTAATTGACAAAAATTTACTAGAAAAACATAGTAAGCCAAATATCTCAAAGACCGTCAGTTTTTTTCGTATGAATACCATACATAAAGTCCCTTTTATTTTTCATGTAGATTCAAAATAAATTATAAAACATATAGGTTTGTATTTTAAAAAAAACAAAGTTGCTGTCGATGCAGAGGAAATGAAACATCCTGTATAATCGGCATTATTTTAGGTTTGTAAATCTTGACAACACTAGACACGTAAAATAAAAAAAGTTTCAATTATCTCTCTTATCAATCAAGATATTGGACTTCCGCGTACTAGTTGGGCACCCTATATACCTACTTTATTACAAAAAATACTTAAATGTTATATCGGTTAAACGAAACGGTATTAAAAAAAAGTTTATTTTTAACCACCGATATCTGTAATTTCCTTCGTGGATAACTCGGAATTCTTGACACAAAGGGATTCGCTAATAGTCGAAATGCTGCACCACAAGAGATACGTACGCTGATAAAATATTTCCAATTAAATCTGGGATCTCGTCGAACAATACCCAAACCCAGCATCCGCGACGCGGCCACCTCCGTCTTCTTCCGTCGGGGTCACGAGGGTTAGTAAGGCAACCTCGATCCCGGAAACCTGTATGACCTACACCCGCCGTTATGTGTCGATAGTTTTCTGACCAGATGACACACAATAAGGGTTAATACCCGCCAGGACGTATAATATATAGAGATACAATATTGCTGTGTTATATTCCAATATACGAGAAGTAACTTGTAAGGAAAAAAAAATCCGTTGAGTAGAATACAAATTTGTGATATGATTTTTTTTGTTTAATAATAATCATTTAATTCAATTTGAGGTCCGTCAAGTAAGCACTAGAAAAGTCAAAAATTCACAAATTCAGGCCTTCTTAATAGCCGAGATATTTCAAAAAACCGAAAAAATCTAGCTAGGCATTTGTCGAATTTTCGATCTCCGACGGGTGGAAAAGATTGTACTCATCGTCCTGAGTGTTGTACCGAAGAGATTTCGGTCCCATCTGTCTTAAAAACCTTGTTTACCGCTATAACCACGTCATTCTTGTTTACATCCCATCCGAACTTCTTGCGCTTCGTCTTTTTTTTTTTTTTTTTCGTTAACAAAATTTAATCTGAATCCTCGAGTGTAAATAACGCTCAACCTAAATGAAGTGATCATCCGAGAATTATAGTAGTAGTATATATTATCCCGCGTGTTCCTTGCTTATACATCCACTCCTTGCACAGTACACGACGCGCACAGCGTCGGCTTTAACGTCAGGCTATAGTTGGGCGGCCGGCCTTAAGCATCCCATCAGCAGTAAGTTGCGCACGGAAGGGGGTCAGAGGAGTGTGTAGCGGCAGTAGCCGAGAGAGATTTCCAACGAAAAGTGAAATTAAATCGATAAATTCTAGATGTTATGACCGCCGTGCACTAGGTTTAAAGCCGCCCAACGTGAGCGCCTGCTTTAACGAGCACTGCGAGGATACGGGGGCCCCCTTGACGACGCCGTCCGTTCTAAATGTCGCTATAGAGGCGCTCCTATACGCGCCTATGGGTCTATAAGTCCCCGTTGGTGATACTAAAACTCGCGCTTACACTCCCTCTCTGTATATTGCGATGCATTAATTTTATTGGAATTTCTTATGTAGAGGTACTGCGGCGATAAGGCTAAATAGAAGTCGTAAGATAAATAGGTAAGAATGTATATGTTTGCGACATAATAGCTTAAGAGCTTGCTCGTTATTCTGATGGGCGTTTTTCAATAGTGGAAATATCCTGATGAAAATCTTCCCCCATGCTCGTCACTAACATTGCCAAGATTCGGGGGAACGAAGTTCAGGTGCGAATGCAAGAAATGTATTTTAAGACTCATATTACAGCCTAATGCATGGTATCTTCTAAGGAGTTCACTAACAATTTCCTCGTAATCTTCAGATTTTTTATTTCCTAAGAAATTCTTTGTCACACTTTTAAATGCATCCCAAGCAGTCCGTTCTAAATCGTTCAAGAGTACGTCAAATTCTCGATCCATTTGTAACAGATTAATCTGGGGTCCTATAAAGATCCCCTCTTTTAGTTTTGCCTCAGATATATTAGGAAATTTTCGAGGGGTGAACCGCTGGGGAAATTCAGTGTACAGGTCAGAGGAAATACTAGGAAATACCGGGAAATAGTAGGAAATACCAGGTAATACTAGGAAATATCTGGGAAATACTAGGAAATACCGGGAAATACTAAGGAAATACCATCATTGTACACTACATAATTGAAAAAAAATAGTTCTATTACATGCTTGCATGATTTATGCACTTATCTACATATAACATTTTTATTAACTGTAATAGGTAATATTATCTGTGATCGATTCGATTTTCGCGGACCGCCGAATTAACCCAATCACTATCTGCCTTTCTATTGATTTGTTGTGAAAATCAGGGAAACACCGAACAGGCACCGAATTCATTAACTTTCTTATCCGATACTGATACAAGTGTTTTGCGTTTTGCGAAGTGTTAATATTATAGTAAAAGTATGTAATGTAATTATAAATAATTAGATATGTACAAATATGGATAAATATGTACAGTCTGTTCCAAAATTAATGTCACTCCCTGTGCCGAAAAACACATTATAACTGCTAATGCAAATTAGATGCATGAAGTTTAATCGATATTTGGTTTGCGCCGCATTTACAAGATTAGTATTCACTAACGGAAAATCGTATTGGATTATGGGAAACATCATTTTTATAAGTTTGTTTAGCCTTGGGAGCGACATTAATTTTGGAATAGCCTGTACAAACATGGCATTACACTTACATATTGATATTTAATATTAGTTTAAGGGTGGGTTTATCAATGTGAGAATAAAAGTGTTAGGTAACTAACTGACAGATGTTGCTAACTGGCAGATAAAATTTAAGACCTACAATGTTTTATCTTGCAGATAACTTCTATTTAACACTCAATTAACGTTTCATTGAAGTTATCTTACGAATAAAATTTTATCTGCAAGTTAATTTTATTTATCCTCACATTGATAAATTCACCCTAACCTCAAAAATGTAATCGAATAGATTGTTAAAATTATTACATCTTAGCATATAAATCTATTGTTCGTTCGATGTGTTTGATGGATGCCGGTTATAAAAACCAGTATGAGGTATGCATCAAACACATCAAACTAACAAATGATTTTTCCACAAGTCAGTCTAGAACTCGTTTCTATCTGAAAATGTTTTACTAAGTCCTGTTTTGCATCTAATATCACTAAAATGGTCAAATTTATTCATTTTTATGATATACATACTCTTTACTGGTAGATTTAAAGAACTACCGGAATATGATTTATGATAATGCTCATTTTGTACATTTTCACTTTTGTTGTTATACGGGGGTTCTTGAAAATATTTGGTACTTTCGTATCCAACAACTTTTTCATTGTATAATTTTGCAAATGTCAGTACATGTGAAAAAAAATTTACGGTAAAGAAACTGGGAGTGCGCGCCCCTTTGCCCCCTCCCCCCCCCCCCGTATTGAAGTAGAAACATTGCCATAATTTCTCATCTAAAAGAAAATATAAGAAGTTATCGACGAAAGAATGTGCCTTCCTCACAGTCCGATACTACTTACTTGAGTTCTGATTATATGGATGCAGATAATTCCGTTGAATCAGCAGATTTTTCATTAAAACAGAACGTTCTAAACTTAACCGAAGAAAATGCGATAACTATGAGGAATTTAAACAAAAGGGGTAAAAATAAATTTAGTCGCGTTGCTTGGAATTCTATGTCTTTGAATTTCGATGATATTGTAGTTAAAACTAGTTTCAAGGAAGATACACACGTTGTTTTTGTGGTGTATCTAACACTGTGTATAAATTACCGAAACACAATTCCAGTTCTAATCGCTGGGTGTTATCGAACTTTTACAAATATATACTCAAGAACCATATTCAACTTTCCACGGAAATGGGTTATCAGAAATACAAAAGTACTACAAAAAAAATCCTTATCACTTCATACATTTCAAGAACAAGTACGACTAGCCGGGCACCAAGCCTAGATTCTGATAAAAAAATTAAAGCGATTCAAAGTATCTTAATTCCCTCTAGATCTAACTCAAATAATTCAAATGAAGGTATTTCAAATTATATGCAGGTAAAAATTCGCCTAGTTTGCGTAATTCTTTGTCCAGTGGTCTAATGTCTACTTTATTGTAACATAATTTATCCAGTTCATTACTTTTTAAAGAATTAGTTATTTGAAATTTCTTCTTTATTTTAGTATTACCGTTGTACAATATATTTTTATTTTTAATCATTCTGTTATAATCAGAAAATTCTGTGTTTTTTTGTTCCTATTACACTTAACACGTTGTTTTCTCCTACTGATGCATAAGTGGCAAATAAATTTGAGAAATACAAAAATTGTAGGAGCAATACAACGTAATACTTAGTAATACATACCGAGTTGCAGTGGGTAATACTAGGAAATACTAAGAAATACTTAGTATTTCCCAAGAAATACTTGTATTTCCTAGGAAATACGAGGAAATATTTAGTATTTCCCAGGAAATACGGGGAAATACTAGTGACGAAGGAAATAGTGTACAGATTTTCGGCCAGCGGTTTACCCCTCGGAAATTTTTGTTTAAGTTATCGAAATCCTGGTCCCTCTTTGTCCAAAGCTTTGACGAAATTCTTCATCAGACCTAATTTTATGTGTAATGGCGGTTAAAGTATTTTATGAGGTTCCACCAACGAATTATGGGCTACATTCTTTTCTGCAGGAGTATATTGTATTCTGGTTGGCCTTTGCTTAACATTATAGTGCAAATTTCTCGCTCGACTATCCCATTCACAAAGGAAACAGCAATACTTTGTGAATCCAAGTTGTAGACCAAGTAGAATTGCAACTACTTTGAGATCAGCATTTATGTACCATTTATAGGTTTTGTAATTGATTTTATTAAGGAGACATGTCATATTATCATATGTTTCCTTCGTGTGTACGGCATGACCAACAGGAATGGAGGGGTAGATGTTTCCTATATCGTGGGCTTACTGCAAAATGTGACCAAGTCATATTAAGAAAAATTACGAGGAGGACGATTTAAAAGTATCATAAGATTATTATATGCATCATTCGCCACACACAATATGGTTTCTATTTTTGTTAATTTTAGTCTCTAACTTGTAATATTAACTTGGTATATCCATACTTAACGCAAATTGAGTTTGTAATTCGAGAAAAATATGAGTTAGTCAGTTTTAGTTCTAAAAAGATAATGTACTTTTGTCTTAGTCAATCTTCTATTTTCTAATAAAGTAAAATAATCAAAAAAAATACGAAAAAACTATTAGAGAAAAGAACTAATTATTTTGCTAAAGAACTAATTAAATTTTAAATATTCAAAGTCTGTATCGGAATCGAATACTGGTTCCGGTGCACTGTCCTCTTTTGAGTCGTCTGCTGTAATCGAGTCATACCTCCGTGAAATTCTAAAGGAATAACTAATGTTGTGCACAGTGTCGTCAGATTCTTCTTTTTCAGTTTGGAAACCGAAAGTGGTTGAGAACATAACTTGCTAATTTCTTCTGGGATACTGTTTACGAATGATGAACTACGACCAGAAACGTCTAGCATGTTGTACTCGGCATCACTATAGTTATACTTAAAGAAAATACATAAAGATTTTTGGTTTTCGTATCTCATGGTTTTAATCTTCTAAATCTAAAAATCTAAATCTTTTAATTTATTATTATTTATTATATTAATCTTTAATCTATAATTTATTTAGATTTCGTTTCCAATCACACCTTCCAACGAGTCGTCTGTTTTAAAGGTTCTTTCACTTCTGACAAGATTCCTAATTCTCTAGGAATGTTACCACCGTTAGTTGTGTTCCTATCATTGCCATTTTTTGTAAGTTCTTTCTCAAAGTCTAGGTCTTCGACTAGGTCACTTTTTGCAGACAAGCAGTAACCAACTACCTTGTAGTTAGTCGCATAATACCAATTTCGCCATTTTTTTACTTAGTCACTGTTTGAAGTACGCCCACGATATGTAGAAGGACAGCTTTCAAACTCAATTTAGAAGCATCTATAAAAAGACGCCATTCTTCCGGTTGGTGTTTGCAACCTAATTCTCGCATTAAACCGTCAACATTTTTGCAAAATGAAAGACCTTCTTCAGTTGAAAAATACTGTGACAGTTCTTTCTGGCGATTTCGATATACAGAAATACGCGTACCCGGAGCTAACAACTTCCATCCTTGCAGTCTTGATCCTAATATTTCTGCCTGAGTTTTTGATAAATTAAGATCTCGAACTAGGTCATTTAATTCCAATTGATTTATTAAATGAGGCGTGTCCTCTTGAGATGGCAAATATTCTTCATCTGTCTCCGACAACTCTAAAATATATTCTCTATTCTCTTTGAAAAAAAAAATCCAAAGCAATTTCGTTTGCATTCATACCTTAGCCATTGTATTTTTTCAAGTACAGTAGAACCTCGATTATCCGTGTGCGGATTATCCGTGCTGCGGATTAACCGTGTTAGCAAACAGCTTCGATTATCCGGGTTTCAATTATCGGTGCAGAATGCGAATTAGTAAAAACGGTGCACGTCAATTCGCCGTACCATCATCGTATACATCGTACAACTTATACTGCTTTCCACGTTAACGCCTTGAATCGTTTTGCAATATCTCCTACAATTTTAAGTTTTTCTAAATAATTTTTTCATCAAAACTTCTGTAGTTCTCCATCTTCAAATTTGTCGCTGGAAGTTTTTCGAAATCTAAATTTTCTTCGATTCGATTGTCAATGAAAGTTGAAGAAGCATTCCGATCGACTCGTATTAATAAATAAAAATGAATTTACTCAGAAAAAAACAAAAACAAATGAAATTAACTGATTATTTTTCTTAATTAAGTTTTGATTTAATTTTTTACACAATTATTGTAATAAGAAAAGCATGTTTTAATTTTTTTATATCTATATGTTATGTGTTATGTTTTTTGAGAATTTTATATTGTTTTTTTTGATATTTTCTTTGCCATAATAAACTTTACCAGCTTAATTTTATATTTATTATTAAGTTAGATATTTTTTTCGTAGTACGGTAAGTTGTCATAATAATTTGTAAAACAACTTTTTTGACTAAAATAAGTAGGTGCGGGTTAACCGTGCTTTTCGATTTTCCGGGCTTGGTTCAGTCCCGACCAGCACGGATAATCGAGGTTCTACTGTATAACAATTTTCAAAGACTTCAAAAATAATATATAATTTCAATTGATCTTTCCATTAAGCTACTATAGACATATTTTAGGGGTGTCAAAAATTGAAATCTTTTCTATCCCTAGCAGTTTTATGATTGCAAATAAATAAATCTGGGGATTTCACACTCACCATCCACCACTACCTTTCTGCAACAACGGGCAATATAGATTCCTCATTCTATTTTCACACTGGTGATGAAAGCACTATCATTAGACTAATCAACGACATTAGGAGTGTGGCTATAGGTCACGATGGCATCAATATTACAATGCTTAGGTTGATAATCCTGACTGCCACATTATTAATTCTTGTATACTAGAAAATACCTTTCTGAATTACTGGAAAGTTTCGGTTGTTCATTCTATTCCTAGAAAAGCTCGTGTTCTTATTAGCTTCCTTCCGACAATGAGTGAAGTGCTCGAAAAAATCATATACAACCACTTATATGAACACGATCATTCAATGTTACCACCCTGTCAATCCGGTTTTAGACCTAATCGTAGCTGTACCACAACTCTCTTGAAAGTTTCAGATGATATCTTGGCAGCCAGGGACAGAAGCGATTTAACGGTTCTAGTTTTGCAGCAAATCTCGTGCATTGCAGCTGAATCCGGATAAATCAGTCGTACTCTTGTTTGGTCGTCTCAAGGACGTGGAGAGTGTCAGAAATACTATCATCTTAAGGTTGAATGATCGTATCATACTTGTGGTATCACAAGCAAAAACTTGAGCATAACCATGGACAACTCATTCCGATATAAGGAACATCTATCTAGACTTATCAATATGGCATATTTCAAACTAAAAATTTTATATCCTTATCGTTCCTTTCTTGAGATCAAGACCAAGGGTTTACTTTGCAATTCACTTGTTCTCTCTGTGTTTAACTATGGTCTCCCAGTTTATGAACCCTGCCTTGATGAATCAGATAAGATGCGATTCCAAAGAGTACAAAGTTCTTATATCAGATATATGTTTGGCATTAGAAAATATGACAGGCTAACACATAAATTATCCGATCTAGGTTGGCTAAATATGAACAGCAGAATCATTTACATATTGCGTTTATGCACTATTGAATCCCCCTCCCAATTTCCACTCTTTTACTTCTTCAATATATCCCAAAAAAAATGACTACGAAAAAAAATTATTTTTGGACAACAACATTTTTGTTGCAGAATAGAATTGCCGATTCTCTAACCATCAAATTATTTTTCGGAAAAGTCAAAAACACAACCAAAAGAAAACTAACAGAAACAAGTTAATTCCTTTGTGAGTTGGAAGTTAAATATAACTGACGTCGAAGATTTTTGGTGGTAATCAAAAGCTGAAAATGTTCCAATCTGTTGTCTCATGCTTCTAAGAATCGGTCACCCCCTCACTTCCCCTCTGCCACCCCACCCCCTCCCTGCCCGTCTCCCCAGAGGTTAATTTTTATCTGATTATTAAATGAGTTTAATAAAAAAGCACACCCAACAATCCAACACAACCAAAACAAAAAGCAGGTGTCAGATATCATTTTGTTTCTTTTTTTTACAAAAACGAAACTAAAACCAGAAAACGAAAGCATGTTGCTCAATCGTGTCCGACAAAAAAAACTTTTGAATTTTAGTTTTTGGAATGTTTTTGATGGAATGGTCAATCTTTTCCATAATTTTTGAGGGTTTTTGGACGTTTCTAACCAACGTGGTAGTTATTTCTATTAGACTTCTAAATTTCTAAACCTCACAAAGCAAGATCATTCCTGTGCTAAGACTTTTAAATTCCTTATTGCATTTTCTTCAGCTTTATAAGCAACACATGCTGGTTTAACAGCTACTTTTTTAGTATTCGATTTCATTGATTGTAACTGCTTCGTAAATGCTTCCTCGTAATTTTTGGTTGCAGGCGGTGACTTTTGTGCCCATCGTATGATGGAATTCAAAAAAACAACTTTATTGTAAACGTTTCATTTCTCTTTCTCGATCTCATGTGCTTCATTTTGTATCTGCTCCTTTAGTTGCAACTCCAAAATTGTCACTGCTAATTGCTAAGAGCTGTTTATTGAACTGCATCTTGCGATAGAATTTTTTGATACTACTTCCGGCACAATTGAAGATAACATTGTCACTTTTAGTGAGTTTTGCTCATTTGTCATGGACATAATTTGTTATTTTTTGGGCCTGAGTGTGGTCATCAACAGCAATATCTCTACGTATACAGGATCAAGCAGGTGTTGCTGCCTTTAGATGTCGTCACGGTCCTTGGCTTCGTGGTAACAAGAGCTCCACCCATTCGGGGGGATTAAGGAATTTTAAAATTCTTGTAATTGTTCCACGCTGTGCTAGGTTTGTTTTGCATAAAAAACTGTGCTCAAGCCAAAGAAATTCATTATAGCACTTTTTTAATTAATTAATTTAAATTTAATCGAAATCTAACATAAATAAACTTTCCGTGTTACTCTCGTATTCTCACTAATTTTGTTATTGAAACATCGACATCTCTTAAATCGACTACCCCTTTCTCTCTCCGTCTTTAAATAAACCAGAACCTCCATTAGATGGTACATCAAAAACTCAACGATACATCTTACGAATTCCAAGTTAAGCAAAATGGCTGCCCTGCCGTCCATCCACCTTTCCATCCATAATACTTCTTCCCTATTAATTTTTAAAGGTCGCGTCGGAGTTTCAGTTAACGCGGAGGAAAAAATCCAAGTTAAGTCCTGCCGCTAGCAAGCGAACAGGACGAGGCGAAATGACAGCCGTCAACTTCTGACAGCCGACGTGACGTCGTACGACGTCGAAGTTGGCCTTGCTTTCTCTCCAGCTTGGGGCGCGCGCAAAAAAAAAACAAACGACGACGACGCTTAAATAAATAAGCGCCGCGGTACCACACCGGAATGGAGCAGCCAGCAGAGTCGCAGTCGGTACGTCTCCCGTCCGAACTTTTGGAATGCGATCTTCTAATGGAGTGGAAATTTTTTTTTTCGGCCGGCGTTTGCGGGTGTCCGTACCCCTTCCCGTGGAACGGGTCCCGGGTGGATGGGGGAGGTTAATGGGAAGCATTCCGGTGTAATTATCCGGATTGCGGATCGCGGGCGCGGGTCTCTCATCATTATTATTCATGATCGATGTGGCTTCGGAAACAATTAGATTGTGTTATCGTTCTGTTACTGATGGCAAATTGATAATTATAATTTATTACGTTATTATAATTATCCTTTAATTGTTGATATATATATTTTTTGTATAAAGTGAATGTATATGAATACGAGGTCCACCCGATAAATTCATTGTTTAAAGCGCTAGCATCTAAAATATTATGAAATGAGCATTGACGTTGCTCAGCTTTCACGAATCATTTCGTTCATCGAAAGTTTGAGAAATAACTACTTTTGCATTTTAATTTGACAGCTGTCAATTGCCAAAACAGTCGGAAAATTAATAATGTGACAGCTTTCAGGAACAATACGGAAAAAACATTTTGACAGTTTCAAATTTTGACAGCTATAATTGCTAAATCTGACTGAATTTAATTTGAGGAAAACACTTGTTTTTACAGTTTGACAGCTGTCAGATGTGTTTCAAAACAGATTATATGAAATATTTGAATCTGACGACCGATAATATATTTACAATTTGACAGCTCTGAAAAGTATTGTCACTGTTACTACATCCGTTAAAACTGAAGCTGTGTTTTCATAGTTTGCTAATTTTGTGTAGAATTATAGCGGTCGCAAACAGCGAAACTTCCAAAAATTACTGTTCCCACAATGTGACAGCTGTTGAAAATATTGTAACCCTCAAACAAGAATTTTTTTTTAATTTGATAACTGTCGGAAAATTTTGATGATTACAATTGTTAAACAAATTTTGCTGTTTGGCAACTTATTTTGACAGTTGCAATGATCAGTTGTGGAGTTTTTTTTTTGATCTTTCAAGAGCATTCGATTGTGGACGTGTTGTTACTAAATTCGGCGACTGCAAACAAGAAATTTTTGATCTTTATATTATTCAATATTGTAACAAATATTTGATTTTTTGAACAGAGTCAATCGTAGAATTTAACAGAAATTACTGTATTTACAATTTCCAACTTTAAAGAAAACGGATATCTTACATCGACGACTTTAGAAATGTTTTGATCTTTCAAACATTCAAAGTAAAAATAATTTTTTAAGATTCGTAGAATTTGTCAGAAATATTTTTACAATTTCCAACTTTAAAGAAAACTATAACAAAATTAACTGATTTTACGATCTGTCAAACTAAAGAAAAATAAGTTTTTGTCTGTCTAAAATTTTGACAAAACAGCTTTATAACTTAAAATTTGACAGTTGTCAAAAAAATTTCAATGTATTTTGCACCCTAAAACAAGGAAAATATTCTAAAAAAATTTAATCTTTATAACAGTTAACAACTGTCAAATTAGAAAAAATTTTTCTGAAATCTGATAACTGTCAAAAAATGTTTGATGATTAAAATTGTCAAATTTTGAATTGAATTTTGAATTTGGGAATGGCTTAGACATTTTTTTATATGTGGTCGATGCAGCTGCAGCGGTTTCAGAACTGCATCGGAGGATGCTGAAGTTCTTCAATTGTCTTTCTATTAGATGCCTTGAACAAATAACGAATCAAAAGAGCCGCTAACGAAAGAAAAAGGTATAGAACGTTCGAAAATCACGTGGAAACCGAGCAGTAGTCGGAGGAAATCCTGGATTGACGATAGTCAGCATGAAAAGATGTTGCAGGAATCGATGCTGTTACCGAAAACTTTGCCATTGTCCAGGGATGCTTGATGGAACTTCGTTGAATCAAATCTTTAAAATTATAATAAATTAAAGGAACAGATGGACGAACACGAATGCCAAATTAACAAACGTACGTTTAGAAGGTGAAAAACTGAATGCTCTACGCGAATGGTTGGATTATTGTCGTGGTAAGTTGTGCCAACTGAAGAGACAGCAAGAGCTTGTTGGAAAAAATTTAAGAGGATAAGCGAGGTGATATTATCAAGACCAAGCAAGAGAGAGTCTGCGATGAGATGCTCTCTAATGCTGAATGACAGTTTGTGCAACAGCAAAAGACTTGTTTGACGATCCAAGCGGAATTTCAACTTTATATCAAACTCTATAACGATCAGCGGAAGAAAATTGACTAGAGCTTCGATGCTTTTTGCCTGGAGAAGTAAATGAACAAAAAATCTAGAAGATAGGCAAGTCTAGAGATCAATTGGGACTAAAAGATTGTGAAGAAATGCAACATTGCCTGCACAAACCACGATAGAAACGAAAACCTTCTATGAGAAGGCTCTAGCGTGTGTTCATGTCCATGACAATACATACGAATACCTATTATTTCATCAAAAACAAACATTTAATAAATTCATTGTTGAAACCATCATCATTTATTCATCAAAATATTCTTAATCCATTCAAAGACGTAAGTCTGCGATTACCCGAAGGTAAACGCATTCCTATATTTGATTTATCACCTCTTACCATCTCTGTCTGTCATTCCTTCTTCATCTTTCAGTTCATAACGAACGTAGCTGCTGGGTACAGAAGGTACGTCGGCTCGGCCCGCCAGGGGAGCCGCGACACTGAAATAACTTCGGCGGCCTAGAAACATCAAGTTTGGGGCGAACTTCTGGGCTAAGTGATTAAGTTTGTTGTGTCCTCCCTGTTCCTCGCCGGGGCACGTAAAGGAACGCCATTCCACGTTTAACGCCCCTCTCAGGTCCAAAACGACGTTGCATACATTAAACCCTTATTTGCGACATATTGCGGATGTTTATCGCAGCGCACCTATTTATGCATGCCTAAGATATACATACACAGGGGGACGGTGGTTTGAAATTAATTCTTAGAATTTGTTTATTTCCCCATATATGTGCAAACATAACGCGAATAATTTAACTTTTACTACGATCACATCGATGCCAGACAAATTATTATCTGTACATCGAAAGCTGGGCTAAATTTAGGCATTCGGCTGAACGCATGAGCTATTAATAGCGCCCGATAATGTTGGGCGTAATGAACGACGGTGAAAGTGACATTTGACAAAATACATAAAACAATAAGTGAGATTGATTATTTCCCTTTCATGCAGGGGAGCGCTGACACCCCAGATATAGATGTATACAGGCTTTAATTCGCGTTGTATATCATCGCCGATAGCATAATTAGGTTATTGTTTTGTTGGATTTGATCAGTGAATAATTTCGTATGGATTATTTAAGTGAACAAGATTTATTGTTAGTATCGGTTAGAACTAACATACATTTGTTTCAGTTTTATTGCATTTACGCGCTTATAAAACGATTTAATTTCATCCATGGAACCATAAAAATAATTCTGACAGCTGTCAAATTGCTAAAGCCACTATTTTTGCCGAGTTTGACAGTTCTGTCAATTTCTTTTTCTGTCAGTCAGTTGTCACATTGTAAAACCAGTATTTTTACACAGTTTCAACGCTTACATACCTTAATATAATAATATTATTTGAAAGCTGTCAAACTACGAAAACACTTATTTTCGTACTGTTTTGACAGATGTAACAGAATACTCGTGACAGCTACACAATTGTAGTAGAGTGTTGTAGCCGTTAAAATGTATCTGACAGCTGCCAAATTGTAAAAATAAATAATTTTTGCAGTTGTCATAGCTATAACTGTCAAACTGTATCTGACAGTTGTAAGCAATTGTGCAAAGAGTGATTTTTTCCATTTCTTGACAGCTATAAACACCCAAATGTGACTTTTATTGTTGTCATATAGAAACAGCATTCTTGCAACGATAAAATTGTGCAATCACGTATTTTTTGACAGACACTAAAGTGCAAAAGTTTTGATGTTTTTCACACGTGACAGTTGTAGCTGTCAAATTATAAAAATAATAATTTTTTGCGCGTTTTCACAATTGAAATCCTTCAAATTTGCCAACACCTATCTTAAGTCTTTAAAACATTAAATTTTTTCCTAATTTGACAGTTGTGACTATTCAAGTATTTCCGATAACTGTAATCAGGAATTAAAAGATAACTGTAAACGTTATAATTTTTCTTCAACTGTCAAAGTATGAACGTACATATTTTCTTACTAGTTTGAGAATGTGACAGTTAAAATATTTTTGACAGACTGCGCAGGTTTAGCAACTGTAGCAGCGCAAATACATCTGCAAGCTGTCAAATTGTAATGACAGTTGATTGTGAAAACATGGAATTTCACAATTGTAATTCTTAAACGCAGTTATTTTTCCTCCGAATTTTGACAGTTGCAACCATTAAAATATTTCTGACGACTGTCACCTTGTATAAATACGTCTGACAGCTGTCAAATTGTAAAAACAGCTTTACAACTGTAACTTTTAAAGGTTCCTAACACGCAATCTTCACACACAATTTCACAAGGCTTGTGACTGTTATAATGACATTTTCAAACTAAGTTACTGTTTTGAAAGTTACAGCGGTTAAAATATTTTTAACAAATTGTGCAGATTTATTAATCGTAACTGACAAAATACATCTGACAGGTATACACTTACAAAATCAATTATTTGTGACAGTTCTAATGACTGTTACTGTCAAAATGTTTCTGACAGCTGTCAAATTAGGAAAACTTGTTTTTCAATGTATCGGCAATTGTAACTATCAACATTTTTTAACAGTCGTGTTTTTTTCCCTCATTTGGCAGTTCTAATTATGAAAACACGGATTTTCGTACTGTAGGAACAGATGTAATAGCTAAAATACTTTTGACAGCTGAGAAAGCGTAAATGTAACAATTTTTGTGAGATTCAACAATTATAGCTGTCAAGAAATCGGATATTTATCACAATATTGAATTCTAACAGCCGCCAAATAGTGGCTTTTCCTCCGATTCAGCAATTATAGCTGTCAAAATGTACCCGACAGCTATCATATTCCAAAGCAATCATTTCTAAGAGGCTCATCGGTTGTGAGCTTTGTTAAAGTATTATATTGACAGCTCTCAACTTGTAAAAGCCGTAAATATTTTGAGATTTAGCAATTGTGGCTGTCAAAATGTATCTGACAACTGTCAAGTCGTAATAAGACATAAACTTAAATGTTTTGACACTTGTACTCATTATATATATTTTCGAAACTGTCAAAATATACAAGCGCTAATTGCTACTACTGTTTCCATAGTTCTAGGTTAGAAAACTTCTGACAACTGTCAAAATTGTAGAAGATCGGTCGATTTTTGACATGAATAGAATGTTGCCACTCAGCTACATTTTTTTTTTGATTTTGAAGCTTGGATCTTTCATTTCTCTTTCTTTAAACCAATCTCTCCAATTTGAAGCTAGCAATGGACATCTTCGTCTAAAGATACTAGTCAATTGTTGCTGTGCATAGCTTTTTTGAGCAAATAGATTCATTCCGATTCAGCTGGTTGTCTCTATGCATGCACCAATTGCAAAAGTGTAACGCGATGCAATCTCTCACATACAGCATCCATGGGAACAAGACGAGAAACGTCCACAGCGAAGATTGTGAGGAGTCGAACGTCACTCTAGTGAAGGCGGTAATATAGTCAGAGAAGAGTAGAGTATAGAGAGTAGTAGTCCTGGATGCCGGGGTATTGATTGAGCTTGGGCGATGTCCATTCCGGCAACCGCGCGTCTAAATTATGCGTGAGCTGAATGTATGCCGGGCGTAGAGCGTCAATCCGAAAGGGGGATGCGGATAGCCGTGTTCGTGCGTGCGTACATGCATGAGTGTGCGTGTGCAAAGTAGAAAGAGAGGACGCCACCATGTCTTGAGGCCTGAGGGACTTTGATGTTCGTTCGGGGTTCGTTTCGAAACGGCCACCCTGTTCCCTATCCACGTCCTCCCTTCGCCCCCTTTATACCACCCCTCTCCCCGCGCCGCTGCTGCCTTGTGTCCGCCCGTTTCTCCACTGGCCGCCCAATCTCACCCACACCATGCATGATTGAGAGCGCGTATTGAAATTGAATTCTCGCAGCGGCGGCAACGGCAGCTCTAGCAGCTACGATGGCAGTAATAGGAATGGTTGTGAACCAGGAACCAACGATGTTCTAGAGAATCGAAGTTTACGTAGTTGGACAAATCAACGGACAGAAGTACCTACGTATGTGCGTACGTGTTAGTATTGAAAATCGTCGGAATCGACTTGAGAGTTTTTTTTTCATCGGAAGATGGCCAAAGGAAGGTCTTACTAATATTGCTGCCTAACCTTCAAACTTCGGATATAATCAAATTTAACTTCGTTTCTTACAAAATCTTTACCCCAGTGTGTGTAGAAGTATGTCATATTTCATATATTTTTTGACATATATGGATATTTGCTGCAATTTTAATAAAGTTGTCCAACAAAGGTATTAACCAAGAATTTGGTCAAATAAAAAGTTCTGATTTTCAAAATTTTCAAGGAGTAATAATAAAATAAGACCAAAGAGGTACGAGGCTTACTAGACATTGCTTTCTTCCTACCCATCAAGCGTAACTAGAAGAAGACTTCTCCAGTTTTGATGCCTTTGATGGAAATAAGTCCTCGACCATTCCAAAGGATCAATTCCCGAAGCTTTCAAATGAGTTTATTTGCAACCCATTACAGAAAAAAATGAAGTCAGACCAACTACAAGTATTATGCCTTCTATTTAAGCTATCCCCAAATAATTAAGAAGTTATGAGGCTATGTGGGAGGAAAACTCTTTTGGAAGAATTTCATAAGAAACAGCTAAAAGTTACGTCTAAAATAGTTCCAAAGCAAAAACGTAGAAACTCACATTGTTCCTCCAGATACCCATCGGACACAGGTGTAGAGAGAACCTGGTGAGCCATTTACTTCAAGAGGAAGACTCTTGGGTAGAAAAAAATGTTCTAAAATGGCTTCCCAAAATGATAAGAGTGATATTGAGTTTCCTCTTCGAGATTTAGGGACAAGTTTAGACTTAATCGAAGAGATTTCTGAGATCATTTAGTTCATAACTTCGAAAAGAAACCGGATAGAGCAAAAACAAAAGAGAGGAAGCAATTGGAAATGGACGTCGAAATTCGAGGCGAAGTAATTTTGTTTTCCAAAAATGAAGTTTTGTTTCCTTTTATGAAATTCTAACCATCCCCCAGGATTCTCCATTCTTGGATAGAAAAAGTCATTTTTATCGTGGAGTTCAGATTAAATCCCTTATCAAAAATGACATTTAGATCTTTTAGAAGCGACCCTATCCTATCTAAAAACATACCTAAGATAGAATTTTCTTCGCAAGTTAAGCAGTATCAATCTCCAATAAACTCTTCTTAACTGATAAACTTTAAAGTCATTTTAGATTTGTTGAAAATACCTCTTTCATGCTAGGCTTTTTGTTTCGCGATTTTATCATTTTCGATCTACACACTTGCAGGAAGAAGAAATTAGAGATATTTCGTAGTTTGTCTTCTCAGTTTGGCCTTTGATAAACAGTTCGAAGTGGTTATACAAGACCGCCGAACGTGGGAGTCAAACCTAGGTGTCTTAGTTGGTTATGGTATGGTCTTTTAGTTTCGACAGCTCTCCCAATTGTAGAATTTGAAGATGGCCCACCAGATCTTCTGATTTGAAGATCATGTTCCGTTCCAGGCTGATAGTGCCCATCATCGCTTCCCTTTTCATCTGTAGGTAGTTGCAAAGGAATCAGATCGAGTAGGGCCTCCATCGTCGCGATTGAACAGGATCGCATTGCGCCTGTGATACCTACGCAGGCAAGACGTCGTATTGTTTACAGCAAGTTTCGTCGTTTCTTTTCTTTTGTTTTTGGCCACCATACTAATGATGCATATGTGATGATGGGTCTGACTATAGCCATGTAGGTCCAGAGGAACATTTTAGGCTTCAGAACCCAGGTTTTACCAAAAAGATGACGACAGGTCCACAATGCTCTTGTGACCCTTGTGTGGAATTGGAATTGCTGCGTTTCTCCTAGTGTAGGTGCCACTAGGGAGAGCTACGTACAGAAGATGGCAACATTTTTTTAAAGAGATAAAGGAATCCAAGAGATCAAGTATTCTATCGATATGGGTTGGCCTAGTCGTGAGAGTTTCAATTTAGTTCCACTTTATCCATTGAGCGTGAGTCTCAAGTGTCCACCTTTTATGCAATTTCCCTTCTTCTTGTTTGGAGAAGTTTCCACAATCAGTTCGGACAATTTCGGGACGATGTTTTAGTTGTTTCAAGATTTTGACATCAAAACTTCGACAGTTTCGTAGAGGTTGGCGAAAAATTAAATTTTATTATCGCCCAATTTTTGAAAATTTAAATTTTGTTTTCTAGTTCTGAAAATTTTGCAAGAGATCTCCAAATTGTTCGGGATTTTCTCCGTATTATCTTAAAGGTTTAGATCTCTCCCTACCACCCCCCTCTTTAAATATTTAATGGTAGGGGGATTATTTACAGTTGTTCTTGACTAGCAATTATTGTTCCAAAATTCCGAATTTATATAAAATAAAATTAAAATCATAAGAGAGTTGATTGCAGAAAAGGGAATCTCCTCAAGCTTTAGATTTATATAAAAAAAACAAATATGAACAAAGTTTCAAACGCTCGATTTAAAAAAAGGAGAACAGCTTAAATGTCTTGCTTCTCAATACTTTTATGAACTATTCATACGATGAAAGCAAAACTTTGGAACAATGTTCAGAACAACCTGAAACAAAGCACGGACTACACGGGGGACGGAGGGAGGGGAGGGGGGAGGGGCAAAGGAATTCTTACGAATTTCCAAACATCGTGTTCTCTGATGAAAAAATTTTTCCTATTTAGCAGTTCATAAACTCTCAAAGCGTTCACGAAAATTTGAGCTTGCGAACGGCCACCCGAAGTAATTTTCAGTAATCTCAAGTAATGGTATGTGCATCTGTGACCGCCGATGGACGCTGTCCAATTGTTTTCATCAAGCCTGGTGACAAAGTCAATGCCACTTATTATCGCGAAAATGTTTTGGAAGCTGATTTAGAGCCGTGGGCACGCAAACGTTTCGGTCGTAGATCTTGGACGTTCCAGCAAGACTCGCCACCGTCTCATAAAGTTCGTGTGAACCAAGAATGTTGTTCCACACTTCATTTCGTCCACACAATGACTCCGATAGACTATTCCATCTGGGCAATTTTGGAGAGCAAGGTGAGCACTAAAAAATATGCTAGTATGAATGCGCTGATGAAAGCCATTGTACGAGAATGGGCTAAAGTACCGCAAGCTCATATTCGTGCAGCAAGCAACTCATTTTTTAACCGGTTGAAGACCATAGTCAAAGCAGTAGGTGGCCACATCGAGCTACAGTGAATGAAGACTGAAATTTTGATTATTTCCACAGATTTTGTAATTTGAATCAATAAAAAATAATTTCACCCAAAAAAGATATGGTCGTTTGAATAGAGATGACTCTAAGATTGTATTCTAGACTTGTTCGACATATCAAGTATGATATATGCAACTTTGTGCTTTTGTTTTGTAAATATTGTCCTTGTACGTACATCTATTCTGACATACTAACCTGAATTAATCATTATTGACAGTCCAACATCTAACTATGTCATTCATAACCAATATATTTCTATCATACAATGGAAGATCAAGCAAAACCTAAACGAGCTTGCACTTATAAAGAGAATGAAGTGGCGTGCTTTGTTAAATTATCTTACGAAATTGCGGACTTCTTAGCAGGACTTGAGGTAAATACCACCAAAAAAATTTGCGACAGTTTAATATCCAGCTGTCAACATATTCGTTAAAGCGTTATATTTTGAAATACAGGAAAGCGACAGCGATGTAATTCAGAGAGAAGCTGCACAAGAAAATAGAGGATGCCAGATCAAAGATAAAATAGCGAAATCAAGGAATTGTTACGATAAACAGAAAGCGAAAGTTATTAACTGTTACCGCAAATACCCAACGAAAACATTGCTATGTTCGAAATGCATCAATGAGTTTCAAAAATCAGCGAATAAAGTGTAACAATAAAAAGCGTAACTTGATATTTATGTATATAACGCGTATACGTATTTTATGTGTTTTTGATATCATAAAATAAATAATAATGTTCGTATAATATACAATCTTTTTTTATACTACCTACATCATAAGAGTATAGATCAGGAAAATTACAAAGCTTGCATAGGTCAGCAGTTCTCAAGGCACCGGCAGGGTAAAATTTCCGAAGTCAGTGAACGACGTTGGCTTACATATTCGTGCTTACACATCTAAAGCGTTAGAATGGAATTTTCCTTTAACTGGAGGGGCAAAATCCTCCCATAAAGAATATAAAGGAAGAATACGTTGTACAGTTCATCTTATTTTAGTACTAGATTTAGGTTATATTAAAGCGTAAACTAAAATTTTATAACAGTGCTCTCGCTATTAGGTCTTTGTGAAGGGTTAACGCGACATTCCTCCGTTTTAAGTTCTTCGTAGAGTGTGCTGTGTCGTAGGTAAACCGGTGAAAGATACTTCTAAATACGGTGAGTTCCTATAATTGTGTATTATTAATTTAAATATGAAAATATTCCAGTAAGATTATATAAATTTCCATTTATACTAATGTTATTGCGTTTAATTAATTTTCCGGGACCCAGTATTACATCTATTAATAATTTATATTATGTTGATTATCGACTACGCGCTTATCGAAATCAAAACAATCTAATTTCCATAAATTAATAACGTTGTAAAATTCCGTTTGCTAAAATTTGTGTATTTATAATAATTGTTTAGGGAAACATATCCTAGATGCTCAAATCTGAGTTATTTGTTAAATATTTTCAATATACAGGGTTACCCAAAATATTCAAAAGAAGCTGAAGCGATTTGTATCGGTCATTTAGAGTGGCTAAGACCAGAGAGAAAAAGAAAGAAGAGAACGGTAGAGGCCAGCCCCGCTATATGTTCTGTATAAATGATAAATACTACAAAGAAATCTTAAGTCTTAAGCAAATAGAAGCGAATGATACCTACAGGGTGGGGCATTAGTCCAATTACTCCCGTATTATAAGAGAAATGAGAAAATGTTATTGAGATAAAAGTTGAAGCGCATGAGAAGCTATAACCTAAAAATATGTTTAACTATACAGGATGTCAAATAAAGACAGGGTAAACTAAATTTACTTTATTTTAAATGGAACATCCTGTATATTTTTACTGTTTACGATTCTTCTAGGTCTTATCTTTATTATAATATAGGGTTGTGCTATGTTATTCAGTTTGCTTTAGAAGATATGGGAAGTTTTGCATGATTTTAATAACAAAGTTGGCGCCTCCTACCGTACTATGGCTTCCACACAAAATAATTTGTTTGCACTAGAAACATTTCTAATGTAATCTCCTTTCATCAGAAATTATTTATTTATCGGCGTATTCAATGTTTATATACAGGGCGAGTCATAACTCGGAATGTTTATTTTCTCACCTATTTCAAATGGAACACTTTGTATTTTATTATTGGAATAAACTCCTCTCTTCACAAACTTTATTATTTATTAAACGTTCCCTATAGCTAAATGTCCTAGTTTTTGAGTTATTTGCGTTTCTATAACAAAACATGATTTTAAGTAAAAACGGGTTTGATTTTGATTAGTTGAATAGCAATATTAGACGAAAACTGTCGCTTAGATTGGAAAATACAATTCTATACCTAAATCGGTAAAATTATCATTATCTGACGCAAAGTTAAGAGTAAAGAAAACAGTATTGGCTATGATATTGATCTGTATGACTATGATCGAGGGGTGAACCGCTGGGGAAATTCAGTGTACAGGTCAGAGGAAATACTAGGAAATACTGAAATACTAGGATATAATAATAATAATAATAATAATAATAATAATAATAATAATAATATTTTATTTGCCCAACAGATATAAAATCCTTATTACAGGACAAAATAGAATACATCACGAAAACATATGTGATATGTATAAATATAAGTATACTTAATACTAAACTAAATTTAATAACTACTAACTAGTGATAGACAACAGAGAGATTAATTAGTTTCCTTATATGTAATTATAATTGCCAGTACAATGGTGGAGTAATGTTGGTAAAGAAGTGTAATTTATGTCTACATCCGTACATGCCAAACTATTATAAAGAGTACTTATTCTAGATACGGGAGATCCTAACATAATGTTGGTTCTTGATGGACTACAGTAAAAGGTATTATTCGATCTAGAAAATTGTCTCGGAACTAAGAAATTCAATCTAGATAATATTTCAGGCAAGTCAATCATATTATGCAGTAGAGAATACAGAAATTTTAGGTCTGCTTGACATCTACGAAGTTCTAGGGGCTCAATATTAAACGTAGTTAAGAGACTTACATGGCTGAAGCCGCGAGGTGGATATTCACCTGTGGAGCGAAAATTTAAATATTTTAGAAAACGTCTCTGTATTTGTTCTAACGAACGTGCTTGTAATTTGTAAAACGGAGACCATACCAATGATGCATATTCCAATTTTGATCTAATGAAGGAAAAGTATAATGGCAATATGCACTCAATCGATGAAAAACAGCTAGTTGTTCTAATTACGAAACCCAGAGTTCTCAAAGCAGCACCGCAAATATTGTTGATGTGGCTCGTAAATGACAGTTTAGAATCAAAGGTGACACCCAGATCCTTCAACTCAATGCACCTCTCAAGTTGAGTGTTATCCAAAATATAATTGAAATTTGTCAGAGTACTTTTCCTCGTAAATGTCATAATTCTACATTTAGAAACATTCAAATGTAACCTATTGTCTATACACCATGCCTGGAGTGCATCCAATTGTTTCTGAAGATGCAGACAGTCGCTAGTATCGTTAATAGCCTGGAATATTTTCAAGTCATCGCCATAAAGCAATTTATGACAGTCCAAGACTTCTGCAATATCGTTAATAAAGACAGTAAAAAGAAGTGGTCCTAGATTTGTTCCCTGTGGGACACCAGATGTAGAACAGAAGGTTTTGGATTTATGTCCCTTGTAATAAACATAATTTTGTCGGTTCGAAAGGTACGAGACAAACAAAGACACAAGTTTTGGTGAAAATCCAATATTCGCAAGCTTATGCAAGAGTACCGCATGATCTATCCGGTCAAATACTAGGAAATACTAAGGAAATACCATCATTGTACACTACATAATTGAAAAAAAAATAGTTCTATTACATACATTGTACAATAACGTAAAGCAATGTAATGATATTTGTTGTAGTATATGAAATATTTGTATCTATAATACACAAGTGTAGAAGTATGTAGAATTTCAATATCTATTGTGTTCTTAATAGCAACTGAGATATTAGACTGGAACGCATATACTGAAACATCCGGTACTACGTTAGGCATGTACACTTACTTATAGGGTTTTCGCTTGCTTGCAGATTTATGCACTTATCTACATATAACATTTTTATTAACTGTAATAATATTATCTGTGATCGATTCGATTTTTGGACCGCCGAATTAACCCGATTACTATCTGCCTTTCTATTGATTTGTTGTGAAAATCAGGGAAGCACCGAACAGGCACCGAATTCATTAACTTTCCTAATCCGATACTTATACAAGTGTTTTGCGTTTTGCGAAGTGTTAATATTATAGTAAAAGTATGTAATGTAATTATAAATAATTAGATATGTACAAATATGGACAAATATGTACAGTCTGTTCCCAAAATGAATGTCACCCCCTGTGCCGAAAAACACATTATAACTGCTAATGCAAATTAGATGCATGAAGTTTAATCGATATTTGGTTTGCACCGCATTTACAAGATTAGTATTCACTAACGAAAAATCGTATTGGATTATGGGAAACATCATTTTTATCAGTTTGTTTAGCCTTGGGAGCGACATTAATTTTGGAATAGCCTAGCAGATAAAATTTAGGAACTACAATGCTTTATCTTGCAGATAGCTTCTATTTAACACTCAATTAACGTTTCATTGAAGTTATCTTACGAATAAAATTTTATCTGCAAGTTAATTTTATTTATCCTCACATCGATAAATTCACCCTAACCTCAAAAATGTAATCGAATAGATTGTTAAAATTATTACATCTTATCATATAAATCTATTGTTCGTTCGATATGTTTGATGCATGCCGGTTATAAAAACCAGTATGAGGTATGCATCAAACACATCAAACTAACAAATGATTTTTCCACAAGTCAGTCTAGAACCCGTTTCTATCTGAAAATGTTTTACTAAGTCCTGTTTTGCATCTATCACTAAAATGGTCAAATTTATTCATTTTTATGATAAACATACTCTTTACTGGTAGATTTAAAGAACTACCGGAATATGATTTATGATAATGCTCATTTTGTACATCTTCACTTTTGTTGTTACACGGGGGTTCTTGAAAATATTTGGTACCTTCGTATCCAACAACTTTTTCATTGTATAATTTTGCAAATGTCAGTACATGTGAAAAAAAAAATTACGGTAAAGAAAGATGGGAGTGCGCGCCCCTTTGCCCCCGTATTGAAGTAGAAACATTGCTATAATTTCTCATCTAAAGTACTCCACGTATTGTTTACGCTAATAAAGCATGTAATTGGGTAAACTGATTTGGTAGTTCTAAAAAGAAGATGTTCTCCGGCGGGGGTTTTATGAGTAGGAAATTTAGGGGCGTTACCATCCCGAGATATTTCCCCGTTGTTTTGGTTTACCCGGTATACATATGTATATTTTAGAGCATTGCTATTTTCATATGATAGAAATAGTAATTGTTTTCAAGAACTGAGTTTAACATTTTCAAGTAAAATTTCATATAGTTTGTAATTTTCTTGGTAGACTATTAAATTAAATTTTATTAAGTGACCGAACTTCACTGAGCGGTAGTGTACATACTCTTTACTGGTAGATTTAAAGAACTACCGGAATATGATTTATGATAATGCTCATTTTGTACATCTTCACTTTTGTTGTTACACGGGGGTTCTTGAAAATATTTGGTACTTTCGTATCCAACAACTTTTTCATTGTATAATTTTGCAAATGTCAGTACATGTGAAAAAAAAATTTACGGTAAAGAAACTGGGAGTGCGCGCCCCTTTGCCCCCCGTATTGAAATGTTTACCATCCCGAGATATTTCCCCGTTGTTTTAGTTTACCCGGTATACATATGTATATTTTAGAGCATTGCTATTTTCATATGATAGAAATAGTAATTGTTTTCAAGAACTGAGTTTAACATTTTCAAGTAAAATTTCATATAGTTTGTAATTTTCTTGGTAGATGGCAGAATCGCAGACAGAACAAGATCAACATGTGGATTATTTTTTGGAAGCTGAAACTTCGTTGAATATAAAAATTCCTGAAGCAGTAAGAAACTTTTTAATAATTAATGGCTATGACAATGAAGACACTATTGCAAATATAACTAAATCGAGCATCGAAGCAATTGAATCATTTGCTAGAAATGTGTTGCATAAAATTATACCAAAAGATTTACCAAAAAATTATGGACCATCATTTGCTATTGATTCTACATTGTTCCAAATGGTGCACGGACATAAAAATATAGTACACTTATTGACTAAGTACTTTAAAGAGAAAACCGAATTGAAAGCTGAGAAACATAATGCCTCTGCTTCATTTAATCATTGTGATCTTAAAGAAAATATAAGAAGTTATCGACGAAAGAATGTGCCCTCCTCACAGTCCGATACTACTTACTTGAATTCTGATTATATGGATGCAGATAATTCCGTTGAATCAGCAGATTTTTCATTAAAACAGAACGTTCTAAACTTAACCGAAGAAAATGCGATAACTATGAGGAATTTAAAAAACGGGGTAAAAATAAATTTAGTCGCGTTGTTTGGAATTCTGTGTCTTTGAATTTCGATGATATTGTAGTCAAAACTAGTTTCATGTAGGTAAAAATTCGCCTAGTTTGCATAATTCTTTGTCCAGTGGTCTAATGTCTACTTTATTGTAACATAATTTATTCAGTTCAATATTTTTTAAAGAATTAGTTATTTTGAAATTTCTTCTTTATTTTAGTATTACCGTTGTACAATATATTTTTATTTTTAATCAGTCTGTTATAATCAGAAAATTCTGTATTTTTTTGTTACTATTACACTTAACACATTATTTTCTTCTACTGATGCATAAGTGGCAAATAAATTTGAGAAATACAAAAATTGTAGGAGCATTTTGTAATACCGTTGATACTTAGTAATACATACTGAGTTGCACTGGGTAATACCTGGGAAATACTGGGTAATACTAGGAAATACTAAGAAATTCTTAGTATTTCCCAAGAAATACGAGGAAATATGTAGTATTTCCCAGGAAATACGAGGAAATACTAGTGACGAAGGAAATAGTGTACAGATTTTTGGCCAGCGGTTTACCCCTCGACTATGATTGACTTGTGTGAAATTTAGTTTAGAATTACAAGTTGCTTAAATGGGAAAATGACCTAAAATAGTAAACACAAAGTGTTAATAAAATGACATTCAATTATGATACTACTACAGGAACGATTTACAGAATTTAAAATAAATAATACTTTACTTTGTTAAACAACTTTATTTAATATTTTTTACTGCAGTTTCAACCTTCTTGGATCAACTAAAGACTTTAGTTTTGAGAATGACCCAAGAAGGTTGAAACTGCAGTAGACAATATTAAATAAAGTGGTTTAACAAAGTAAAGTATTATTTATTTTATATTACAAAATGTACCACAAAGCAACAGCTAAAACCAACGATTAATTACAGAATTATTTATTTTTGTGTATGTATTTTTATGGTCTCTCTATGGTCGTCATCAGTCAACTCTTGATGCCGTTGCGCATACTTTAGATGCATTTATTCTTCTGGTAAACCGGTATTGGTTCATTTAGATTTTTCATAATTCATAGCTTCAGTCCGACAAAACCGTTGCAAGAAAATTTCAAAAGCTTCTCTTCTTGGTTGTCGTCTACTAGATAATTACTGATGATAAAGTCTTCTTGCGAGCAAAATATTCTTATTACTTCCTCCCAACACAAAAACCATATCAATCTATACTTCTAAACAGCAATAAAATTATTCTGTTATATCAAAACTTCAAGCTCGTTAATATCATCAATATCAATATTCTCATTCAATTCTGTCTCAGATAGTACTTAAGAAGCTTAACTATTAATTGTTTTGCTACTATTTCCATTGTAAACAAACTGCAACCGTAGTGCTATACGTAACTTTATTATTTCTTAGCTCAGCATCGGGGTGAACAAATTAAAATCAAACCCATTTTTGTTTCAAGTCATGTTTTCGTTATAGAAATGCAAATAACTCTAAAACTAGCACATTTAGCTATAGGGAATATTTAATAAATAATAAAGCTGAAGTGAAGAGAGGAGTTTACTTCAATAATAAAATACAGGGTGTTCCATTTGAAATAGGTGAGCAAATGAACATTCCGAGTTATGACTCGCCCTGTATATAAATATTCAAGACGGCGATAAATGAATAATTTCTGATGAAAGGAGATCACATTAGAAATGTTTCTAGCGCAAATGAACACAGTCTTATTCAATTTTATTGGGAAAATTTATGAAACCATTGCCAACCTCTGCTTGCCAATGTTCATCGACCTTTTAGCTGTGTCAATCACGATATACTACTGCATAAGCTTGAAAGATACGGCTTTAATGGAATGTCACTCCAGCGGTTTCATTCATATCTAAATTACCGATATCATAAGGTTTCAATAAATAATACCCAATCCTCTACATCTCCTTTGTGTTATGGTGTACCCCAAGAATCCATTCTCGGCCCTTTACTTTTTTAAATATATTTGAATGACCTTCACCTCACTGTTTCTACGAATTACTTAGGTAACTCTTTATGCTGATTATATAAACTGTATAGTCCCATCAAATCGTTTCGACGTTGTCGTTGGTTAGATCGCAAATGCTTACGGTTCTATTAAGCAACAAAATTGGTCTTAAATTCTACCAAAACTCAATTCATTCGTTTTAAAAATAGTTCGGAACATAAAATTCCTGGTTTTGGCTTACATGATGAGTTTGTAACTTTTCATGAGTCTGCTATGATTTGAGGAGTATGTGGAGGAGTCATGTGAATGCTTTATGCGCCGAGTTTTCGAGAACTTGCCATGCGCTTTATAATTTACGAAAAAAATGTAGTCTTCAATTTGTAATTAAGTTTTACTATTCTAACTTTTATTCTAAAATGACTTATGGTATTATGCACTAAGGCATTTGCTCTGAATCTTCACGTTAAATGTAGGAATATTTTTACTTTTTAAGATGCATTTAAAACATTATGTTTTGTAAAAAAGTTTACATCGCATAATATTAACCGCCCCATCTTTATAATCTAAATTGCTACTGTTTAAATGATTATTTAAATGCAATGTAAATTATTTCCATTCTTTATTTCTTTATTTATTATGTTTTCTTTTCTGTTTCTTGTTTGACTTGTTCCTCTACATGCATATGTATCATGTTTGAGAAATAAACGAATTTATTTATTTCTTTAAAGTGTGTTCATTTTTCATATTCAGGGTCATTAACAATAGCTGTGTAATTGTCAGATTTTGTGTTTTCTAGAAAATTTTGTGTCACACTCTTAAAAACATTCTACGCGCCATGTTTCAAGTCATTTAGGTAAAGTCTCTTCAAATTGTGTATCTTTTGTAGACGTTTAATTTGGGGTTCCGGTTACAAAATTCCCTCTTTAAATTTTTGCATTTGAAATGTTGGGAAATTTTTATTGATGGTATTGGAACCCACGACCATTCTTACCCATTGCTTTGACAAAATTCTTCATCATACCTAATTAGATGTACATGAAGTAGTAGCCCTGACTGGCCAATCTTTAGCAACGTAGTGGGAATTTCTCGATCGACTATCCCACTCCCCCCAAAGAAAAAGTGCTTTGTGTAAACTGAGTAGAATTGCTACAACTTTGAGAGCAGCACTGATATTCCATTTGTACACTTTGTAATTAATTTTGTCGACAAGACAAGTAATATTGTCATAAGTTTCCTTCAAGCTGTCAAACTCAATTTTGGAAGCATCGATTAAGAGACACCATTCTGTTGAGTTGCGTTGATGACCTAATCTCAGCATCAAATCATCGACATTATCGCAGAAGGAAAGACCTTCTTCGGTGGAAAAATACTGTTTTGACTAACTGAGCTTCCATTCTTGAAGTCTACATCCTGGTATCTCTGCTCGACTTTTTTGGCAAGTTCAGATCTCGACTTAGGTCGTTTAATCCTGACTGATTCACTAAGTAAGGTCCCTCCTCTAGAGATGGCAAATATTCATCATCGCTGATCAATAATACGAGTAACTCTTCCTCTGCATCTGTGATGGCATATTCTTCACTCGAAACACCTATACATAAGTCTTGATACTGGCAAGGCTTCTGAATGAGGTACTGAACGAGTAATATATTATGCACCATGTCTAAAATTTTTGAAAAATTACTTGAAAATCAAGTTAGAATTTTTATCAACACACTTTATCCTCCTCCTCGTCCACCCTTCCTACCCTCTCTACTTAATGGGGCTTCAGACCCCATCATAGCTTTGACACTGCTCTTCTTCCAATCATTAACGAAGTTTGCGAGGTCACTAAAGCTGGTAAAGTCACAGCCTTGGTCCTACTTGATTATTCACGAGCTTTTGACACTCAGGCATCGCTTACTCCTTCGAATTTCAAGATCGATAGGCAATTCTGTAAGAATT
Source organism: Holotrichia oblita (assembly GCA_023690525.1). Classification (NCBI taxonomy): domain Eukaryota; kingdom Metazoa; phylum Arthropoda; class Insecta; order Coleoptera; family Scarabaeidae; genus Holotrichia; species Holotrichia oblita. The sequence continues at coordinate 10,690,292 of CM043017.1, forward strand.
GGTAATGAACGTCCCCTTATACTCTACAAAAATCAAAATCGATTACTTTCAAAGTATATTTCACAATAACAATCTGTATTATTCTCTATAATAATTCCTTAAACACTGTGCGTAAATATACCTGAAAAAATATGAAAACGGGGGCCACATCGACCTTGTAATACAGAAAAAAAAATCACGTTCTTCTTATACAGTTATTTGCGAAGGCACGGAATCGGTAATGTTCCCATGATACTTACTCACGCTTCTTTCAATAATGTAGTGGATTATTTCTGAAAAAAAAAAATATATATATATATACAGTCTGTTCTGCACGCGCTATCGGCGCCAAAGGCGTCTCTCTCTCCTCCATTATTCAAGGAAGCTGGTGGACGGCAGACGTGCATTTACCGTTGAAAAAATAATGAGGCAGTCAATCAAACGCCTCATTTGTAATCAACATTTTCACCGGAGAAGAGCGTCCTTTTACATCACTAGCTTTCGAGTCGATACCGGAAATATACTTTGTATAGGTGTATATAAATGTCACACTATATACATATACAGGGTTTTCAAACTTAAGTCGGCACTATTGCTAACTTTGTTATTATTGGAGCTACAAAGTTGGTTAAATAGGCAAACTAGTGTAGTTTTTCAAGCAAATTACAATGGCATTAAAAAAAATAATTGACGTACTGGGTCACGTGATATTGTGAAAAACGTAATTTTTGCAAATGGGACACCCAGTATACAGTTCTCACGGTCGACAGAAAATTTAATTCTGAACAAAAACTTTCCTATGAACTTTTATCCTAAAGTCAATAATAACAGAGTTATTGATGATTGTTTTTTCAGAAACTAAAAACAGTATTGTTTATTTTAAGTTATTTTATTATTTTCGAAAATAAAAAAAAAAACAAGAAATTTTAAATTCAGAGCAGATGCTCAAAAACATCACCCTCTTGCTCCAAGCACTTTTGAACCCGCCTGTTAAGAAATTTGATTCGTCACTCCAATGAACCAAACGCCAAAAATTATGGTTAAGTCTAACTTGATGTACCACTGACAAAACTGAGTCCGTTTTTCTTGATCTCCCGGTACCAGCGTCTGAATAGGTCTGTATCTGAACGGCACAGACTTATGTTTTTTTAGAATATTGTGAATAGTTCCCAAAGATAGTCCACTTTCTTCCTTTAAATCATTAATTGCATTATTAGGATTAGCTTCAAAGAAAGCTAAGACGTTAATTTCAGTTGCTTCACTTATTATAAATTGTTTTTTGGTTTTCTTGAACACATTTTCATTTGATCGAAACTTACGGTACAAAAGTAAAAAGTACCTTCGATCTGGCAAGTTGCGCGTAGGAAATGAAACACCGTAACGTTCACGAGCTTGCAGGGAATTTTTATTACAAATGATGTAACATTCCATCATATCACATTTTTCTAAATGCGTGAAAGGCATTTTTTCATCAATAAACACAAAATGTTAATTGCTTACTGACAGAGGTTTAATGCAATATTTCAATGTTGATGACATTTGCAAAACAATCGAATTTTGTTTATGAAATAACAGCCACCTTGGCAAATTTGAAAAATCATCAATAACTCTGTTATTATTGACTTTAGGATTAAAGTTCATAGGAAAGTTTTTGTTCAGAATTAAATTTTCTGTCGACCGTGAGAATTGTATACTGGGTGTCCCATTTAAAAAAATGACCCAGTACGTCAATTATTTTTTTTAATGCCATTGGAATTTGCTTGAAAAACTACACTAGTTTGCCTATTTAACCGACTTTGTAGCTCCAATAATAACAAAGTTAGCAATAGTGCCGAATTAAGTTTGAAAACCCTGTATATAGATGATAATAATAAATATTGACTGCATAAAATATTAAGTATTGGAAAGGTCTACTTTTAATACAAAATGTTTATTCAAAATTACAAAGCTTTAGTAGCTTTTTGATTATTAAAAAAGGCAAGAGTTCACCACCATGTTATTGGAATAGGTCTTGGTCTGCAAACCAGGCCTTCACTACTTCTACCACCTCTTCGTTGGAAGAAAATTTAAATATATGTATGTATATATATAATCGATAAACTTATTTACCCATAGGGTGTTAAGATATGTAGATACTGAATTCAGTTACAATACACTGATCACTGATAAACAAATGTTGCCCAAACTTTTTTCCTCTTTGCCATCCGTGTCCCTTGGCTCCATTGTTCCTTTAGACTCTCTGCTATTGAACTATCCCAGGACTTCCTAGCTTCGCTAGCCATACCTTCTTTGTCTGTCGCTCTTCCTTCATGCATATTACATGTCCAAACCATCTTAATTGCTGTTTCATCATGTGACTTGTTTGGAATTCAAATTCAAAATTTTAGTATCCATTTTGGGAAACATTTTTTCTCAAGACCCCCTAGGTGTTGCATATCAAATGAAAAGCCATTAAAAAGAAAATAACACCACTTCCAAGTCTCTAGCTCAATTAGGAGAAGAGCTATTACAATTTTAGTAAATGCCCGCAGAGCAATTTTGGGCGATTTATGGAAACTTTAAATGGCCATAATTCAAAAACTGGTTGACATAAGAAATTAAAACTTGACATTTTTCTTGGTCTACAAGAATTTTACTTCGGTGCCAAATTTTATCAAAATCTGAGATGGTCAAATTGAATGGATGTGTTGATATGACATGGAATGACCCAGTACTAAGCAAGGTTATTCCCCTATTGCTGCATTCTTTGTAGTCTCCTTTTTTGTGTAGAGATAATATTATTCATATTTCCCAGTCTTCTGGTACTTTTTTTCTTTCAAAATTGCATTAAATAACTTTTCCACAATTTCTATCCCATTCTTATCCAGGTTTTTTACCATTTCTGTTGTTTACCTCTTTTCAACGTCTTAATGGCTTCAATTATTTCTTCTTGCGTAATGTCATCCTGTTCTATTAGCTCATTATTGATTATAGGCGTATTGTTTTCTTCTCGTTCTTCTGGTGTAATTTGTTGTTCTGTATTGAGCATTTCCTCAAAATACTCCTTCCATCTTTTCGTTATGTCCTCCTCTTCCTCTAAGATCTTACCGTTTACTCCTTTTATATGTGTTTTCTTTGCCTACAGTATTCTGTAGAACAACTTTTCATTACCCTTACTGTCGCGTTCCATTTTGTTTCCTAATTCGCAAATTCACGACCTTTTAAACTTTTTTCCGTTGAGGAAAGATATGATAGTAGGACGGAGTCATGAATTGTTTGCATGGCAACATACGATTCTCACCATAATTTTCTCTCCATAATTTTTTCTCATAGAGGATTCAGTAACGTCGAATAATAATTCCCAGTTATTATTCCACTCTTATCCAGAAAATCAATCACGATTACTCCATGACAATCCCAAAAAACTGAAGCAAGAACTTTTCCAGCAGAGTTTTGAACACAAAATTGACATCGATTGTTGCTTTGTTTCTGGGTGGTAGAAATGTGCCCAAGTTTTATCTTTAGTAACAATACAGCTTAAAAAGTCTGCATCATTTTCAAACCGAGCACAGATCGAACGTGATACTCACACCCTTGCACGCTTCTAGTCAACATCCAGACATTTTGGGATCTATTTTGCAGAACTGTTTCTCATGTTCAACTCGATGTGAACTATATGATAGACGCGTTCATCGTCAACCCCCCAGCTAACCCTTGTCTTCTTTTTAAAAAGGTTAAACTAAATTGTCACCTAATTAAGTTACTTATAATGTTCTTCAAAAAGAAAAAAATAAAATCCCATAACATATTCCACATCGAACATTAGTCCATGCAACGAAAATCCTTATTTGCTTCCAGGAAAAAAAAAAAATAATGCGGAATCTACCGACCCTTTTAATAGATACAACGACTCTTAATTTATTTTTTCTTTTCCTTCTTCTCACCTACAAACACACTAACATTAACAAAGTCGATCTCTTAAGAGACTCTTTATTAACCCGGACACGGAAACAATCTGCCGCGGACGACCGATCGCCCCCCTTTTCATCCCCCTCTCCAACCACCCAACCATTCTTACCACCTCACCGAGCGATCGTAACCTCGACCGTTTCGAAAGCGAAAATATATCTTTGGGGGGATGATATTTTTTTTTCTTTAAGTTGTGCGGTGGCTGGCCAGCCGGTCTCGCAGGAGAAACGAGATCAGAATGTCACGATGTAAAAAAAAGGAATTGGTGGTGGTGAGAGAGCAGACGATTTTTATCTAAGCAAAAATTATCTTCTTAAAAATATTAATATAGAGGAGTTGAAATAAATCGGATATAATGAAGGAATAGAGATCCGGTTACCAGGAGATTTCAACTTCGAATTAAGACCCCGCGAACTCTGCTTCTGGTGTTGTGTGCGCGGATGGGATTCGCAGGGTGAGAGTGTAGAAACGAAAGAGAGGTCGAATATCTGGGTCAAAGTTAGTGAACTCGTTATAAAGGATAATGGAGACCGTTCAACGGGAGGTTATTGGCAATGAACCCGCTCGCGTTAATATCGCTTGTTTTACATTATTTATCGATTTATTGCTTTCGTTTTTCTTCGACGTTTTTTGTTCTTCGTTTTGGCGATTTACGCTAACTTTAACATATAAACTATAGAGAAGGTTTATCGAAAGGAAAATGATGAAAACTGTGATGAGACGAAAGACATAAATAGAAGCAAATGGATTTATAATAAATCAAAATTAATATAAGACAGAAATAAACATTTTAGATCCACTGTGTAAAAGCTTAGCAAGAGTTAATACAAATGAACTACAATTGTAACAATTATTGAAGATATCAAAAACATTTGAATGGGTAAAATTATTTCCATGACGTCCTCAAAAATGTGACACTGAACCCATTTGTGTCGTAAGCTTTACAAGAGTATTTTCTTCAGTTGATCAGTAAATTAATCAACATTGACATAATCAGTCAATTCTTCTTTTTATCTCATTAATTTTTTTTGATGTTGTTAGAACTTTAAGACAGTCTGCAACTTACTTTTTTCTTTGCAATAGATCGTTTTTTTTAGAGGTTCCACTGCTTTTAATAACTAATATGTTGATTAATACTTCAGATTTTAGCTTCAGCAATGAAAAAAAAGGCATCGCCAATTTGCCGAAGGTTGCTCGGTAAGTCCTGGGGCCTCACGCCTTAAATGATCCTATGGTCATATACGGCAATTATAAGACCAATGATCAGTTATGCTGGTTTGGTATGGTGGCCAAAAATAAAACAGAAGACTATACAACAACAGCTTCAACAAATCCAAAGACTCACCCCTCTATCTCTGGACAGACTTAAGGGATTAAAACTGGGGACATTAGAGGACACCTTAAAATCCTTGATGATCCTAACATTAACTACCTAATTCACATTGCAACGGACAAGATCCCTATGCAATACAACTTCGACCAACCCTACAAAGTGGTCATCGAAAGCCCTACTAAGTGGGCCTCCGGTGAGCCTCAACTCAAAGGAGGAACCCTGGCATGGTACACAGGAACGGCTCTAAAATTGAAGAAGTGGAGACGAGCATTGGGGTCAGTGGGTCTAACCACTACCTCATATTTCAAACGGAGATTTCTGCTATTAACTTATGCGCCGCAAAGAACCTCGAGTTAGGGATACGAGGCATATATACAATTTTAGGCAATTGGGACACAATAACCACATAACTCTTCAGTGGGTTCCATGCCACCAAGGGATCGAAGGGAACGAAAAGGCAGATAAGCTCGCCAAAGAAGCAGCGAAAATGCCTTTCGTGGGACCTTATCCCTGTTGTGGGCTGCAAAAGAGCTATCTAAGTACCTAAGTGCCACCTACACAAACTCGGAAAAGACGACGATCAAATCTGCCGTCTATGTCAAGAAGATCTAGAGACAACCCGACAACAACACTTCAGTAACCCGTTTCTAACGCCTACGGACGTCCGGGACGGAAATTCCAGGCTAATTCTAAGATTCTTTGATAGCGTTCTGCTGGGTCTGAAAGGAAAATGAGAAACTCTCTGAGACATATAAATTGGTTTTCTGAAGTTTGACTTCAGTTTGAGTTCACTTTCTGAAAACATGTTGTCACATGAATGTTCTTTAACTGACAGATGGTTATGGCACTTATTGATGCTGCCTAAGATCTTCATCTTTCTCCTGAGCATTCTTTTCCATTCCACTTACTCAGTCATCTGTTTAGGTTCTTCGGCAAATAACATGTTTACTCATTTTCTTTTAACTTCAAATCTTCAACCAGTCAACAAAACTATTCCACGCAAACAGCAGTAGGGCATATTTTTCCATCCAGCATTTTTTCATTCCATTTTCATTTGCCCCGCCAGATTACTTCCATGGTCGACTTTTTCTTGGCTACGTTCTTCATTCATTTTTTTTTTAATTTACTTTTCCCATCCCATTATTTAGTCTACTTTCTTCCATTTCAACAATTTTGATATGTTTTTCCTTGCTTTTAATTTTTTCTGCACATTTTTTGGTGCATATTTTTCTCAATTTTTTCAGTCCTCTGTTTTCGTTTCACTTTCGTTGATCTACTTTCCTTCAATTAACTTGTTTCAATCTATGTACTTGTTTCAAAGCACTTTTTAGAATCTTTTCTACCTGGCCATTTTATTCGGTCTACTTTTTCATACCAAGGTTTCGATTCTTGACACTTTTATTAATTCTTTCTTTTTGAAACCGAAATACACAAAAAGCGATGTTTCGCTGATGCAAAAGGTTTCTACAGACTCTAGAAAACCTAAAATAAAATGCTTCTCAAAAAAAACTTATTTTGCAGTTTTCCTTTCCACTTTTTTAGTTCATGTATGCGGTCTTCCTTTTCAGTACATTTTCATTGAAAGCAATATTTCAGTCTACATTTGCAATCGACTTTTTTTTGTATACCTCTTTTTGCAGCCCATTCAGTACATTTTTTTATTGAATACTTTTTTAGTTCCTTCTTTCTAGACCACTTTTTCGAACCACGTTTTTTCGCTCGATTTTTCTCGGACGACTCTTAGATTGAAAACAGCAAACTGTTTTCGTCTGTTTTTTCAGTCCACTTTTCCTGACCGCCCTTTTTCAGTTTACTTTTTTCAGTGCGCCCTTTCCAACTCCCTTTTCACTCCATTTTTTCGGTAGACTTTTTCTAGTCCACTTTCTTGATCTGTTCCTTTTCGGCACGTTTTTTTTGGTTTATTACTCTTCAATTTTTCGATCTACTTTTTGAAAGGCTGCAGTTTCTCTCTCTATCTTTTAGTTTGCTTTTCCACGTCACTTTTTTGGTCGCCATGTTTTTCAGTTTACTTTTTCAGTCCAACCCCCTTTTAATTTCACTTCTTCGATATGCTTACTTTGTTTGATCCGTTTACTTTTTCAGCTCCCATTTCACTCCATTTTTTCAGTAAACTTTTTCTGTTCCACTTTCTTAATCCGTTCCTTTTCAACAGGTTTTTTTTTTCGGTTTATTACTCTTCAATTCATTTTTTCGATCTACATTTTCAAGTCTAAATTTTGTCATCCACTTTTTCCTGACTACGGTTTTTTCAGCCTACTTGTTTTAGTCCAATTGTTTCAGCTCACTTTTCCAATTTTTTCCAGTCCTCTTTTTTTACACTCCCTTTTTTGGATTCAATTTTAATCTGAGTTATTTTTAAAACTGAAAAAATGATCTGAACTAATTCTTTTAATTGGATTGTTATATTCCAACTTTGATAAAAACAATTTTTTAAGGGAAAATAAAAGTTTTTCACCTGTGACTGAAATCTGTGATTTGTACGAAAGCTCTAGCTAATCTAGTCTTTCAACTCGGATTCGTATAATTTTGGAAAATCTAGGAGTAGTAACCATCCTACCATGCGAAGCCAAATAAAAAGTCGGTATTAACAATTTAAAACCAGTAACTACTGACGTTTACAAATCAAGAAACAATAGAAAATCAATAAGAAGGGTTCCTCATGCATTAGAAATTAATTTAAACCTGCGTTAATATGATCGATGATAAATTTTTGTCCTGAGTGAGCTTTTTCTTCAGATTTTGCTGAATTACGAGCACGCCGAATTTACTGCATGTGCACTTGCGTTTTAAACAGCAAAAGAGGGTTTTTCGGTCATCAACTCTACTTTACCCAAAAGTATTATTGAGCGTCACATTTTGCAATTCCCTTTATACAGGCAAACTGTACCATGATCTCGTATACGATGTATAGTTTCACTTTTAATCCACTTTCGAATTTAGTGCTCCGGGTACCCCCGGTAATTTCGTCCTGGACGGATATAATAAGGAAGTCGAAGGAAAGCCGTCCGTCAAGCGCGCCTTCCAACCTCTACCCCTCGCCCACTTTCGCTTTACCATACAGCGAACGCGCATATATATATAACGTTGGGGTGGACGGGTGGACTTCCTCGAATGAGAGGGATATGGGGGGACCGTATAAGCCGCCGTCCCCCGGGCATTATACATTATATCTGGGCGGCCATCATACATGGTCCATGGCGGTGGATGCCTTGGCGGGCGCTTCACTTTGCAGTATATCGCCGTAACAGCTTAAGCACGTGACCCTTTAGGACTCATATCAACAGAATGAACGGCCTACGCAAGCACGCACACATACCGGACTCACCCAGGATGTTGTATGTAGCAGTTCCCGGTGTATATAGTGCGTTCGCCTTACCTTACATAATGTAACCTCCGCACTATTACTATGTAAGGTTGTATGTATGCCATAGGACGAAAATTCTTTATACGAGCGAAGAAGGTGGTTGGTTTCGGGCTGACGCTTGCCGGCAAGCGTTCGTCGCGAAATTTTACGATCTCTCCGCTTAATATACATCGTGCGGTGGATGGGCTCTGATGTTGTATAACAATTACGTGACGTGGTCGCTTACGTTATAACGTTCTTCGTGTGAAAGGGAAAGATATTTCCTTTGCAAACTATGGAAATGTCTCGCCTTTGTGTAGGAATTGTTTTTAAATGAAATCGAACTTAACCAACCGAACTGGACATGAACTTGAATTCCTAAAAATGTCTCTAATTAAAATTTTTAGACGAACTGATCTTTATTCTTTAGGAATTCATGGAGTATCAAAGATCATGGTACAAATGTGCACCGTAAGTTATCATAAACTAACTCAAATTATGAGATGAGATGTTTGTTTTATTTCCACTATGGAACAGTTGTAGAACGGTAAGACTTTGAACTAAAACACTTAGACCTAGTACTGAATCAAGTACAGTGAAACCTGCCTAAGACGGACCCTTGATAAAACGGAAAACTGTTTAAGGCGGAAAATTTTCATAGTCCGGAATCGTCCTCGTAAGAAAACATACCTTAAACGTACTTTTTTAAAACAGAACCTGTTTAACGCGAAACCGTACTAATAAATTTAGACCAAAAAGTATTGTGAACCTCCATAAAACGGAATCGGTTTCCACCATAAACAACATAAAGTTTACATACTTCAAATGACCAGCAACGGTCCTTGGCTTGATTTACGATTAGAAAACAGACTATTTCTGACGGCCACCTGTGAAGGAAACACTTTGTCTATTGAAAAATGTATCACACGTGTGGATTACTAGTTAAAACGACTCAATAGGAAGACGGAATACAAAGGGAATACACATAGTTGTGCACACATGTTCGATCTTTTGTCGGACGTTGATAAAGTAACGTTCAAGTTCATCTCAAAAATACGTCTTTAGTTTCTGTTAGTCTCAATTTGCTTTGCGGACAAGGTGGTTACAATGGCAAGTTCACAGAAACATACGCTTTCTCTACAAGAGAAATATGAGCTGCTAAAGTGTTACGAAGAAAAAAAGTTTAATGCTAAATTATTAACAAACAAGTTTAAGTGCGGCAAAACACAGGTGTATCAAATAGTAGAAAATAAAGAATCAATTAAACAAGAAGTGGTGCCGGTAATTCTAAAGCCAAAAGAAAACTCAGACAAACGGGCAACGAAGACATCAACAAAATTCTTTTTGAGTGGTTTCTAGATGCTAGGACAAGAAATCTGCCAATACTCAAACTCAGGCAAAAGTAATTGCAAAATGAAAAAAATGATTTTAGAGCATCAAACGGATGGCTAAAATATTTTTGCAAAAGACACGGCATATCTCACAAACACATTTGCGGAGAAGCTAAGGATGTCAACAACGAAACAGTTGAGGAATGGAAAAATAAACTGCAGGACATCATAAAAGATTATGAACCGTGCGACATTGCTAATTGTGATGAAACAGGATTATTTTTTAGAGCGCTACCAAGTAAAACCCTAGCATTAAAAAGTGACAAGTGTATTGGAGGAAAACAGTCTAAGGAACGATTGACCACTAAAACTACGGTGTTTTAAAGATTTGTATGTTCGAGACCTTCCAGTTGAATGGCGAGCAAATAAGAAGGCTTGGATGACGTCAAGTTTGATGAACGATTGGCTAAACGTGAAAATGCGCCAGCAAAAAAGAAAAATTATCATGTTTCTAGACAATGCCGCATCTCATCCACATTTAACTTTATCGAACATCAAGTTATGTTTTTTTCCTCCAAATAGCACAAGTATAACGCAGCCAATGGACCAAGGTGTTATCCAAACCCTAAAATTGCATTACAGAAGGCACGTCCCAAAATCTTTAGTTCAGAATATGTCACAGAGTCAGTCAGTCTCAGATTTAGCAAAACAAATTTCAGTACTGGATGCAGTGCGCTGGATTGCCAGCGTCGTCAAAGAAGTTCAGCGCAGCTGTGTAGTAAAATGCTTTAGAAAGGCAGGCTTTAACTTAGAAAACACAGCCAATGAAGACTTTCCAGAAAACAATGAAGAACTTCTCCGGGACATAGAACATCTGATTGAGGCTGCAGGAGAAGAAGGAACCACAGCAGAAGACTTTGTGAGTGTTGACCGAGAATTGATTACCGAAGGAGGTCATCAGACGATTGACACATTAATCGATTTGGTAGTAGAATCTGAAGAAGAGGAGAATAATGACGTTGAAGCTGAAGGATTAGGTAAACAAAAATAACTTATCAGTTAGCATGAAATTCACAATCCATCGTTTTATTTTTCAGGAGCATATAAAGAAACTATTAACGCAATAAAAAATTATAAAGAAGCTTCTCGAGCTCTGTCATCTTTAGAAGCTTACTCCTTGCACATTGACTGTCCAGAAATGTCAGAACATCTCCTGGACGTACGAACGGCAATGGAAAAAAGCTGTAGTACAGGTGCAAAGTTGAAGCAACCTACCTTGATAGAGATATGGAAGCAGTCATGACCATTCATTTGATATATTATTTCAATTTTTGTTTGTTTATTGCTTGTACATACATATACTTATATCAATAAAATAAAATAGGTATGTATGTATAAATGTGTTCCTTTTTCTGCAATATGATCTAGATACTTGCCTATTTTGTCTTAGAACTTTAGCAAATTCGTTAAAATTTTGGAATTTCACGCGTTGATATGCTTTAGATTGGACGGTTGAATGAAACATTAGAATTTCATATTATAATACATATGTATAATAACCTGAGTAAAACGGAAACCTGTGTGTAGAGGAAAATATGTTGGTCCCAGTCGATTCCGTTTTAAACAGGTTTCACTGTACAACTTTACAGATTGATGCTGGGTGTAAGAAAAATTTTAAAATGGAGTTAGATGCACCTTATGCTGGATTTACAGTAATTTTTCACTCCCCTTATAGTAAGCATACCATTAATACATTGTTTCTATGGACGTAAGTTGGTTTTACTGAAATGACTGTGATTGTTTTGACAACTGGGTGTTGTAATTTTTACGTCCTTAGGAAAAAAAAAGTGCATCAAAACACGTGTTCTATTAATTTATATTTATGGTAACATTACAGTTTGTACAATTAGTAACATTATTAACAAAAATGGGATATTTATTTATATTTCTTGATAATTCAACGTTATTATCACCTATTTTATCAGCAACACTTAATTCCCTTGTGAACACATGACTTTTTAGGCCTGCATCCATCATATTTTCTTTTCAAAAACGCACGTAATTTGGGATACTTTGATATGTCAATATTTTCATTTATAAATAATGTACTCTTGAGCATCGAGTATTCACATCACAAACTGGATGGAGCCTTGAATTTTTTAGATTTCTCCAGAAAATACGCTAACAGCAGGGACTCCGAAACGATGGTGGTATCCTTAACATGACACCATTTCTTGAACAATTTGTTATGTTAACTCGTAGCGTTTCATCGACTTCTCCGGAAGCAAATCCAAACAAGCCTCTTTCGCTTCGTCTTCTACATTGGGAACACTCATTTTTAAACCACAATTAACACAATTGAATTGTAAAATTTCGTTTTATTTGTGTTTATAAACAATTGTACGTAGGAACTGCCTAGTAACGTTTCAGATGTGTCTAATTTATTAAATTCCGAGGTTGCTCACCGTTACTGTTTATCATGATTACATTTAATTTTTGAGGATTTTATTGTCTGGGGAGTGGGGAAAATGTTATAAGCAATTCGGGAGGTAACATTTACCAGTCTCGAACTCTATTGCAAGTCCTCGGGCAAGCCCTCGGACGTAAACTAGTCCTCGACTAGTAACTGTTACTTTTTTTTTTTTTTTTTTTATGTGTGGTGGGTGCTTAGTTGCAGTGACTCTGTAAGCTGTATTACTTGTCTGGCTATCACTGCAACTCTTGCGGTGTAGTTTAGTGTGTGTAAGTTATGTTTAAATGGCCTTGTGACAGCATCATATCGCCTTTTATGATGCCGCGCTGTTAATCACTTTGCTCCCAACAGCGAATGGCAAGTCGATCCGGGATTAAACTCTCTGAAAAAATGTCACCGTCCCTGAACTCCGGCACCTATCGTCCTCTGACAACAATAGTCAGCCGCCTAACCATTGCGGCCATCGACCCGACTTACCTCCCTTATTACTTAAATAACTATTTATATCAAAATTAAGCATGACTTTTGTGCAAATGTAGGTTGGCTAGACAAATCCGAACATTAACAAGTAAGAAACTATCATGTGATATAAAATTTGTTGAGCACTGTACCTATTGGTAAATTTAGAATAACTGCTGGCGAAACAAGCCTGGCTCCAAATCACGTTTATAATGTAGCAACATTGAACCTACTAGGTCCCCCAACCAATTCAAAAGTTTTGGCATAAACAACCATGTAATCCCGTTGCTTTAGGCAATGGATCAGAATGATAACTTTCTGGTTTGACTGATTAAACCGTTAAAACAACCTACAAAGGAAGCTTTTGTACAGTCAAATGAGGGAAATGCGAGGGGTGAACTGCTGAGGTAATTTACTGTACACATCCAAGGAAATACTGGGAAATACCAGGAAAAGAAGGACAAAAATCATGCGTTATATTTTATCTTCATTTTTAACTGAATCGTTTAGCCTGTCAACTAGAATTTACCAAATGTGGTACTGTGTATTTTTTCTGAGAGTTTGGAGAGCATGAATAAAACTTGGCAAATAAATGTTATCTTTACATCGAGCTAAATGCTCATAATCTAATTAAACTTATTTTAATGTTCAAAAATAATCCCCAACAAATAAATATGGACATGTTTAATTTGACAAACTTTAGCAGAAGCTTGTGAGAAACTGTTTCGTTCTGGAAGGTCAATCACTTCTACATATTCTACACGTATTAATTTTAGTATTAAATACTTAATTCACCGCATTAAAAATTGAAAATAAATTCCATACTAACCGATTTGAATTGAAAAGGAGGAAAAAAGGGGAATTAGTAATACAACACTAGTACAAGAGGATGAGCTTTTAAAGTTAAATATTGAATGCACTGTAAAATTGGCTTTGAAAGATGCAACTGGATAAAAAGCTGAATACAAGTCAAGATGAAAAATTAGAACATGAAATAGACCAGCTTCACGTAGATGTTGATAATGACAATAATGGCAATTTTGATATCCTTTGTGAACAAGAAGAGTTAAAGCATTCAAAAAGATTCAATAATCGAAAATTCGCCATTTGTAGAAGTAAAACTTACCAATGATAGAAACATTGTAATCAAGAAGTTGGCGTTGTGTTGGCTCTTAGATGCTTATGCAACGTAGGTATATGCATAATTTTATTATTAATCTGAGCGTAAATTTTATTTTATTATTATTTTTTTTATATGCCGTACATTATATATAGGGTGTTCCTAAATGTCATGTACATGCCTAGCATTAATTATTTGGTTTATTTCATTAAACAGACAAGGGAGTTTTTATATTCGAGGAATGAGCGGGTTGTAGGGGGGTGATTAATTAGGCGTGGCCTGTGCAGGACTCATAATTAGTATAAATACGAAGTTTCATTGTTATTAGACAGTTAGTCTTTGAGCTATCGTCAACCAAGTAACATAATCAGGAGTGAAAAGTGAAATATGGAAAAAATCGAATATCGTGCCGTTATAAAGTTCCTTACCAGGCAAGGAAAATCAGTCGCGACCATAATGAATGAGATGTCATTGGTTTACGGCGACTCTTGTCCAGGAAAAACCATGGTGTACAAGTGGCATAGTTTATTTAAACAAGGAAGGGAATCCCTTGAAGACGACCCGAGGCCGGGCAGGAGCATTGAGGTGACCACGCCAGCACTTATCCAAAAAGTTGAAAAAATTGTACTCGAAGATGCTCGACTAAAGAAGAAACAACTCGCAGAAATGGTTGGAGTATCCGATACAACAATTTTTAAAATCCTACACGATCATCTCGGCATGTCTAAGGTCAGCGCAAGATGGGTGCCGAGAATGCTCACGCCGCCGCAAAAACAACAGCGCGTAGAGTGTTCGCGTGCATTTTTGGACCTCTGTAATGAAGACAAGGATGGTGTATTGAGTCGAATTGTTACTGGAGACGAAACTTGGGTTCATCATTATGAACCTGAGTCCAAACAAGACTCCATGCAGTGGCATAAAAAGGGCACAGCACCTCCCAAGAAATTTAAAGTGTCACAATCAGCTGGGCAACTCATGGCAACGGTATTTTGGGACTCGGAAGGAATATTGTTGATTGATTATAAAGATAAAGATGTTTCTATAACCGGAGAATATTACGCTTCAATATTAGAGCGACTAAAAGAAGCCATTAAAGAGAAAAGACGGGGAAAATTGACGAAAGATGTGCTGCTTTTGCACGACAACGCGCCCGTCCACAAGAGCCGCGTTGCGTTAGCTGCCCTGCATAAGGTGGACTTCGGAATTGTGAATCACCCTCCCTACAGCCCAGACCTGGCCCCGAGTGATTATTACCTGTTTCCGAAAATGAAAAAAGAGCTGCGGGGTAAAAAATTTACTGCCGATGATGAAGTCAAATAGGCAATTTCGGCGTATTTTGCAGATAAAGAGAAATCATTTTTTTATGAGGGCATAAATAAATTAATTGAAAGATGTGAAAAATGTATCCGTCTTGCAGGTGAATATATTGAAAAAGAAAAATAATTTGGTTTTTTATTTCCATCCCTTATCCCCCATTCCGCGAATATAAAAACGCTCCCTCGTAGGTCTGCAAACGCTTCGTTACCAATCTGCAGGGTCTTGAAATTTCAAGATTTTTTCGCTTTTTACGGTATAGTTCTTACAGTTTTTGAGATATTTTGCTGAAATTTGAAAGGTAGGTTACGCTTTAAGGCCTGCATCATTAGCCATGCCAAATGATGATGTAAATCTACAGGGTAATATTTTTTTCGGGGTCATGCCCTCTTTTCTCACCCTGAACTTTTTTGCGACACGCCGCTAGATTCTAAAATACGCAATAAATTTCTGTCTTGTTTAGAAACTTTTTGATCTCTTGTATTTTTTTCTTATCTCTGACCGTTATCGAGAAAAAAAAATAGAAAACAATTTTCTGTAATTCGCCAGAGAAAATTAAATTTTTTAAAATGGTCTAGCAGGCTCTGGCTTTATTCCGATAATCACTTGAGTTTATTAATTTTAAGAGTTAAGGTGCTACTACCTGTTAAAAAATAGGATGACCCGGTTTTCGTAGCATTGTTTTATTCCAATACAAAGTAAGATAACGAATAACAATAAAAACCCTAATTAATAACAATGACAAGGAAACTATACTACAACAATTGTTGAAAGTGTCCTCCTCCACCCCTTATACAGGCGTCCGCTCTTCTTCTCATTGATGCTCGCACTCTCTCAAATACTCCTGGAATATTTCTTAGCGTTTCAAATCCATCGATTATTCGATTTCGTAAGTCATCAACAGTATTTACAGGTGTTGTATACACTAGAGATTTGAGATGTCCCCACAGGAGAAAATCTATACTATTCAAGTCAGGGGACCTAGGGGGCCAAGGCCAGGCCACCTCGTCCTATCCACCTATTCTCATATACTTCATTTAAATACTCCCGAGCCAAAATAGAAAAATGTGATGGGGCGCCATCGTGCACATACCACATTTGATTTCTAAGTAAAAGGGGCAAGTCTTCAAGTAATAAAGGCAATTCAGTCTGCAAAAACAGCCTGTATGACTGACCAGTACGTCGATTAGGCAAAAAACGAGGACCAATCAAATTATCTCCAATTATACCACCCCATACATTTAATGAGAACTGTTCTTGAAAATGCGTTTGTACAATTTCATGTGGATTTTCATCTGCCCACGTGTGGTTGTTGTGGAAATTCATAATTGAAGTCCTTGAAAAATTCGCTTCATCGGTAAAAACGATTTTACAATTAAAAATGCGGTCTGCTGCTAGCTTATTAAGGTACCATTGGCAGCAATCAATCCTGAAAGGGAAGTCTCGGGGAAGAAGAGCCTGCACTCTTTGAATGTGGTAAGGGTATAGCAGGGAAACACGTAGAATACGCCAAACAACTTGATGACTAATATTTAAATGTTTACTGATTTTTCTGGTGCTGGTGCGAGGATGTCTGTCAGAACAGCCTCTTCGATCTGTGGTGTTCTAACAGTACGTGGTTTACCTGCATCATTAGTATTCTTTTTAAAAGTTCCAGTTTCTCCAAGACGCCTATGAATATTTGAAAATATTCTTATTCTGGACAATACTAGGAATTGTAATACCTCGGAAATTACAGGGAATTAGAGTGTAATACCTGGAAAATAGTAGGAATTATACAGTAATACCTAGGAAATACATGTATTACCTGGGAAATACTGAGGAAATACCAATATTTTCCTGGTAATACGGGAAATACAACCCAAAAACGAAATAGTGTACAAATTTTTGGTCAGGGGTTCGCCCCTCGGGGAAGCACTAAAGAACACCAACCTGAAAAATGTGTTTAACCTAGAAAATGCTTAGGAAAATCTTCAACCAAAAACTCCTTATATGTCAGCGGAAAAATCTATGACCATCTTCAATTTTATTACCGCCCTACAAAAAGAAACGGAAAAGCAAGTCCTTTACTTTTAAATCTAAACTAATCTGGAACTGTCTGCTCACTCTCAATGCTCAGGTCCAAAGAAACACAGTTACGCAACGAAACTGTTGATGGTCTTGTAAAGATAGGCGTGGCGTACCAATATATTATACCAGAGCCATTCTGTGGTCTCACCAATACCACTCTTCGAGTTCGACAAGCATTTTGTTTGCTGGTCCAAATCCTTAGTTGTCCGATGAAGTTGTCCTTTTTAAATCGTCCTTCTGTAATTCAGGGATTGTAACATGATTTGTGCCCTGAACTTCTTTAATCCAAAGAACATTTAGGTACCTCACCAGTCAATACTTCATCATAAAACAAATTAAAAAAAGTAACACTTAAGCGATACAAAATATAACTTAGAGAAACTTCCGAATACAGAAAAATCTTTCGATAAATATCCATTAAATTTTCATTTTTCGCGTCCTTTTTTTGTTAATCCTTCCGTCTCACTCCTATTCTTCCCCGTTTTTACTCTTTCCATTTCACTTTTCTGATACCCTACGGAATATCGACTCGTTCTCGCTGAGAAAAGGTCAGAAACGGAAGCGAACGAACGTGCATGAGAGAGAGAGAGAGAGCGGATTCTGCAAGGCAATATTAAAAAATATATATCGGCGAAGTGTGAACAATTTTATCGTTTACAACTTCACATTTTGTGTAGGTACAGAATAGCGGAAATGTAGCCGCAGGATTATCGGATTCCAAGATGAGATATCGATGATTATACGAGCGTAGAAAGGTTTAAACATTTTCAAATTTTGATACCCAACTCTACCTCGACGCAGAAATCAACCTGAGATTATAATTGTCGCTACCCTTAATAACACTTTCGCCGGTATGTAGAAAATTTTCTGTACGGTGAACGCACACGTCGGGGCAAGATTATTTCCAGCAGACCGAGCGAAAGATATGTACATTTCCGTTTCCGGAATGGTGTACCGTTGTAGTCGTGCCGCAATGTTACGGGTCACTCATACATGTCCCCTTTCTTTTTAATGTATGGCACTTTTTAATAATGCGTAATGGAGACCTGCGGTCTAATTTGAATGCGACTTCACCGCTTGGACGGGTTGAATGTTAAATCGTGAAAGGACAGCCGCTGTACTACGTTAGCATACTTTACGACTGGAGAGAAGGGACAAGAAATGCCGCGAGGATTTTAATATGTTCGAGGAATTCTTTCGCACCGCGTAGCTGCCGGCCTCTTCAACCTGACTAATATAATATGTAGATTTGAGTTATGGTGAGTGTGGAATTGTTCCGAAAGTTAAAAATTCCTTAAATGTTACTGCTTGATCGTTATGATGACTAGAAAACGTTCTTGCCATCGTTGCAATTGATTTGATGATTGGCTAAAGCAATCTACATGACGCATGAGATTTTTTTTACCAATAAAAGTAGAAGGAAAGACTTTAAATCAGTTCGCCACATCCACTGGAGACAAGTTCTTTGTTGTTGATCAATTCAAGTCTTTAATTGTGACGAAACAGCTCATTTTTTAAACCAAGCACTGGAAGGATCTACATATTGTTTTGCAGGTTACAACTCTGTGAAAGATAGCTTCTCTTTTGTTCTGTGATAACGTTAATGGGTTTTTCAAATTGAAGCATTTATTAGAGTATCACTTCAAAAAAATTGGAAGCTAACAATAAAACACGGGTCAATATTTGCTCGGAAAATCAATTACCACTTAAGTACATCTTTAAAATATTCCAGGAATACTCCTTGCACTTTTTCTTTTGTAATAAAATTTTCGGATTTTCGTAAGTTTCTTTCATAGAAACAACATCACCTATCGGAATAACAGGATAATGGTTTCCATTATACAACAAAACTGCTTTTAGGCTGGTCTTTGATGAGTCTATGAATAATCTCCAAGGACTGAGATCATGATGTATTCCAAAAACTTGAGAAAGTTATAAACATTATTGCTGTAGACCAGATTACCGGCCATACTATAAAAATCAACAACATTCTTGTGTCCTTTCCTAAGAGATTCCATTGTTGTAGTCGCGACCCAAGAACTTCTGCTTGTGATTTTTCGATCGATAGCTATTGTACTCTCCTCGCTTTCTTTGTGAATTGGCGGTCGTGGAACAGGATGCTGTTCATCATGGGGTCGAGGTTTCTGAGTTTCTGACTCAGTTTCCACATAATTATATTTTCTTTTCTTACGGGTGTGAAGTCCTGCAGTTTTATTAAGACAAAAATAGCAATCTTCAAGATGATTCTTTTGTTCTTTCCATCGCATAGGAATGGCGAAGAGTAAAGAATGTCGTTGTTCACATAACCAATCTCAAATTTCGCAAATATCTACTGCATGTAGTACATATTATACAGTGTGTCCGTAAAGTATGGAATAAATTCATTTTTTGCGAAACAAACAATTTTAACGAAATTTCCCGAAACAGGTCGATTTTTGATTTTAATTTGCTTTAATTTAGCGTTATAATGAAATATATAGAGTGAACCATATGTGAGATATGACGTCATCGACAATTTTTTAAAAGGAACACCCTGTATATTGTTCGAGTTTTAGAATATACGGACCACCCTAAATCCAAAAAGGTATTATGATTCCTTTTTGGATTTATTCCATACTGACATGTATGCATGTCGTTTAGCTTTATAATAGCGCTATTGAAATCAGAGAAACATCTACTTACAGTTTCAATAGACTGTTTCTTTGTTGTCACATTTTGACATTCCTTTTGCACTTAACCGTTTAATGTTGTGTGCATTTATTTATAAAACAAGTAGGCGATTAGTTTTAGTGAAATGTCACTATTTTTACTAATGTCAAATAAAGTATGGAATAAATTCGATATTTTCTAAAGCAAAAAGGTAGATACTTGGGGTCTAGCGGACAAAATTTGAAAGATACGTGCTAACAACTATTTCTTATCAATTGCAAAAAAGTAGGCGACTAATCTTATTTATCAATTTTATTGATAGCTAATAATAACAGATACACGACTTTAAATTGTTAAATGTTCGATCTGTAGCCCTTGCTGTATTTGACAGTAACCTAAACGATGAATAAATTCTTGTTGAACCTTGTTCATGGTTTCCTGAGAAATATTATTTATTTCTGTTCGAATTAGCTCTTGTAATTCTTCAATATGTGCTGGTTTCGTTTTATAAATAACATTCTTCAGATGGCCCCACATAAAAGGATTAAGGTCTGGCGACGTCGCTGGCCATTCAATATGTCCACGTCTACCATATCCACATGTTCAGAAAAATTTCGTCTAGGTACCTTCGAACATCTACAGCATAATGCGGAGGCGCATCATCCTGTTGAAACCATATAGTTTCATCAAAACTTCCAGGATTAATTCTACTGCGGAATAAATTAATTAAAGTAGGTACGTTATATTGCCCCGTCTAAATTACCTTCGAAAGAGTAGGGTCCAATGATTCTATTTCTTACAATACCAGCCCATCCATTTGGGATTTTCTTTTGCCCGGTACCTACAATTCTGACGATAGACCTCGCCATTTAATGTGAAAGTGGCTTCATCAGAGAAAATAATGTTTGATACCAAGAAAGGGTCTCGGTGGTAGTTATCCATCATTGCTTCACAAAATTCTATTCTTCTATCTGGATCATCATCGTTTAATTCTTGTATAAGTTTTATTTTAAAGGAATGCCATTTTTTCAGTTTGAATAATTTGTCTACCATTGTTTTGCTAACATCAAGATCATGACTAATCTCACGAACAGAAGCGGATCTTCTTCAACGGCAAGTAGAACGTCTAATTTTCTATCAAAATTTACAGAGGGACGACCTGATTTGCGTGCACTTTCAACCGTACCAGTTTCCCGAAATTTCTTTTCAACCTTACTTACTGTTGATTGCGTTATAGGCCTTTCTAGATATTTATCGTTAAATTAATCACTCACTTCCATCTGAGTTCGCGATCTGTTTCAATTTTTTGCTGTACACTTAATTTCATTTTCACTTTAAATTAATTCTAAGCAATAATACAACATTCACGAATTACTACAATTCTTGTACTATTTAACTGTTATTTGATATTAGTAAAAATAGTGACATTTCACAAAAACTAATCGCCTACTTGTTTTATAAATAAATGCACACAACATTAAACGGTTAAGTGCAAAAGGAATGTCAAAAAATGTGACAACAAAGAAACAGTCTATTGAAACTGTAAATAGATGTTTCTCTGATTTCAATAGCGCTATTATAAAGCTAAACGACATGTATGATACCTTTTTGGATTCAGGGTGGTCCGTATATTCTAAAACTCGAACAATATACAGGGTGTTCCATTTAAAAAAACTGTCGATGACGTCATATCTCACATATGGTTCATTCTATATATTTAATTATAACGCTAAATTAAAGCAAATTAAAATCAAAAATTGACCTGTTTCGGGAAATTTCGTTAAAATTGTTTGTTTCGCAAAAAATGAATTTATTCCATACTGTACGGACACACTATGTGGAACCTACTGTTTGTCCTGATTTTTTTACGGTCATATCGAAGTAAAGTTCATAGGCCCGGCAAATGTTCCAACTTAACTTTTCACTCTGAGCTAATGCGGGGTAAATTTACCACATACATAACAAAAGTTATTTGGATTACTTCTACAGGAATGGGGCATGACTGTGTCTTTAAAGAAGGAAGTAAATTATCTCAATTTTTTATTTCACGGCTTTATGCTATGCTAGATCTAGTGCTATTTCAGTCAAAGATGTATCTCTTACATAGTATGCATCTGTTTATCCCCTCCCTAAATCCTATCAAGCAACCAGATTAAAGCATAACAGTGCCAAACTTGTACAGGTGGTCAGATAAGAATGCAAAGTGCTGTATCTCTGAAACTATTTGTCGTAGTGACTTGTGGTAAAAAATTTTATGACTAAAGTGGTCAAAAGAAGACCGTGGAAAATATTTTCACATTTCCAAGATGATCACCCAGTAAATGTTGTTGTTTTGTTTAACACTTTTTGACGTATCTATTAAAATAAAGTGGTGGGGGGTAATACAATGCTTTTTTAAATAAACAGCTGTGACTCCTAAACGACTGAACGGATTTTGGTCTTATTGGAAAAAGCATTTATTGTTCCATCAAACCTATCTTACCTGTGATATGTCTATTTCTTTGTAATGCCGCTAGAGCGCGCTTTTTGATATAATAACATAAAATTGCAAAATTGCAAGTCTCTACGACGAATAGTTTCAGAGATACAGCACTTTGCATTCTTATCTGACCACCCTGTACATGCTTGAGTGAACGAGTCAAGTCACGTCTGCAACAAGTCTCGACCTGCATTTTTTCTGTAACCAGAGATAAGCCAATACTGCCGCTTTTTTAATGATTTTTACTTTATATACAGACTGTCCCGTAAAAAACGCCAACAATCATAATTCCGTTATTTATTGTCCGATTTTATTTAAACAAAAACTAAATTTAATGGCATCAAAAGTACTATAGAATAGCAGCGTTTTATTTGTTTTCAGTTGTTTTCATTAATGTCAAACGATATTCAATTTTTTTATTTTAAATGGCAACATATATATTTTTGGCTATATTCGGATTGGATTTCTTTTTCTGAATTCAACGATGTATAATATGTCTATTTTTCATAAACGTTTACTAAAGAAAAAAACCATTTCTCAAAATCAACTTTGTTTTTAATAAATTATGTGTAAATTTTCGAATGTACCATGAAACATTGGAAATGTAACTATTATAAGAAACAAAACAAACCATTTTACAATAATTGTTCAAATTGCCCGCCACCTTGCTCAACACACATCGCACATCTCCGAATTACTCCACGACTCGCATTTAAAAGACAAACGGCAGGTATTTCTTGACAAGTGTTCATAATTCTTTGTCTTAAAATGTTAACATTTTCTGGATTTGTTAAATAAACTCGATCTTGTAGATAAGCCCACAACCAAAAATCCAGGGGAGTAAGATCCGGTGAACGCGCAGGCCACGCGATAGGACCAGATGTTCCTATCCATCTATTTCCAAATTGAATGTTCAACCAATCAGTATTAACCCTGGCATTGTGCGCGGGAGCTCCATCTTGTTGATAAAATATTCTGTTTAAATTTATCAAAGCTAATTCATCTAAAAAGTTTTGGAGATTTTCGTTTAATAAAGTGTGATATTTTTCTTGATTTAAGCAACCATCTATGAAAAATGGCCCAATTAATTGATCGCCTAAAATGCCACACCAAACATTTACACTGAAACGTCTTTGAAAATTATTTTCAATGACAAACCTCGGATTATCTTGGCTCCATTGCCGATGTATGTTTCTATTGAAAATACCATTGTTGGTAAAAGTGCATTCATCAGACCAGATTATCATTCTGTAAAAATTCGGGTCTTGTTCTAGCGCATTTAAATAAAAACGACAAAACTGTATTCTGCGGCCAGGATCATTTTGTTCTAATGCATGAACTTTTCGAGCTACGTACGGTTTAAATTTGTGTTTTCTTAATATACCATGAACTGTTGTTTTTGATACTCCAATATTATGTGCAATTTCGCGAGTCGAAGTTTGAGAATTTTCTTGTACTGCAAGAAGAACATTTAATTCCTTATCTTCGGAGAATTTACGTTTTTCCGTATTTGGTTTCTTAAATGATCCATAATTTCTTAAATTCGTTTCAATTCTCTGAAATATTTTCGAATCTGGAATTTCTCTGTCCGGAAAACGAACACTGTAACGACGAACAGCTTCAAGACGGTTTTTATTACATTCAAAGAACACTTGTAACATGTCCGTTAACTCATTGTTATCCATTTTTACGTGTTGTAGCAAAACGTTCAAACAGGACAATAAAAAAGATTTAATAAAGTCACATTGACACTTATCAATGTTTATAGCATTTTTGTTACTTCATGGCATACTCAAAAATTTATAAATAATAGAACACAAAGATGAATTATATTAAATGTAATTTTTTTTCAATAAATGTTTATCAAAAATAGACATGTTATACATCGTTGAATTCAGAAAAAAAAAATCCAATCCGAATATAACCAAAAATATATATGTTGCCATTTAAAATAAAAAAATTGAATATCGTTTGACATTAATGAAAACAACTGAAAACAAATAAAACGCTGCTATTCTATAGTACTTTTGATGCCATTAAATTTAGTTTTTGTTTAAATAAAATCGGACAATAAATAACGGAATTATGATTGTTGGCGTTTTTTACGGGACAGTCTGTATGCTGTTCAATTTAATCAGTTACTAACTTAGGCAAAACCTTGTTGGCCAGTGAATCAACATACTTTAACAAACTTTTTCGCTAAGTAACTCATCAGTTTCTAACAATACAAATTCCGCGTTCACATTAAGATAAACAACAAACAAACATCAAAAACCCCGGTATGTAATATCGTACATGATACCTTCGAAAAGCATGTTTTACATCAAATAAGGACCGGAGGAATTTCTTCCTCGCCCGCAAAAAAAAACTCCCAATCGCCATGGCAATACTGACACCGCAACACAGAGCGAAAAGTGGAGAAAGTATCTTTTTGTAACGCGCCTGTCGACGTCACGTTACATTTTCACCCTCTCTGGAAAACGCATATCTCGGAGTCACGAACCGGAAGAACTCTTTACTGCTGCCTGCCGGAGTGTTATCCGTCGGATGGAGTCTCTCGCCCGACTTTCGGACTTTCAGCGTGTATCCTCTCTGCTTGTTCTGCGCGTATATACATACGTACGAGTACACATATACCGATGACGACATATACACCAGCGTTTGTTGTTCTTGTGTGTGCGTGAAATTCCCATTCGTGTCCCGGGTGGTCCCGCATGTACGCTAAACGCTGCGTAGGGGCTACTAGATTGAATTTTCTTATTTTATTTTTACACACTGCTGTCCCTTTCCTCGGTATACGCCCTGCTACCGCCCTTAGCGCGAACACCTTAGATAACTTGGACGGCGTCAGCCAGTATAGTAAGAGCCTAGCCTCGCTGTGTTGCAGGAAGAGAAAGTTACTGATTTCCTTTGTGTGGTATTTTTATTAGAATGATTGAAATTTGGAGAAACTGGTATTAATTTGATCTAATTTTATCTTTTGTGTGGAATTTTGAAGTCACAATAACCTAAATATTAGATTTTGCAATATTTACGTCAGCCACACGAAAAGTCTAAACTAGAAGAGCGAAAAAATAACTAATTTTGAAGAACACCAATTTAATAAACAAAATCAAAATTCAAAAGTTAGGTTTTCGTAAAATGACCAAAAAAGAAGACCATAAAGAATATTTAGCCAAGTTATAAAAATTAAAAAAGAGCAAAATTTGATGTCGGTTGCTTTTGCTCCTGTAAAGACAAGGAAGATGCTCAGTCCCCATACATTTTCAATGGGGTTGATGCTGGATAGCTTTTAGATAGCCGTGGCAATACAGTAATATTGTTGGGCCTAAGCCAGCTTTGTGCAAGAGCTGATGTGTGGATCTAATAAATTCAACAATTCAGCTACTTCTTGCTGGGTGCGCATCCCGTCTCCAAATCCGATCATGCAAAGAATTTGAATTCGTTCTCGTTCAGTTAATTTAACCATTTTAAATAAAATGACAAAGTCACTACTCAATAAACAGTTCAAACATACTGCTTTTGCCAAACGAAACATAAGAAATCGATAAGAAATACAAAAAAAAAACAAAAAGTACGATTTCAAGTTTTTATCTGACAGTAATAAAAACATCCTCGGTCGCTAAGACAACTGTCAGACAAGCATAATTTCTGAAGATGTGTACGGCATGGTCAAAATTGAGTGTCATTTTGCCATTTAAAAAAATTATCAATGACGTCATATCTCGAATGACGATTACGTCACAAATATGGGTCGTCTGTCAAAAAGTCGCTTTATTTAAAACAAAATCGACGTGTCAGAGGATTTTTTCGAAAAACTCTCAATTTCAAAAATAATGAATTTATTCGTTACTATTCGAAAGCACTATAATAAGCATCTATTCATTCAGATTTCGTTTTGGAATGAGTGATTAGTAGAGCTGGCAATTTACGCGAAAAATCACACGCGTCTAGAGGGTGAAACTCGAAAGTAGTGTTGTTTTCAAACTTTTTTGTAGAAAATTTAATGCTCTAGAAAACAGTTTTTTGATATCTTGCCCTGTTTAAGCTCTTTGGGCGAAAAAAAACCCGTTACTAAACTTTAAATGGGCAAGATATTTAAAAAAATGTAAGACTCCTTTGTAGAGCATAGAATTTTCTACAAAAAAGTCTACAAAGACACTCGACAACTGTTTCATATATTCCCTTACAATGCTTCAATTGTAAGACCTCGACAACTGCAATTCGGTAACCATTTTCAGGAATTTGGAATTCAATCAAATGCTTTGTAGTGAACTCATTGTTTATTTTTTTACGAGATTGCATTAGAACAATATTATTTAATGTTAATAGAAAATGCAATTAGGTATCATTAAATAAATTTGTTGAGTCACCTTTTTTTGCCCTGAAAGAGTGACAGCTTAGGATGGCAACATTGTTGACAGCTGAATTGGCTTTTTAGGCTTCCTCAACATTCATGAATCTGTTTCAATAAAATTAAACACTAAAGCATTATTTGACCCACCAAACACTCAATGCAAATTCCGTTTAAAGCGTTTATTTTTATTTAAAATGGGATAATGGGATTATATCATGGCCACATCCTGCTTGGGGGTCAGTAAACCGAACTTGAAGTCTTTACTCAAAAAATTAATTTCCATTTCACTAGGAGTTGACTTTCTGTTGTAGTTCCTGTCAAAAACATTAAACGCGTGTATCAATAAACTTTTTCCTCACGGGAGTACTGTTTTGAAGGTTTAATTGAATAAAATAATTTGCATTAAAAAATGATCCTAACTCTAAAAATATTATTTCGTCTATAAAACACCATCAACCACTCAAGACAAATCCGGCATGCTTTCCCAGCGAAGCAATGACAAAACGATAATGATTACGTTATTTAGAATCGTCAACTTTGTGTTGAGTGTTTGGCATTTCGTGGTTAGTGATTGTACCTAGTATAGAATTAACGTAACACTCCAGAAATATTTCGAGACTAAATTATCTTCAAATATGTCATTTAAATTTTGCGCTAGCCAATTTTACCAACTTTGGATTTTTTAATGGAGATACCTGAAACACAGGCTGTATACTAATGAACCACAAGTAGCAAGTTAGGCTCATGGATGTAGTTTCAACGACATCTCTAGAATGTTCATTTATAACGTTCATAAGACGTACTTTAGATGTCTAAAAACACATATAACAAAAGCGACGAAAATGTGAAGTAATGTGAACAGCGCCCAAACTAAGCTTCTCCAAACATTAAAACCGGTTTTGATTTTGAAAATTTACCACAATAAATGACTTACGAGGAAGGAAGTTTATATGCAATTGGTTCATATGATCATATTACAATTTCAATATTTGAGGTTAAGATATTACTAGATTTGTAGAGAGTGAAGCTGCATAGATATAAATTCAGTGATATAGAACTTATCCTAGCTTCAAGTTGATAGTTTTGATATGGCTATCAACTACATCGGTTCATTTAGGAACCAATGTTATATTGAAAGAGTTATCCAACAGGCAACTTGTTATCTTGTAATTCAACATTAGCAGTACAGAAAAATGACTACAAAACAATAACTAAGATTACAACAAATTACATTCTATCCTTTATTGTTTTCCTTAAAGCCGGATCCTTTCCCAAAATAAGGTGTTAACGATTCTATAGAGAACTAACAATGTGTCGTAACAAAGTATTACTCTCTAAAATATGTAATAGTCGCGCTATAATAAATTTTACGATCAGTTTCGAATTAATCCATAAAACCCCCTCTTAAACTGAATTACCGCCATCTTCCTCCCCTTCGCCCTCCTCTCCCCTCCTTCCCACGCCATTTCCAAATCCATCAAACCGTCTCCGGAACTTTTAATTTAATTGTATATTTATTATAACACACTACACTTTACATATATAATATCAGGAACTTATCCTGAAAATATTACGATCGCGTTACTTGCAGGATGACGCCGTCCCATCGGTCCTGTTAACCCAATAGCAATACAAGACGCGCGCGCGGGCACGGTACTAAAACACAGTCATAAAAACACACAAACCAATTTAGCCGGGTAGTAGTACAGTCTGTTGCCGGAGCACACCAAAACCAGAGTACTACTGCCATCGCCTCCTGGTCCTTGGATGGAATAGAAAGAGAAGTGAACGTCAACCCTGTGTGTGCGTTGGAGACCCCCCTTTTACACAGAGAGAAATCTACCCCGTCACCTGCTGCACCATCCCCCGCCGTACCCTCGTACCCCCTATCGCAGATTGGCCGATTTAATTTCGGCAACTCTGGGGCTCGTCAATCTTATGGCTCTGCTGCTATGCTCTTCGGTATCTCCACTTTCGGCGTTCACTTCGGCCAGTTTCTTTTTAGTTCCAGCGCGTGAAAATGAATGATTCTGACCAACAGTTCTGTACTTATACTAAGTTATACTACAGTCGAAATTGTTTCGCTCTCTCTCACTTTAACAAGTGGAAATATAAATGGGATTAAAAGATAAGTACTTATAGAATTATTCTAGAAGAATAGCAGCAATTGTTTAAATTATGATTCTAATTCACTATACGAAGATTGTTCAGAATTTTTTCGGCCGAACAAAGAAGAAGGAGAAGAAGAAGAAAAACTGAAAAACAATTTTAGTCGCATTTTCTGAACGAGGAAAAAAAGGTGGCCTCATTAAGCCAATATGGGAAAATGTCGGCAGGAAGAATGGAATGTAGGATAAGCGAATTTTCTGCAGGTACTGGAAACCTTTTAAGCATATATGGAGTCGTGTCCTTTAAACGTTACCTTTACAGAGATAGCGACGGTTGTATATATGTATGCGACGAATACACGTGCCACCGTCACAAATACGAGTAAATTAGATTAAAATAGAAAAATAGAGGGGCAGCCTCCACTTTAGCGACGGCGAGAATTCGGAGAAAGCAACTTAATTGAGTGCGGATCCGTAAACATTCGACTGTTTTTATTTTCCGGCGAAATAAAGCACGCAATTTAATACGATCAGTTGAGAGATAAAAGAGAACGATATTCGATTACTAAAACTTACATTTACGTGTTCGTTAAAAAAAAAGGACAATCGTAATTGAATAGTTTCGCTCCAATAATGTGTGTGCAAGTATTGTTTGTTTCTTAATTTAAAACTACGGAAATACATACTTCGTTTGGATCAACAACCTGCTTAGCATCCTTTTCAATAGTATTATTGTTAGTACACAAAGTTGAAATAATTGACCATACTATATATACAGTGAAGCTCCCTTTGCGGACAGCTCTCATAAGAGGACATCTCTCACAAACGGACAGTTTGTCTGGAAGCAAATTTTGGGATATAAATATAAAATGCACTCTCATAACACAGAGCAACAAATTTTCATTTTTTTTATGTTTCTTTATGCATTATATACAAACTTATTTTGTTTTATATTCCTGATAATTATTATAAAAACAAATATCTTCTATCACGTCAAGTCAACAAATGATATTCATATTGATCATACAATACTAACACTAACTAAGACGTATTTAGAAAGTCTTTATTTTAACTTTTCTTTTATATTGGGATGAAGAACATTCCGAAATTAAAGTCTAACAGTAGTCAGCAAGCATCTCGCTATTCCACTTGCCCTGATAGCGTTTTTCAATAGTGGAAATATCCTGATGAAATCTTTCCCCATGCTCGTCACTAACATCGCCAAGATTCGGGAGAAAGAAGTTCAGGTGCGAATGCAAAAAAAAGTATTTTAAGACTCATATTACAGCCTAATGCATGGTAACTTCTAAGGAGTTCACTAACAATTTCCTCGTAATGTTTAGATTTTTTAATTTCTAAGAAATTCTTTGTCACACTTTTAAATGCGTCTCGATTCTGTTGTAACAGATTAATCTGGGGTCCTATAAAAATCCCCTCTTTAAGTTTTGCCTCAGATATATTAGGAAATTTTTGTTTAAGGTATCGAAATTCTGGTCCCCCTTTGTCCAATGCTTTGACGAAATTCTTCATTAGACCTAATTTTATGTGTAATGGCGGTAAAAGTATTTTATGAGGCTCCACCTACGAATTATGGACTACGTTCTTTTCTGCAGGAGTATATTGTATTCTGGTTGGCCATTGCCTAACAGTATAGTGCAAATTTCTCGCTCGACTATCCCATTCACAAAGGAAACAGCAATACTTTGTGAATCCAAGTTGTAGACCAAGTAGAATCGCAACTACGTTGAGATCAGCACTGATGCACCATTTATAGGTTTTTAATTGATTTTATCAAGGAGACATGTCATATTATCATATGTTTCCTTCATGTGCACGGCATGACCAACAGGAATAGAGGGGTAGATGTTTCCTGTATGTAGAAAAACAGCTTTCAAACTCGATTTAGAAGCTTCTATAAAAAGACGCCATTCTTCCGGTTGGTGTTTGTAACCTAATTCTCGCATTAAACCGCCAACATTTTTGCGAAATGAAAGACCTTCTTCAGTTGAAAAATACTGTGACAGTTCTTTTTGGCGATTTCGATATACAGAAATACGCACACCCGGAGCTAACAACTTCCATCCTTGCAGTCTTGATCCTGCTATTTCTGCCTGAGTTTTTGATAAATTGAGATCTCGAACTAGGTCATTTAATTCCAATTGATTTATTAAATGCGGCGTATCCTCTTGAGATGGCAAATATTCCTCATCTGTGTCCGACAACTCTGAAATGTATTCTTATATCTCGGTTTCAACATTTCTTGGTTCGAAACATCCATAGGGCTTGGTACTGGCAAAGCTGCCGAATGAAGAACTGGACGAGTGGCAGCAGGTAAATTACGATATGTAATTTTATCCTTATTTTTACTGGAAAAGGTCTTTGTACAGCAAAAGTAGCAGTCTGACGAATAATCCTTTTGTTCTCGCCAAATCGTAGGCTTACCAAATGACATACCTATGCTCTTATCCTTTATCCAGCTCCTCAAAGTAACAGCACATCGTGCACAGACATTGTGAGGGGTCCACAACTTGTCTTGATTTGTAATTTTTTATTTAAAATAAGGGTTATACGATTTTTCTATTAACGGTGTAATATTTTGTCTATGCTGTTGAAGGGTGAATTCCCCACATACATAAAAAAACTGTTAAGATTGTTTACACACCTACGGGACATTGCGAATTCAAAAAAACGATTAACTAATGTTACTACCATACAATGAGTCAATTTGAGTCGAATATCGTGTCTGCAGGGTATTATACTGGGTGTTCCACAAAAATTTCCAAAGGCTGTAATATCTTTATTTATCATCTGATTTTAATGATCTATATATGAAACTGTAGGGTTTCGTAAAGACTACAAACAGCAATGCAAATTATCTGTTTATCAGGTATAATTCGCGAGAAACGTAATTCAACTTTTTTTCTTCAAATTGCACTATATATATTTTTTTGATTTTTATAAAAGAACATTTCCTAACGATTCGAATAATGTCATGAAAACATACATTTAAATAAGGAATAATGCAAGAAAAAGACAAGTTTTTGCAAATTTTTATGTCAAAACTAACAGTAGGTCATGAATTGTAGTACGCAATTAAACAATCACAACGTCTTTTTTATTCATAATTATGAAAAATACAGACAATAAAATAAACACTTTTGTTGTTTAGATCAGACAAAATAATCAAATAAAAGAATCCAAAACACTTTCCTATAAATACTGCTCCAGCAACTCCATCCTGTTGGAAGTAAATTTGTGCGTATTGAGCAATGGGCAATTCTTCTAGATTGTCCACTATTTCTTCGAGTAATGTATGATATCTTTCTTGATTTAGGTTACCGTCAATAAAATATGGTCCAATTAAGCAAGAATCTAAAATTCCACACCAAACATTTAAAGAGAACCTTCTCTGTATATTATTTTCAATAAGAAATCCAGGATTGTCATTGCTCCAATACCTATGATTGTTTCTATTAAATATGGCATTATTCGTGAAGGTACGCTCATCCGACCAGAGAATTTTAGAATAAAATAGTGGATCTTCTCGCAATTTATTTAAATAAAAATTACAAAATAGCATTCTTCGTGGAGAATCGTCTTCCAGCAAATGATGGATCCATTGAGGTTTGTACGGTTTTAATTTATGTTTTTTTTCAAAATAGAATCTACTGTTGTACTGGAAGATCCAATGTTGTTAGCAATCTCTCTAACAGACGTCTTAGGATTTTCCGCAACTATCAATAAAACGTTTAGATCTAAATTTTCATCTGTAGTTCGTACGTCTTTTTGTTTGGCTTTTTAAAAGATCCGTACATCCTCAAATTGGCTTCCAGTCGTGAAAATTTCTTGTGATGTGGTGATTCCCTATCAGGGAAACGTTCCTGATAAATTCTAAAAGCGTCACATGGTCTTTTCCCACATTCAAAATAAACTTCAAGCATATCCGTTAAATATTCAAAATTCATATTTGCTATTAATATTAATATAAATCGAAATTAAACTTATACAAACTTGTTTCTTATAATGAACGGTGTTTTTGACAATGCGTTGATCACTCAAACTGACAGTGACCAGTAGTTGATTAAAAAAGACGCTGTGATTGTTTAATTGCGTACCCCATTTCATGACCTACTGTTAGTTTTGCCATATAAAAATTTGCAAAAACTTGTCTTTTTCTTGCATTATTCCTTATTTAAGTGTATGTTTTTATGACATTATTCGAATCGCTAGGAAATGTTCTTTTATAAAAATCAAAAAAATATATATGGTGCAATTTGAAAAAAAAAAGTTGAATTACGTTTCTCGCAAATTATATCTGACAAACAGATAATTTGCATTGCTGTTTGTAGTCTTTACGAAACCCTACAGTTTCATATATAGATCATTAAAATCAGATGATAAATACAGACATTACAGCCTTTGGAAATTTTTGTGGAACACCCGGTATATACTCACATATGCACAGATCTATTAATTCCTTGATTTGATTGGTTCTAGAGAAAAAAGGGGAGTGGTTTAACGACAATGACATACAGCTGAAGCCGAAACATGTTAAATCCTGTTCAGACATGCCCGTTAGCATGATAATAACTTGATAGTTTCTTTTAACTTATTAATAAAAAAATATCTTTAGACATACAGTACATTTACTCACAAAACTCTCAAACAGGACAAAATGCTTTTTTCAACAGCTTCGACAGTGCAAATTCCAATATTTTACGGGTGTTAGGCAGTCTAATTAGTGACTTGGGTTGAAAAGCGTGAAAATGTCACAAAAAAAAACCGCTTTTAACTAAAACAGAATATGGAGGCAATTAATCTTGCAGAGTACAAACATTTAAGTGTTCGCCAATGGGGTAGAAGGGCTCTGAAAAATGTTCCACTTAATAATTTGCCCGTTACGTGGACTTCCAACAAAAAAGCCTGGAGGACACGAAGCACAATGACAAATTGGCTTCT
Organism: Holotrichia oblita; assembly: GCA_023690525.1. Lineage (NCBI taxonomy): Eukaryota > Metazoa > Arthropoda > Insecta > Coleoptera > Scarabaeidae > Holotrichia > Holotrichia oblita. Next base: position 10,724,235 of record CM043017.1, read on the forward strand.
GGATTTGTATAAACGAATGGGATTTCAAAAACGAAAAATTTTTACTTCTGTTAGACAATGCTGGGTTACATCCACAAGAGCTAATCTTAAAAAATATTAAAATTATTTTTCTTCGTCCTAACACCACGTCTGTGTGCCAACCTTTAGACCAAGGTATGATTCAAAATTTTCAATTCTTTTATCGTGATTTAATATTAAGGCATATCCTTCTAAAACTGGATGGCATTGCCTCCGCCTCCGCACTTTCAAAATCAATTAACATTTTGGAGGCTCTTTATTTCATTAAAAAGGCTTGGGATAAGGTAACTTCCAACACCATTCAAAACTGCTTTGCCAAAGCAGGGTTTAAGAAATCTGAAGTTCAAGGAGCGAACATGGAATATGATGCAGAAGATGATCTGCCACTGGCAACAGTAACAGAGTTTTGGAGAAATTTTAATGAAATTCATCCATCTGAGAATATTCACAACGATCACGACTTCCTTAATTTGGATCAAAGGCTCTCAACTGAGAAACAATTTCATGAAAATACAGACGAAGATGTAGTTGAAGAAAAAGCAATTGCACAAAAGAGTGATGAAGAAGAAGAAGAAGAACATGGGGAAGGAGAAGCAGAAAAAGATGCTGGACCTATTCCTATGCAGGGGCTGTAAAAGATGGTGAAGATTTAAAACAGTTTGCAAAAGAAGATTTTACTGCATTTGAACATTTAAAAAACCTTGAGTTACATTTTCAGCATTATTTTCTACAAGAAAAGTGTAAGAAGTTAAAACAAGCAAAAATATCCGATTATTTTAAAAAATTGAACTTTTTTTATACCTATATTTAAACATCAAGTATTTATTTTTTTTATTACAGCATTTTTCGATTAAAACGCAGTTTTTGTGAAGTTATCTTTATTTAAATTTTTTTCTGTTCTTTTAAACTGAGCTATCCCATAAGAGGACATCTCCCACAAGCGGACGAAAAAATTGGAATCAGCAATTAAACACAAAACGTTTTGACTTAAGCTGTAAACTAAAAAAATAAAATCAGTTCAAGGTCATAACCCCACAAAAACAAAGGTGGGATCTTCGGTATTACCCTTAACCGATGCAGCAATTAATAATATTCTTTAAAAATCGTATGAACTTGAACTATGTTTTCGAGGAGAATCTTTTAAGAAACATGTATGATCTGGAATAGAATCATCTGGACTTACGATCCGCATTTTCTGAGACACAACTACAAATGGCGAGTAAATAGAGCGAGAAAGCGAACTCACAAAATCCTTACTTGCAGGTAAACATGCTTTGACCCCCTCCCTCCCTCTCCCCCTTCCTCCTCCCCAGATTGTAGACATTTTTAGTGCTCTTTCACGTTTGGATTGTCTCTGCGTAGGTGATCCAACGCTGTCATTTTACCTACATACTGAGAAGACTTACAGGTCTGCTTCCGAAATCTTAGAATTCTATCTAAGATCGTCTGAATATTTTACTAATATACCACTTTTAAAAATTTTATGTTTCTGTTTTGTACTGTCCATCATTTGGTATCACTTTTATGCGTCTCAAGAAAAGTTCTTTTTTATGTTTGTTTTCAATCCTGATGTTCCTCAAGGTTGTATCCTAGGACCAACGCTCTTTCTATTCAACTAATCATGATCGTCTCTTTAAAAATCAAATTTAAATTAAAAAGAAAACAATTGCATTTTTTGTGAACATATATATTTCTCATATATAATAATATACACCTTTTTAACAATTATTATATTAGCACTTTGTAAGTAATAATAATCTTTACATATAATATACAAAATATGTATTTTTTAAAATTTCATTTATGTCTTATATCGTTTTATATATTCATAATATAGATTATATAAAAAATAAAACCATCAGAATACAAAGAGGGAATTCACTCTTTTAATTCTTTTATATATGTATTTGTATCGAAGGACAGTGAAAAAGGTACAAAGAGGGGACGCCAGGGTACAGAGCTTATATATAGTTCTGAGGAGTATTCAGTAGTTACATTCATTATAAAATAATAATAATAATTAAAAAAAAAGATTAAAAAAAGATTGTATGAGTTTTAGTTTAAAACGTTTCTCAATTATGCTTATATTATACTGTACGATAGACAATATTATTGTAGTTTGTCGCTTTCACAGAAAACAAGAGAAATACATTTAAAAAGAGGGAACTTATCAAATTACTGTTTTTCTAGCTTGTGCATGCCTTTGTTCGGGGAAACATTGATTTCATTCAATCAATATCTTAATTATAATAGGACACAATTCGTAATAATGTTGTTTAACTAAATTAATAATAATCTATTAGGACTTTTAAAATTTAACTCTTCGAAATTATAACAAAATATAATTAATTTTTTTTATATTTTTCTCTACATATTAATTAACAGATCAATAATACAATAAATACCTAAAAATTTGATAACGTTTCTCTGTACAATTATAGTTAAAAAAAAACTTATCTCCTATTCGTATCCTTACATATATTATATATGTAAAAAAATAAATAAGTTTGCTAAAAATAAAACTTGGAACTTTGTTTGTGCCTGTTATCCGTAGGTACTGAACATATTTAAAGGAATTTGTCTTTAAACGATTATGGTGGGTTGAATATGGTTAATACATACATAATATATGATTTTAATTTTAATTGTATTTAAACAAATTTGAGCAAAAAAAAGACATAAACTTAACAAGAAGGATTAATAATAAAAATTTTAAAATTAAATGTACAATATGTGAAGAATTGCGATTAAAGAAAATTTACAAAAATATACACGATAGTTTTTTATTTTATTTTTTTTCTCGTAACGTTACGTATACTTTAATTGTTCATAATTAAAAAAAATACATCGTTTACAAAAGTCTACGTATACCGTTCAAATTTATTTAAAAAATGGGGACAGAACAGTAAAACCGTGGAAACTTGGGACCTTTATTTCAGATTCCAATTATTTATGAAATGATGGAATGCTCTATAAAAAAAAATTTTGAATTTACCGCCATTTTGGGGGCGTTATCAAACTTGAATTGTACGACTTCGATTTGACGCATGCAACAGCCTACTGGATCACCATCATTTATGTCAATTTTGCGTCATAGATCGCTCGGAGTACTGCACCTAATAAAAAAGAAGAAAAAGATATGGTTAGGCATAGAATAACCACAAGGAGTACTAGCCACAAGTCAGATTGTTATTTTGTACTGTGATAATTTGAAAAAAACAAAAGAATAAATTAAAAAAATGCTGCCATGTAATCATTATGGCCGAATACTTATGTGTTATGGTTTTAATCCAGAACTATAAAAATTTTATCGTCTTGAACACTTAAAAGGCTGCTACACCATACTGTGTACAAGACCGACCACTTCTGGCCCATCTGTACAGAAAATGGTTCGCCTAGAACGAGGTTGGACCGAGGATTGATGGACAAAACCGAGATTTGTTAAAATTTGTGAAACGAGGAACGACCAACGTTGCTATTTTGAAAAAACAAATCGAACATGGTAGCCGTCAGCTAAACACTGACGTCACATAAAATTATGTCCTTTAAATAATGCAGAATAAAGCCCCATTCATTCGGTTCAAAAGAAAAAATTGTTGCCAAACTTTTCCACCACCCTGTATGTATTTAAAGGCGTTTACTGCATATCAATGGAGACTCTAATTCATAGTACGTCGCAATTGGAAATATTGTTGTTTTAATATCCGGCGGCGTTACTTCCAATCTTGTCCACTAGATGGAATAATGTTAGAATTAGTCCATTGTCAGATGTTTATATATTGAGATAAAATTAGGTCTTGCTGACGAGACCTAAAAGGTCGAAACTACGTGGTGCGTTTCTAATGCTTTTATAAAAGAACTTCAAAAAGAAAAAAAAATGAAAATAATGTATAACAAGAGATGACAGAAGACATATAGCAAGAAAACGCTCGTTATCTCATCATCTTGCAATGAACTTATGCATATAGTAATAGAATACCATTAGACCCTATCTTACAACAGAGACAAAAGATACTGAATATAAAATAAGGCTTCCAATAAAGGAAAGACTAGAGCGAGGTAGATGCAAAATAAAGAAGAAAACAGAAAGAATTAGTTTAAATTGCCGTGAAAAAGTTATGGTAAGTTTATTTTGTTTTAGCAGGTACAGGTCGACCAGAATCCCGTGGCAGTCGGAGAGGTTGGGTAAAAGTTGCAGCACTCAGTTGTGATTGGCGTGTTGATGTAAGAGACGGATCTAATAGCTCATGCGTTGGGGTAATATTGTTACATTCACAATAGATCACTGCCACAGCATTCTGGTCGATGTGTAATGAATCTTTTGCGATGTTTCCGAAATGTTGCCCGAGCGTTTACTCTTTTGATTTAGCAATGCCATCTGCCACCCCCTCCTCTTCCTCCTCCCTGGTCACTCCAGAAGAACAATGTCCGGGATACGATTCAAAATATTCCTCTCAAAACATACCAAAAAGTGATGAAAAATGTAATTAAGAAGGCTCAAGTTTGTGCGGCTCCCACGGGTGGACAAACACGATTTGTAGCTTCCAATAAAAGATTGAATTGCACCAAATTAGTCCGATTTCTTGCGAAAAAAAAAACTTGAAGAACTAATTGAAAAAATAGGGAATGTGGTACTCTTTGACTCTCCAGTTTTTTTTTTTTTTTTCTAACAAACATCTACGGACTTGACACCCATTTTTTGCAATAAATTGATGATTTGTATAACTATTGTGCGTCTCGTAAAGAAAACATCCAAATCAAAATTGAATCAAAAAATGGATGTCAAATTCGTAGGCGTTTGTCAGAGAAAAAAGAGGGAGTCGAAGGGTACGAAATCATACAAAAGGTATGCTTAGATAAGAGTAAAAACTGCACCAAATTTGTAAACTATATCTCAAAACAGCACGGCATCTTGTATATCGAAGAAAAAATGCAAAAGTATCAGGACCATGCATTTAGTGACGAAACTGAAAAAATGTATCATATCTTAACATGAGAAGCTTACACACAAAACCAAAATTATTACACTATGTTGGGTTCCAAATCTTTTAAACATTAAACAGAGTTGAAGTTTAAAGAATGATTGAATGATTATGCAAATATTAATTAATAATTAAAAAAATCAGCACCTGTTAGCCCTTCTAATTTTTAATTACCCCCAAAATTATTATGACGACACTGGATATACGTAGACTTTTGTGAATGTATTTCTTCACTAATCGTACATCATCAACTTACTACATTCTTTGCATTGTTAATTGCATCTTTATAATAAAACCAAAATAAAAAAAAAATAATTAAAAATTAAAAACAAAAAAAAATGTTATAAAGTAATTAACAAGAAGACACTCTGGTACAAAATACGTTCTAACTAATTTACGAAAATAAAAGGGGGAAAAATTTTTAAAAACGACAAATAGGACTTCCCCAATTTCTTCAATAATAATATTAGTATGTAATAATTAATGTATATAAGTGAGAATTGACTTGTAATTTTCGATATTAATCTAATTAACTTTTTTATTTAAAAAATGGCGGCGAATGATATACTATGTTAGAATAATTATTAGCACACTCATTATACGAATTTAAATGGACGATCTTGCACACCGCGATGAATACGTAATGCACATATTTTAATGTTAGAAAGAGCTGCCTTTTATTTATTATCTCCGTTATTATGTATGTTAGCTAAACTTTCTCACTCTCCCTTTCTCTCTATATAAATGTCATGAATGGAATTGAAAACACACAATGCGAAACGCACAATCAACAACGAACAATTAAATGGTATGGGACAAAGTACGGATTAATTTCTTTTTTTTTTGTTTGTATTTTTTTCGGGTACGTTTTTGTTTTGGATTAATATGATGACCTCCACCAATGATGATCTGATGATGATTATACTGGAAAAAAGAGAATAAAAAAATGGATTAGTGATGGATTATTTAAGATTCCCCCAATAAAAAAATTTTAAAAAATCAAGCACATTAAAAATATATAAACGCGAGTGATGTTAGTTCTTAATCATGCATGGTGATTATTATTTTTATTTATATTACTCTATATATAAATGATCATCTTAAAAAAATAATAATCATTTATGTATATATATGTACACGGAATAAAAAAAATCTTCAAAAACGATGATTAACACTAAAGAATAATACTTATCATAATAATAGTACTTCTTTATAATAATCTATAATGGTAATATAATAACATAACAAAATACACAAAAATCTATAGAAGAATATCTATCTAAAAATCATGTCATCATTGTTGATATTTATTTGACATCATTTAAAGAAAAGTAATATTAATTTAACACCAAATTTCATAAAATTTTGAAAACTTACAAGCGCATATGCATTTAATGCTGTCAAATTAATTGAAAAATTAATAATGAATTCATTTAATGTAATTTGCTTTCGCCAAGTTTTACGAAAAAATTATCATCGATGTGCATTGAAAACGGCATTAAATTATAATTAAACAAAAAAAGCTGCGACTAAGTTTACATTTATTTTTATTTAAAAAATAATTTCTATTTCTAGCAGCTATATTTTACTACCCATTTAATGTTTATTAAAGTACGCTTCAAGATGGTTTGGCCAAGATAACAACTCGTGTCGTATACAGGGTCCGGCAACGAAGCGGGGACGGAAGATTACACGCTTATTTGAAAGTTTGTCAAATATTTAGTCATCGGATATTCTTCCGCACCATCAAGTGCACGTTTTAAAAATATTTTGTTTTATACAGGGTGTTCCAGATGGAAATGCCAGACTAAAGTTGCATTTTTTTTAATGGAACACCCTGTATATTAATAGAGAAAATAATCCGCGCTTGAAAGCTGGTTACAACGATATAATTGTAATATTGTATAGGCCTAAAGTTGATAGTTTCTGTGTAAACAATGATTTTACTTGATAAATTGATACATTTCAGTAGGCTATTCTGCATAGGGAAAAACAAAAGATTCGAAACCAACAGAGTAGAATATTTTTTACTAGTATGGACTGTCGTTACTATGTGAAATAAATTCTGCAACTGCTCGCTTTATACAGGGTGTTCACAATTTTGCAAAATCGAAGAAATCTCGAATTTTTTAAATGGAACACCCTGTATATTTTTTGCTCATTGGAAAGCCTTTTTACTACGCTTTCTATTGATACCTCATTTGATACATCTAGGATAGATCATTTTCTAATTATTTCTTTTTAAAGTTGACTTAATGAGAAATGCTTGTATTTTTAGAAGCTACCGAACCAGTTCCGTCAATGACCCTGTATATATCATCTCAGACAGCCGGTCAGCTCTAAAGACTCTAAGTGCCTAAACTTTTAAAGTCAAGCTAACCTGGAACTGTCTGCTGATCCTCAATGCTCTGGTCCTAAGAAACACAGTCATTGGAGATGTTAGGGAATCGAAGCTGCCGATGGCCTTGCAAAGAAAAGCTCACAATAGATATTAAAGGTCGCAGTGAAGAAAGGCAGCATTGCCTACACAACCCACATCTAATCTAAATCGAATATGTCTAAATGGTGCCGGGCCCTCATCGATAATGATAATAATTGGACATCATACTAAGTAAATTCATTATAATAGAATGATTATATTTGAAGATCATACGTTTAATTTTGGATAATTTTGTTAATTATTAAATTCATGTGATAGTTGACGAATTTATCAGCAAAGATATCCTCTGAGTCTTGTTCCATCTCACCGAACGTTTCATAAAATTAACCATACCAATTTAAACGATTAAAATCCAATGGGGAGACTGTTTTTGCAATGGTTCCTGTCCATGCACCCCGTTTTTTAGATGGGTGTTGTATGATGTTACATGAATGGTTAGTTGTAAATTCACACATTTTTGATGGAGCTCCAGCCCATTTTTCGCATATCATAACCAAGTACAGTACAATCTCGATTATCCGAATCGCGATTATCTGAAATCCGGTTTATCCGAAACGAACTATTTAAAAACAAAACTCCCGATTAATCGAAAAAATTCGCATTATACGAAACGCGTCTGCGATTCACCTACGCGTTGTTATCAGCTTGCAGGAAAAACTTAAAGCGGTTCGACGATTAGATAATGGTGAATTGCTTAAAAATATAGCAAAGGATTTAGGCGTAGGCGTGAGTACGGTTTCAGAATGGAGAAAAAATCGCGAAAAACTTGAAAAATGGTGTAATGTTTTGTCATCGCCGACCCCGGCACGAAAAAGTATGAAAAGAGGTGAATACGAAAAAGTGGATGATTCTTTATTTTTATGGTTTGCACAGAATCGAGAACGTGGAATACCAATTTCAGAAACCATTTTAAAACAAAAAGCAGTGAGTTTAAGCGAATAATTGCCGGTCATTAAAGCGCCTGAAAGTTTTTCTGCAAGTGATGGATGGCTAGACCGATGGAAAAAAAAGACATGGTGTACGTCAACTGAAAGTTTGTGGGGAAAAGTTGTCTGTCTGTTGTTGAAAATGATTTACAACCAGACCAGATCTACAATTGTGACGAAACCGGCTTGAACTACAAAATGTGCCCTCAAGTACCTTAGCTTCAAAAACGGAAGCTGGAGCACCTAGTTACAAACGTAGCAAAGAACGTATCACTGTTCTTGCATGCGCTAATGCTTCCGGGAGACACAAACTTCCATTATTATGTATCGGTAAGTCAGCAAAACCACGAGCCTACAAGAACATTCGTCCCAATGCTCTATCTGTTTTGTATAAAAATCAAAAAAAAAAGCTGGATGAATGCAAATCCATTCAAAAATTGGTTTTTCTAAGATTTCATACCAAAAGTAGAGTCTTCTTTAAAAGAGCACGGATACCCCAGAAAATGTGTGTGACAATGTTTTTACCTCCTGCTCTAACTTCTCTCATTCAGCCAATGGATCAGGGTGTGATAGAAAATTTAAAACGAAATCACAGGCGTTTGTTATTGGAGCATATTTTGGAAGAAGTAGATGAGGGTGCCAATCTCACTGAATGTCTAAAGAAGTTAAACTTGAAAAATGTTGTATATTGGATAGCTCCAGCTTGGAATCAAGTAAAAGGAAGAACCCTGGAAAAATCTTGGTCAAAATTGATTCAACACGAGGAGGGACGTATCACAGAAGCAGAGTCCGACCATGAAGAAAGTTTACAGCAAATTTTCACGAAAATGTGAAAATGTTACGGAAACAGAAGTTAATGAATGGTTAAACAGTGATAATGTAGAAGATGAAACGACTGACCAAGAATTAATTGAGTGTTTGCAAAAATGCTAATGAAATAAGCAGTGATGACGATGACGAAGTAGAATGCACCGACAATATTCCAGTAAAAATGTCACATTCAGAAGGACTAGAAGCCTTGGAGAAAGCGTTAACTTGTGTAGAACAACAAGAAAATGCAACTGCCGCGGATGTTCTTTTAATAAAACGTTGGAGAGACATTGCGGCCAAAAACAGAAGTAGTGCTAAACGAGTGCAGTTAAAAATTACCTAATTTTTAAATAGTAAAGTGTAGAATAAACTATTTTCCAAAAAAAATTCGGATTAACCAAAATTTCGATTATCCGAAATCACTTTGGTCCACATTATTTCGAATAATCGAGATTGTACTGTATTGAAATCTACTGTTTAGCAATAACTGAGTTGATCGACTAAGACTTGTTACATGGCCTACATGGCTCTTCAGGTTTAACTCCTCTGGGCTTTTTTGTTTGGGGATACTTGGATTATCTTGTTTATGCAACTAAAATTAACATTGAAGATGGGCTTGGACACATAATTCTAAACGTCTACTAACTAAACAGAATCTGAGAGAATCAGTTCTGATAAGGATAAGTAGATTGATTCTGCATCTACATGTTCTAATGGTTTAATTAGATTATTAATAGGACGCAATAAAAAACTCAATAAGCTGCAAGGTTGGTCAGCTTGACAAGCAATTGATATTTGAATCACAACAGTTTCCAAAACTTAACGATGTGTAAATTTGGTCAAAATTTCGTTAAACGTCAATATAAGTCTTTTGACCGCGCAATTATGTCATATATGTCAAATAAATAACCAAAATAATTTTACTTTCTACAAACAGATAGATATTCTCGATAAAACTAAATTTTGTTTAAAAATAAACAAATTAATATCCTAAAACTAACCTAAAAAAAAGAATCATGCTGTACTCATACAATCTGTCATAATCATATTTTAATCTATTTACAGAAGAAAAAAAAATCATACAACGATTACCACAATCTAACTAAAATTATTACCTTGATCGAAGCAGCTCGGATTAATGATATTCATCAGCTCATTTTCGCTCATCGTCGTTAGAGATTGCGGTATCATTCTATCCTCGTTTTTCTTATCCTGAGTGGTTTGGAAATCTTTCTCTTTAGGAGTTAAAGCCGTCGTAACATTCGTATCCGTCGAGGTCGGATACTGAGCGATGAAAGTGTTCTCCGATTGGATCTGCATAATCGGTTGCTGTGCCAGATTTTGTGTCGTCAAAATATTCGTTAATTTCTTCTGCGTTTCGAGTAAATCAACGGCGGCGTTGAAAATTATAGCCTTCTCGGGTTCGGAAACCCCCATCGTTGTTAAAGGATTACCCATCGTCGTCGGTCTCTGTATCGTATTCAATTGTTCGGGTGGTATGTGAGTTTGTTGGGCGTTGGGTGATAAATGCGGCGAAGCCTGAGTGACTGGAGGTAGCAGAGTTATATTACTTTGGACCGCGTGCGAAGCCATCAAAGGATTCTCAACAGCTTGAGCTGGATGGCATAACGTGGTTAGATTACCGGGAAGTAAATTTTCGGGTGTCATCGTGTTAGAATTCCGACACATTAGAGTAGGCGAGATTTGCGAGTTTAGAATGACATCTGGTGAGATATTCGGGGAAGTCGCCGACGCCGTTTGCGGCAATGTAGACATCGGTAAATTCGTATTGATAACAGGCGGAACTATTAGAGGACTTTGAGCGGTTAACATGACGTCTTGGCTGGTTAACAACATGTTGGAATTGCTTGGAGATCTCGCGAGTTTATTTTGAGTTTGTTGCATATGCGTATCAGCAGCGGAATTTATCAAGGCGTCCAATTTCTCCGGACTTATCGTTGTGGGTAAAACGCTACTTTCCATAGTCGTAGCGATGGTGGTCGTTATAGTTTGTTCGTTTAATTGTTCGCCTATAGCGGCGGCTTCGCTTTTAGCGACCATACTTAAGACGTCAGCTTGATGGGCGTTAGTTAGAGCCCTATCGCTGACGACCGGACAAGGGATGTGAGATTGAACGGGCATAACTTGCGATAGCTTTTGTGCGTAGAGATTTTGTTCTGTCGTCTTCAAAATTTGATTGATTAAGCCGCGATTTTGCAGCATCTTATTCGTTTCTAAATTGGTGAGGAAACTTTCGACGCTATGCGCCGATTGAGCTGGAAGAGGCACGTTAGACGCTTCCGTTACACCTAAACTTTGTAAAGTCGCCATAGAGGGCGCTGTTGTATTCACTAAATCAGCCACCGTCGCCATAGGGAGTTTCATACGCAAATCTATGACTTTCAAGTCCTCAGTAGAAGGTGTGGGAATATCACTGTGAACGGTGCCTAAGAGGCCTTGCGAAAACACTCTATTTCCTGCGGTTAAATGATGCACCGTCGAACTGCACGTGGAATCGTCATTCATAGACATGTTCGAATTAGAGACGTTAACGTCCAATGAGCTTTCGCAAATCGGAACTGGCCGGCTGCTCAAGGAATTGCGACGAACCATCATTTCGACGCTGTTTTCATTAACCAAGCTTAAATTGGAATTTTCGTTGATATTCGGGTTTTGTCGCATTATATCCATGCTGTTCTCGTTAATCATCGACATGTTAGAGTCGCCCTGATGTACGTCCAGGCTACTCTCGGAGATATGTCTGTACCGAGATGAACGTAATTCGCTAGGGTCCAATATAGAATTTTGACTGTTCTCGTCCATTAGTTCTTGTTTCATGGTGCGCAGTGGCGGGGAATGCGGGTCTGAACCTGACGTCATAACATTCGTAGAGGAACGCCTTTGTGATAAAGGCACTAAATTGGTTCCCGGCGGCGGCATCATGCCAACGTCCTGTTCCTGTTTGCTGAGCTGCCATATCATACCGTCTAAGAAGGGTGCATTGTTGGCAGGTGGCGTTTGCGTCGGTATATTCGGTGTGGCATCCAAACGCACTGTAAAACACATAAGAGGATCATTAGCCTTCGACTTTCCCTTGGACAATTGTGCTTAATTAAAAATGCTGCCGTGAAACCACTGTAAGAGAAAGGGTTGGACTGCCACTCAAGCCAATTGCTTAATATCAATAAATTAAATGTTAATAATAATGTTCGAGCTATTAATTAATTGACTATAAGAGAGATTAAGGTAAAATTGGCTTGATAGACATGACCCACAACGTTAACGCCCCCATCCGTTCAAATTTCGATCAATCTTCTAGCATACCATTCACTCGAATTCATCTTTCGTACATCTAAAGTTGTCGCCCTAACCGTATAGGATCTGTAGGATTTATGATATAAGATGATAAATATTTAAAATTCAAATACTTCAGGCTAAAATATCTTTCAAATTAAAAAAATCCATTAATATTAATCGAAGCCAATTCGATAAATTTATTTTTCAACAGATTAAGAAATTAAAAAAAAAGAATGTATTCGGATAAATTTGTGTAATAGTTTTTGTAAAAAGTAGAATAAGAAACCTCTCTACCACCAAAAAAAAATAATTAAAAAAAAGATAGGTGTAAACAAAATATATTATATTAATATATAAATAATAATCAAGTTGGTTCATATCAAAATTAAACAAACGGATAGACATTAGGGAGCCATTCGATCTTGTATGCTTTTGCTATCAATTTCTTTATCTTTCATCCTTATTTTAACCGAAAAAAATTTAGCGTAATTTGCGTTTTTGTTAATACAAGCCAATTGTATCGATGAGATTTTTTTTCTTTTTATATTTGTAAAACGTATGATTTGTAATAGTAAATTATTTTTAAATAAAAAAATATGTTTATACTTCGTGCAAGTCTTTGATTAGTTTCTTTCTAGGTAGTACAGCTTTTGTTTTATGTTGAGGCACCCCCTGCTTGTTTAAAAATCTCATCAGGGGTACCACAGGACTCTATCCTAGGATCAAGTTTGTGTACAACGTAATATTTGCCTATACTCATGATCTAGACTTCATGGTAGATGCTAGAGACTCGCAAGTACTAATATGGAAAGCTACACAACAAATAGGGAGTTGGATGAATAAGAAGAAGCTGAAAATCTGATTTTAATTGTAATACAAGGGCCCGGTGGAACCTTTTCGGTGATCATGTAATGATATCGACAAAATTGAAGTCACTTTATCACTCTCAAATGTTGGAATGTTGGCCAAAAAACAAAAAATTCTTATATGGAATTATTGAGACTATTAAGTGTTTACAAGACCATTCCTGTGGACTCCTGTGGAATGATGCCCAGTAAGCAGAAACCATGGTCTCTCTCTAATACCTAACGTCTTTTGTTGCTTTTGCTAATAGGAGCAGGCACGGACTTGACGAGACGATTGGGAAAGATGTCTATAGATACCATAATAGGTAATCAGAACAATGAGAGATTCTTAGTTTATCTGGACATTAGAATGGGGTGGTGGGACTTTTTAAGTAGCCGTTAAATGAAGTCAACTTTAAAAGTGAAGGAAAAAGGTCCAGGCTTAGAAAACTGAAGCTCGAAGTGCATACTGAACAGTGTCAGCACAAGCGGCGGCTGAAACTGGTTAATACTGGAATTCCACCAATTAAATTGCTAGTGAGGTAGAACAAAATAATACTAAAGTGGTGAGGACCGAAGAACATGGAAGAACAGACCCAAAATGGCAAGAGGCAAAATAGTTATAGTGCCAATAAAAACACAGCAAATTGAACCAAACTATTGATTCCTCAGATTGATAGCTGGTTCAGCTGCCAAGCATAAGAGGATAGAGGAGAAAAAAACGTGTTCAGAATCCAGAACCTACCAAATGAATACATGCCAATTAAAAACATCTGGATGATAAGCACAGTTTTTAAAGACTGGGATTACCATTTATTTGTATGTTTGTTTGTGATTGGGAATGGGCTCTTCTTTCAAAGTCGAGCCTCGTTTTCAAACCTTTCCTTTTTTAAGGTCTTTTCTAAAAGTTTCAGCTTGTAGTTTCAAAAAGATAGTTATTTTCTATGAGAAATTAAATGAAACACAAACTTTAGCTAAGGAAAATGAAGATATCGATGCTCTTTCTGTCAAATTCAAGAAAAACATTCCTTAATACCTCTAGTACTTTTTTATACGAGGGAATTTGATTTTAGAAGTATAGGTGGCTGTGAAACAAACAGCACAAGCGCAATATTATCATCATATGTATGTCTAGAGATGTTGAAGCGTGGTAGTAGAGGATGAAGATGTTCAGTCAGCAACCAGCAATTTAGAAGATGGACGAACAGATTTGATTGATCGGAGAAGAACACAGACCAAGAATCACAAACAACAGCTCAATAGTTGAAGGTTTGATTATGGAAGATTCTTGAACATGATTTTCGCAAAGTTTCGTCTCGCTGCCGAAAATCCTCTTCCAAAATCCCAAAACCAAAAATCGTATGAATGCATCACTTGAACATCTCACCCGATACTAACAGGAAAAAGGGATTCTTTCATTGAAAGCATCATTATCGGAGATGAAACCTGAGTTTATGAGTTCACACCAGTCCATGATGTGGAAACATCCAAATTCCCCAGTTCTGTCCTATATACCCGCAAAACCATGGCCACCATGTTTCGAGATAGTGAAGGCCTATTGTTCAGCGAATTCCTCGAACCGCGAACAGCCGTTAACAGCGACAGCTATTGTGAAACACTCCAGGAACTGCGTACAGGTAGTAGAAAGCAAGAAGTGGCTGACACAGGGAAAATGGAAAGTCCACCAACATCCCCCATATAGTCCCGATCTGGCCCCCTCCGATTTTTATTTATTCGGACCCCTAAAGACATTTTTGGCGGGGAAGCGCTTTGCGAATCAACAGGAATTACAAGACACAGTTGTGGACTACTTTAATCGACTTGGCAGGCAACACTATCTCCAAAACTAAGTCTCAATCTTTTTCGAAGAGAAGTAACACCATTTTCCACCCACCAGTAAGAGGCCACAGTTTTCTTCCTTGTAGCCGACATTTTAGTCTCTTAGGGAAGAATCAGAGAAAAGAAAAAAAGTGTAAAAACTTGTTGGTGGTAATAGGATCTATGATCAAAGATTATAATGGCTTTTGACTGAATGACCATGAGTGAACTCATTTTAAAGATTATAACCAAACTTTATGAAGAAATCTTGCAACTGTTAAATGTTTGATCAAGTATAAGAGGAGATTTTGTTGTAGAAGTAAAGCATTTTTTCCAGAAAAAATTAAACATTGACAGTGACATTAATAATGAAACAAGCTGTACCTTTTATTACACAAGTTTAGACCGTTATATTACAGACGTAAACATATAATTTTTATGTCAAAAATAATTTATCTATTGCAATGTTACCAACAAAAGACGAACATGAAATATACGTAATTTGCAATGGCAAGTTTGAAGCAGTAGCAGACACGTGATAAGTCAAAAGTATACCTAATTAGTTGAATTAATCTTTTAATAATAGAGATAATTGTTAATATTTTACGCTATTATAACAAATAAATCGGATAGGAACAAGAAAATTTAAAAGAGGACATTAATTATGAAACAGACTGTACTTTATAGGATAAAATGTTTAATTAAATTAAAAAAAAAGCATAAAACATCAACAATTACTTTTTAAACTCCTCAAATTAAAAAAAAACGCTAAACTTAAATTAACAATTCAACAGAATGGCTCCCTAAACAAACACAACAATTTGTGCAAAAAAAAATCCACCACCAATATACATTCGTATTGTACAAAACAAAATAAATAAATTTCGAGTGTGGTTAAGTACCAAAACAAAAAATAATTTATTTTTTAGAGGAATTCTGCCATTGTAATAGCCTGAAATAGTTTTAGAACGTATGCAATAGCAACAGAGCATTAGCGAATATTAGAGAAATGCTGGTGAGGTACGTGATTTAAAAACGTTTTTTTTTTTTTTAATGAAAACGAGACTATCGACAGAAATATATTGTGCGGATTATGTTATACAGAGCAGATTTAGTTGATTCAAGATTAGAATTGTACGTTAGGAAATTTCGCGGAAAAATCGAACTTAAATCGGCCCTGTATAATTGTGAATTGATAAGCGCCATCTATGAGAGAATGTGATAGAAATGAACGCAACAGTCTCTAAGCAACACTCTTGAAAACGTGAAAATAGTCATGCAAAGTGCCAATAGTATAAAAATAACTAATAATATAGGTAATATTCGTTTAGTATTTTTCTATTTATTTTTTTAGTAATAAATACAATTCAAAAAATAAAATAAAAATTTTATCGTGGTTGTGACTATTTTCATATTATTACATAAAAAAATACATTCTGAATAAAAACTATTCCTTTCACAATAATACTACATTTATCACTGATCGGTGTGTGAACATAATGTTTGTGGTGATCTACTAAAGGTATAAATGTGTACAACATTCAAACATAATCATCTAAAATATCTGGAAATATTTCAAGTAACGTTTCAAGAGACAACATTTAAATATTTAAAATATTTTAGATAGAGTATAGATTTAAATTTCGTTTTTTTTTTTAATTAGTAGATTTATAAAAGAAAGCTGCGTTTAACTTAATAAGTATTATATTTTAAACGGATTATCACCTTATAACCTAGAATATTTATAATTGTTGTAAGATTCGAAGAAGTTGATGGAGCACCGCCCCCCTAACACCATATTTTTAATACAAAATAGTAGCAGAAGTTTGATCATTCTCCAATGGGTTATCTGTTATGAAATATGTAAAAATATTCAATCCAAAATTATCTAGTTTTTGAGATACAGGGTGTTCAAAAGATGCACAACTTCTATCTGCCAAATTTTTTGTGACACCTTGTATAGTACTAAAAAATGTACATATTTTTAAATCGTAGCCACTATTTGCCCACACCCCATTACTTTAAGAGAATTTTTTTAGAAGATTCTATCGTTTAGATGAGGGAAAGCTCCGTTCCGTTACCGGTAAAACACCCTGTATATTTAATTTGAAAAAAAAAATAATTTTTCAAAATTTATCGTTTTAACAAAATTTTGAACCCCAGTCTTGTTACAATAATAAAATATACAAAGGCTGTTTAATTAAAAAAATACCTAACTTTGTATTCCTATCGAAGAAATCTTAATGTTAGCACACCCTGTATATTTCAAAAAATATTTTAGTTGTAGACCTCATTTATTCGTTTTTTTTTTTCATATATATCCACACTATCGCCCAAAAGATTGATTACAACTTACACTAAACGGGGGTATAATTTTTAGGGATAAAATTTTTCGAAAGTTGAACAAAGATACACTTGCGTTCATAAATATTTGACCAGTCCTGTGGTTTCTTAATTTTTGAACGTACTAGACCAAGAATGATCCATATTACCGGTGTGTATGTTTCTATGTGAAATGCACTAGGTTCCCACGGCCGGTGACGGTAGTGGCGACTACGTCTTCGGTTTTCAGGTTCTCTACCCTACAGAAAGTTTCTAGTTTCTGATGTTTCCGCTTTTTAGACGATAGTAATAATTGAATTGGTTATCAGGTGATAAATCGGTTCAAAATCGTTCATAATCTGATTAAAAATTATATAATAAATATATGTGTATATGCATAGCATCCGTAGAGAGGGTTCTTAGAATAAAATACAGGATATTCGAAACATGTGGATCATTATGGTCAAAGGATAAAAAATAACCTAACTACATACATATCCGCAATCATGGCACTCTTTCAATCATTGCGCGAACATTGTCGGTCTAGTTCAAGGTCGATTTCGTAGGCGGTATTCCTGTAAGAGAAAGAAAACTCTCCAGGCGACCTCGATGGCCTATCAAAAAATTTTAATTAAAAAAAAATCTGGAAAAGAGAAAATATTCAGCATATTGTCATCAGAATGGATTTAGTGGTTTTTGCATAATTAAAATTAAAGTTTTAAAAAAATAGGGACAAGTTCATACATTCTATTGAAGTAAGACGCATTTTTTATGTATTATTCTCATTTAATTATTGTGTTTTTTCTTTCATGATTATTATTATCGCTATTTTTCATTCAATTATTAACGATAAAAACAAATTGCGTTACATAACACATAGTAATGCAGTAAAATTAGAAGATAATATTATACTACTGTGTAGATATAATATTCATAATATCAAGTTATAAAAAGAAGGGATGTGTGTTGGAACAATAACAATAAAAAATAAAAATAAAAAACAAAATGAAACGGATGAGGTTAAAAAAAAATTCGCACATATAACATAGATTACGGTGAATCAAGCTGTTTCGTATATAAAGGTAAAAATAAAAACTTAGTAAACTAATATGTATAATTAAATAGGTATGTGAATAAATATATAAAAATAAATAATAGTTATGTAGTTTATGAGTAATAAGGTTGCACGCTTGTGTTTTGTTGTGTTTTTGTTTAGGTATTGTGTGTATTTCCTTTTTTTTCGTTTATAACTCGAAAACTACGAATTTGCCAATAAAATTTTATAAAGAAATCTTACTCAGAATGATCACAGGAACCGTTATACCGAATTTGGCATGTTACAATGGAGACACCCTGTATATAAGATATACAGGGTGTTTCGACATAAATGGTACAAATTTTACTGGTGAATAGAGGGAGTTTAGCGGAACAAATTTTATTAATAAAATACTGCTCTAACATGTAAGGTTAGCGCAGTATTAGCCATAATATATACAAGGTCTCATTCTAACTAAGACTTCTCAAGTTTTTAAATTGAGTTGATTATTTTACATTTTTGACAGCGACTTTAGATACTTATTTTTTAGCAAATCATTCAAAGAAAGTAAGATTCGGTTTTACCGGAATTTGCGAGAAAATCACATTCGCTTCCCTAACAACCTCTCACAAGTATTGATAATACGGAACCTCTTTTTTATATACGGTTACTTAAAAATAAGCTTGTAAAATCGACACCAAAAAAAAAAAAAAGTAAAAGGAAAATAATAATAATAAAGCGAATTAGTACTTAGTACTAAACATACCCGTCAATGTTTGCTGTAACAACATCTAAATGTGTACTTTTGTTTGTTTTGCGACAGGAAAAGGAAATTTTGTTATAAATGTAATGCAATAATTGTTGTAGTACTGTTTGAGAGATGTGTTAATATGTGTCATATGCGTGTGTGTGTGTGTGTTTAAAATATGATGTGTGTTTGTTTTTTTTAAGTACCCGTGATGCAAGAGAACCTGAATGACGCGGACTTCGTCGAAGGTTAGGCCCCGCAGGCTGAGAGAAGACGTCGGCTCGCTGCACCTCTGCGTATACAGAGCCTGTATGCTGTATGAGACAAAGTGGAAAAGCAAACGCAATTGAGAAAGTTCATATACTTTGCATCTCATACATTTTAAAATTAAAAACAAAAATTAAAAAAAAAATTAAAAAAAAATCGAGGCTGTCGACGAAATTTGTCATTCTATTTCGTGACTGCCCTGATGAGATTTGTAAAATTTTTTGATCGATAAAATTACTCTTAAGCTCGCGTTATGTTTCGCTGGATTATTTGTTGAAATTACGGCAAGTTATATAATTTAGATTTGTTTTGATCTCGCAACAGGAATCTGGTTCTAGAGCTAGATAAGATCAAATCAAGAAAATGTTCGTTAGCTATGAGATCAGTAGATGAAGATTCAAAATTTGTTTTGCAAAGAAGGTTTGACGATTTTGCTGTGGGGATCCTAAACTAGAAGTGATTGCGTTAGCTTTTTGGGATATTCTCTCGACTAGGCTACCTTGGAAGCAACTATTTCGGGAAGGGAACTGAGATAAAAAAATAATGCAAAAATAAATATGTATATAAATTGGAATCAGGACTTTACGATCATCGTCAGGAATATTTTGCAGGAATCACTAGAAAAGAATCATAGATTAACCTGCACCTATTTTTTCAAATCCCAAAATTATATAACATGCCTTACCAAACAAATTATAAAATAAAATCAAAAAATTTTACAAGTACATAATTATTAAATCCAGATCATCAAAATGTAGCTTTGGTTTTGTATATATATATGTATATATATTTAATAACAATTTTTTTATTTTAAAATTTTTTTTTACTATGAGAGAAAAAATAAGAATTAAAAAAAATGTACATTCATTACTTTTACAATAACAACAACAATAAAAAAAAACAGAAACTGTTTACAACATATACAAGACTTGGAATAAGTATATATGTATATATTTCTTTTTTTGTTCTTAAATAGTACATTGCAAAATTTTCATTCAACAAAAATAAAAAATATACAAAATACAATAACAAATTTGTACTTCAATGATGACACACTGAAGGCACCTATAGAAAAACACAAGAAAAAATACAAAATCAAACTGGTTTTTCTCGTATGCCAAAGCTATATATGGTATACATGGAAATTCTATTTTTATCATTTTTTAAAATTTTTTAATTCTAAAAAAAATTTATATTTAAAAAAATTACAAAAAAAAATCGTCAAGTCAAAATGGAATTTCCAGGAAAAAAAAAATACGGCAAATGATATACTACAGTATCATCTATGCATTCCTATCACTCAGGTTTCATTGATTCCTACATCTGATCCATCAAACTTTCATGCTTATTTCCACACGTACAACCGGCAATTCGCACGTTTAGTATACATTTGCCGTTAAAAGTGATTAGAAATTTGCGTGTAATTGTTAAAAAAGTGTTTTTAGATGTAATACTTACATTTTCGCTGTGGTACATCAGATTTTTGTATTTTTTTTAATTTCTCTTATTTAAAAAAAAATCATCAATCAAAATTAAAAATTAAATTAAATTGTTGACGTATGAAACATTTTTTTAACAATACACCTAAAAGGAAATATGTTATTTTTATTTAAAAAAAAACAAAAAAATATTTTTACTGACGAAATAAATTTCTTTTTAAATAACATTTCTCCCTGACACATTCATATCTCGTTAGTATTCATGCAATGCATGCAAAGCAAAATTGATGAAGTTAACTTTGCACATTGTTATTACTTTACATATACTAAGGAGTGAATGGGGGGATCCGTTTTAAAATAATTTTTTTTAACACAGAAATCGTGATCGTCTACTCATAAAGTAACAACATTCAAGTTAGCTTCACGTGTAACAATTTTTAAATATAATTAACGCGAGCTTACCACTGGGGACTGCCCCGTTAACGGGCGTATATACAAACTGCTGAGCTTCGCTTGTTTTTCCGCTGGAGACCACATATAACCTTACCGTTACTGGCTCAGTTATATTCGGCTGCAAGTACGGTGGTATCACACAGACAAAATGAGTCTGAAACAGACGAAGGACTTTATTGATCGATACTAGAAATTGATGAAGTTCGCAAATTGTGGTGTCCAATCAGGTGCACCCGAAAAATATAGTATAATTAGGGGTGTGTAATTTTCGTTATTACGACTTTAACAGCTATAAATGCGAAATCTGCCGATCTTAAATTTTACCGCGAAATGAATGAAATGGTGGGGGTAATACCAAGCTAAAGACGTGTTAAGGAATATGAAAGCGATGGATTTTTTATCAGGCTCCAGCATTGTTATGTGCAATTTTTGGCAAGTTGGACCTGCTAGTGTAAAACTGCAGACTACAATTGTTGGGGCATTTCAAACACGAAAACGAGCGAAGCTGGAGAAATAATGAGTTTATTGAAGACACTCTGAGAATGTGTTTGAAAGCCAACATTCGTTTGAACGAACTTAACCATAGTTCTGTAAGAGAATATTTAACCAAATATATCCCAAGCTCTAGTGATCTTCCTTCAACTAATTCGCTAAGAAAAAAATTTATTACACTGTGTGGTGAAGCAGCGAGAAGGAAGAAACAAAAAAACGTTCTAATAAATAAACCTCTTGTAATTGTGGCCGCCCAGATCCACAGGGACCGGGGAGTTCCACTTTTTAGTGATTATGCGCTGGCGCTGGCCAGGCAAACCCTAGAAAGGGTTGCCAGGTCGGAGAACCCGTTGGTCCAGCATCTCGGGGAGTTGGATCCTGACAGACCGCCACCTCATGTCGAGACGAGGCGGATCTTACAGCCGTTGGATTGATCATTCGCCAAGGAAGGGCCATCTAATGGAGGATCTCTGTAGCACTAGACCGAACAACCTAGAACTACAAGATTTGCTGATCTCTAAACCCTTTTAAATGATCTTAAAATAGTCACGTATTAGGACTCGTTAATCGTAATTTTCCAGGTTTAAAAGTTCAATTGTATGTTCAGTTCCCGCTGCAGTCTTCGACAGATTAAGTCACCACGACAACTGCCTCACCTTCCCCCAGGCAAGCTCGGCAAGCAGGAACAGATATAAATCCCAAATTGTACAAGTCCTGTTTCAGGTAGCAGACTCTAGTTTAGATTAGATTAAATTTGGAATGGGGTGGCCATGCGAACCTGTTTCACCACGAACTTTACAGATCTATTGTGATTTTGCCTTCTTAATTGAGCCTATCATTTAGCATCATACCTGTGAAGTTTTCTATGCCCATTGTTAGAAACCTTGTCCTCGCTAGGCCATCGCAGTGGCACAAAACCTGAACTGGGGAGTTCTTCTTCCTCTTGATAGAATCTGCAGATAGCATCATCCGCCAGGCCGATGTTAAATATATCCCTATTCAGTCTGAAATGACCGGTCATCAGATTTTGACAGTCAACAACCTAGAACTAGAAAAGGGGCCACTAAGTAGAGATAAAAAGGTTTCGGGGAAAATTGCCCAACCTTAGAGCAAATGAAGACCTTCGTCGTAATTGTGGCCGACGAAACCTGCGACATGTTAGGGAGATGCGAAGCCTAGACTCAGAACTTAGACAATCGTGCTACTTGGCAAGCGTAAGCTTCTTAGAATCAGCAAACTCAACTACTTGTTCACAGGCAATTATCGACACTATTAAATAGTATGAAATAAATTACAATCAAGTAAAAGTTTTAGTTTCCGACTCATTACATGAGTGCTTGTTGTTGAGATGTTCAAGGTACCTATTGGTGAGGATATTATTCACTAACAGTGTTGGGCCCATAAAATAAACCTAGTCGGAGATGTTTCCAGGAAATAATTCAAAGAACTCAATTCCATAACTTCGAAGGTTAAATTTTGCTGTTTCGCATGTGAATGAAATGTGCCTATTTATCGTTTCTACGTGAAAAAGCCCCCCAATTGTCTGGGAAACTATATCCTGATCCAAATAATTTTTATATCAGAATTCTGTGCTAAGTTGATGAATTTCATGAAGAAGGATCAAAGTGACGGGCATATGTTGTGGACCAAACTAGAGGAGCTTGAACAATGTTTATCTCTACAGAGCACAGGATATTTCAACGAAAAAATCGAGAGCGCTTTAAAGATGAAAATGGCGAAACTTGCATGCCTTTGAAAACGATGCTTCAAGTTTCAACTGAAAGAAGTCTTCAAAATTTGCGTTTGCACATGACAAATAATCCGACAAATGAGGCTTTCAAACACATCTGTGCAAACTTTGAACCTCGACTCTGTGCTTGAAGGTTTTTCGAAGATTCCTTGTTTTAAAGATATGTATATCTCGCGATGAGCTATTTGATGGCTATTACCATTTTGATCAATTGCTAAGGAATGCAATCAGTACTACAGACAAAATTGACGTGGCCCAATTATTATGGGCGACAAAAACTTTTTATTATTGCGAAATTTTACGAAAACCCCTAAGTATAATATTAAAAAAAAAATCGTAATATGTATCGTATAACATAAAACGAACTAAAATAATTATCAACTTAAAAGTGTCACATTTCTTTAAAAGATCGCTATTTACATTGTGTGCTATCCTCTAGCGGATGTTTTGTTATTGTTTCGGAGCTGTATGCTGAGAAGTTTTGATTTGATGACTTAATCGAAACTTCAAAATACAAACACGTTTTTTGATAGCCTACTGATACCAGGCTGCGTGCAGCTAAGCATAAGGTCTGAAATCTTCCTTGAAGTGGCTCTTCTAGGTACAGTAGTTCTTTTTTTATTCGTTTCTTCTCGATCTCGATGATCTAGACACCGTGGCATGACAAAGCATAACAAGTCGAAGAAAGGTAAAAGAAATAAGTCTTGATCTTTTCATGGAGACCTCACTAGAAATGAAGAAATGAGGCAAAATAGTTGTTTTGGCAAGAATAATTGTGCCAATCACCTGAGCGAAGTGCTTCTGGAAGATTAGTTCAAAGTAAGGTAAAATACTAGATGTAGAACAGAGTTGCTCCATGTTAATCGGAAAGATGTGGTCAAATAGACATCTATAGTGCTTTACAGCTTACTACACATAGTATCAAAGACGCCAGTCATGTCACCCCCTCCTTGATCGAAACTTCCTCTATAGCTATAGTTAACAGGATTCCATCTACGGCTTTTGCCAGCGTTGATATAAGGCTGATGAATCTATAGCTGCTGGTATTGGTCTTGCTTTTTTGGATCGCGGCATCTCCGCATTTTCAGATCTTTAGAAAGTGGTATCACATCTGGATCTGATATATTAGTCACAGTAACATTTGATAGATTACCTGGACAAGGAACCTTTCCTAGAAGGAAGCCAAAAAGAGATCCTGACCATGTAACAAATTAACCTGATTTATAACTAAGATGTAAGTCCTCATCTCTCTCTCTCTCTCTCTCGAACTGCGAGGCATATGAGTCACCTTCATTCGGTTTCTCCTGCACTAGGCTGTCGTCACCATGCAATGACCAAGACGTTCCTCCATTCTTGCCCAGTTTAAAAGCCTTCGCCATTTGTAATAGACAAAGAGGCAAACCTATGCCAAAATTCTCACTGACTAGATTTTCCTCGTTTCCTCTCGTAGGCTAATGAAGAATTGTTGTATGGAGAGCACTGATTCTAGGGCTCTACATTTGACATTGATACAATCCCTGAAAGGAGTTGAAACCCATCTCTCATTTTTACGTAGTTTGTATAAGAGCAGAAATGGCGTTTGAGATGTGCAGAATGTTTGTAAATCATTGTTTGGACAACTTCGAAATTTCCCGAAAAAAAATTAAATTTACACAAATCAAATGGCGATCTGACAAGTCTAGAGGCTTCCCCTTTAAAGAGGAAGGTAAGGTACATCAAAAATGACACCATTAAAGTGATAACAATTTTGACAAAGGGCACTACATCAAACTTTCTTCAGGGCTTAGGTGCAATGTTTTATCGAGGACCAACGTTTTGGAACGATGTGAGGCATTCTCAGAGAGCTCAGCCCTCCCAGCTTCCAGGTGTCAACGTTTATTGCTGGTCAAAACTCTGAGATTTCGTTACGAAAAAATTGAAATTTACAGAAATGAAATGGCGATCTAACAAGTCTAGTGGCTTCCCCTTTAAAGAGGATGGTAATGGTATGGCCTATATCAAAAATGACTTTTGGGCTTCATAGACTAACTTGTGGTGCTTTGTAGCTTTTCTTTTACTTGAACTGATTTCTTATAGTGCATTATTAAAATGATTGATAACAATTTTGACCAAGGGCACTATGTCAAGCTTTCTTCCAGACTTGGGTGCAATGTTTTATCAAGGCCGACGTTTTAGGATGATGTGAGAGCTTCTCAGAGAGCTCAGCCATCCTAGCTTCCAGGGGTCAACCTTTAATGTTGGTAAAATCTCTACAACAATCTCCTGCTGCAGTAGTTTCCTCGATAAACTAAAATTTCTTTCTGGCGTCATTTTGGCACTAAATAGAAGTTTAGAGAGGCTAGATTTGGTACATGGTGGTAGTAGTAAGTTTTGCAGATAAAATCCATTCAGTTTTCCCACGAACAATTTTGTGTTCCAATCCTCTTCGGCGCTTCCATAAATACAAGATTCAATTTGTCCAGGACGACATTTTTTTGATCCAAAAAACTATTCATAATCGCGAGTCATGTCGCCACGTGTTATTGTCTTCATCTTCTTTAAAAAGAAGTCATCAATTTACAACTTTCACTTCACCAAGCAATCGCGTTTATCAAATTAATTAAAAAAAAATGCCTGCTATTTAACCGGGCAAATTATCTTAATAAAGGAAACAACTTTGAGATGAAAGTATATATAAAAAAATTACAGAAACAAAAAAAAACACGAGAAAATTACATTAAATAGAGACAATTTCACCTTCTAACTTATATAAGTGTTTTTATTGCTAATTTAGCCCGCATTAATGTGTTTATTTTGACTTACCTGTTGCAGGTATTCTTTATCTGGCACTACAGCTTGGTCCCAGCGAACGTGATCATCCTCCATATGTTGAAAATGAACGGTGGTATCTTTCAGGAAGTTTTTACCAAGAACGAACAATTCCAAACCTCCAGTTGCTGGACACGAGGTCAACGACTTTTTACATATCTCCGGTATACCTGGAGGCTGTGCTGTAACGCAAAAATAAAACTTCCTTAAAAATGCAACTATTTTTTTATGCATGTATACAGGGTGGATTCAAAATTACTCACTGCAAACAATAGGATGAGAGCAAACTTGAAGCGTCTCCTGTATACCATCATCGTGTGTGATGGTAGCCCTAAAGACCATCCTACATCTCGTCGATTTCTTCTTACTCCTGCTACCTTGTTGATCGGGAAACCTGTGCTCTACATCGACATTACGCTCTTTAAGGATGCCAACGCAGTCACAGGTCGCCGTCATATCCTTAGCGGGATCCATCACCAATTCGATGACAATGGTACCGTCGATTTTACGTTCAGTGCATGGTGTTGAATTTTTACCACTAACTCTACAAGCTTGGTAGAACATGTGCGGCGTAACTTTACCCATATCCGTGCCAATGAATACCTAAAAGGTGGAATCATAATTTAACGTGAGTTGCAAATAAAACATTTCGTGTCAACACTAATACATAAATTAGAATACAAAGGCGTCGGCAGACGTCAGTACTGTAATTTTTTCGCGTATAATTATTCAGACGTGCTCGCATAACAAAGCTACCGAGGACCAAGCATTCATCAAATTATCATTCAAAGAGAAGAAAAAAACGCAGTTTCAAAATAGTACGTAGTAAAAGTGGGTATACAATACAAAAGCAATGCGTGTAGTGTTTACATTGCTAATCTAAACAGTTTCGCTTTAAGTTTATTGACTTTTAACTATGACGTCAATGGTGGTCTATTTTCATTAAAAATTCGCTAAATCGCAAGTATACTAAATATAGTATAGCTAACTGTATCTTGAGTAAAACATACCATAGTGTGTTCTGCTTCAATTAAACAAAAAAAAAGAAGCAAGGATGTCTATTTTTATCACGAGCCGACTTAGGCTGTAGGTTGTGTTTAAAACAGGTGAACGATTTGTTTTCTTTTCGAGAGAATTTTTGATGCGATTTGACGTAGGTGGTAGTTTATTTTTATATGTAATGTGACAGCATATCTTAGATCTGACTTTGATTAGAAATATTCATATAAAAACGATCGATAGCAAAAATGTTGTTATGAACAACAATGATAGTGGAAGATTTGATAGTTTTTTTTTTGTTCAGAATATCGATATCATTTCGTTAGGAAATGGCAAACAAAACCAATATTGCTAGTTCAAACCTCAATATGTTTATTGATAAAACAATTTTGTTAACAAAATAGCTACCTATCGAAAAAAGAACTCGTTGACAGTATTTCTAGCAAAAACATTATGTTCAACAAAATAGAAGGAAGGATAATAGTAAAAAGGTTGTGAGTTGGTTTTCAAAACCATTAAAAAAATATCGATATCAAAACAAAATTGATTATCAAAAACATGGATATCTAAAATGTTAAAGGTAGTTCCAGATACCAGTAAAAGACAAAATTCAAGAAAAATTATCAAACTAGTGAAATGGTTATCAAAATCATCAACAATTATCAACATCGCTAGCAAAAACATCTTTGAAGTATAGCGATTTACGATCTTTAATAACAAAACCATTATCAACAATATTGATAACAAAATTTTGTTATCAACATCAATAACAAAACTTTGAAACATCAAATATGTTGTTAAGAAAATAATTTTGACAAACAAAATAGATACTAAAAATCTAAAACGCAATTTCCAAAGCATGAGTAACACCATTACGTTAGAACTTTTCTTGAGAAGAAGATATAACAAAATAGATAGCAAAAAACGTGTGAATTTTTGTTCAGAAAAACATCGATATTGACGATTCTATAAAAATTATTAACGATATAAAAAAAACTTGAGGAAACACTTTTCGTTATCAAGAACATCATTAAAAATGTTGTTGCTAAAGCACGGACCCTGTAAGAAGGCTGTTATCAAAATTATCGACAACAAAAATATCAATCTAAAATATGTCGCTGCCAAAAACATCAATATTTTTACTAATAAGAAGATTGATTGACAATTTTGTTAAAAAAATAGATCATCGATATCAAACTCATACATATTTAAACTACTTATAACTAGCACAAACTTTTGTTAAAAAGAACATTGGTATCAAAAGTTTTGTTATCAACAAAATAGATAATCAAACTTTCCGAGCTTTATTTTAAAAAATATCGATGGTACAAGTTACACCAGGAAAACATATTAACTCTTTTGTTAATACAGTGGTCAACAAATTCGTAAACGACAAAGCAAGTACATATATAGTCAAAATTATTGCTGCGATTTAGCAAAAAAAATTAAAGCCAATATTAATAGTGGTAAACACTTAGATCTTTGTTATCAAGCACATCGATGTTAAGAAGATTGGTATCAAAAATTTGTTAGTAATACATAACATAGATCACAAAAAATTGTAAAAAATCGATATCAAAACTTCAAACTTTTGTTAACAAAGTACACAGAAAAAATCTTGCTGAGTATTATTTTCAAAAAGATCGATATAAAAAATTCGTTAGTAATACATATATAGATCACAAAAATTTATAAAAAAATCGATATCACAACCTCAAACTTTTGTTAAAAAAATACATAGAAAAAATCTTGCTGAGTATTATTTTCAAAAAGATCGATATAAAAAATTCGTAGTAATACATATGTAGATCACAAAAAATTATAAAAAAATCGATATGAAAACTTCAAACTTTTGTTAAAAAAATAAACAAAATTTTGCTGAGTAGGTATTACTTTCAAAAATATCGATATCTAAAAATCGTTACAACACATAAATCACAAAAATTTATAAAATATCGATATCAAAACTTCAAACTTTTGTTAACAAAATAAATAGCAAAATTCTTCTGAGATATTCTTTCAAAAATATCGATATCTAAAAATCGTTACAACACATAAATCACAAAAATTTATAAAATATCGATATCAAAACTTCAAACTTTTGTTAACAAAATAGATAGCAAAAATCTTGCTGAGTATTATTTTCAAAAAGATCGATATAAAAAATTCGTTAGTAACGTATAGATCACAAAAATTTATAAAAAATGGATATCAAAACTTAAAACTTTTGTTAAAAAAAATATGTAGATAGCAAAAATCTTGCTGAGTATTATTTCCAAAAAAATCGATATCAAAAATTCGTTAGTAACATATAGATCACAAAAATTTATAAAAATCGATATCAAAACTTCAAACTCTTGTTAACAAAATAGATAGCAAAAATATTGCTGAGTATTATTTTCGAAAAGATCGATATCAAAAATTCGTTAGTAACATATAGATCACAAAAAATTTATTAAAAACGATATCAAAATTTCAAACTTTTGTTTATAAAAACATTGATATCAAAAATTTTGTTGTAAGCAAAGGTAATAGTAAACATTTTACTAGTCTGTTTTGTTTTGCAATGCAGCGATATCCAAAACGTTGTTCCGACAATCTTTAACAAAAATATCGATATCAAGAGCATACGTGTTAAACATATCGCTGATAAAAACAAACGGATGTCAAACTATCGATATTAAAAGTATCGCAAACATCGACAGATATCGATATGAAAACCAAACATTTTGTTACCATCAAAGACACCTGCTGTGAAAAATTAGCCAACTCATTACATTTTTGTATTATTTTTGTTGATAAAAGCATCGAGATTAATAATTTTGTTATCGATAAAATAGGTGATAAAGGTTTCCGTTAAAAATAAAGTTTGTATAAAAATTTTGTTTGCGTCAAATGTTATTGTTGCGGAAAATGTTAAGGGATGAGTATCGATAACAAAATTATGGATATTTATATCAAACTTTCAACTACATCGATTTATAACCTTGTTGTCAAAATTATTGATAACAAAAACATCGAAATTTTATTATCTGTAGATTCAAAAAAAACAAAAAAAACCTTTACGTATGGTCAATTACGATATTATAAGCGAAATTAGTCATTGTAAACTTTGATCTTGATTAAAGGTGAGAAATGATTCAATTCTGTGACATTAGAATTAGTAACTGGTGTACAAAGTGTAAGTACATTTTTTGTATAATATAAATAACTTACCTGTAGAGTTACTGCTTTATTATAACCATTTAATTTAACCATAGGAAACCCATTACCGCTTCTATCCTTAACAGCACCTCGGCTACCTTCTGTCTGGTATCGAGCTCTATGTTGTTGTTCAGGCTGACAGATTATACTTAGTGTGATGTCTCCTGTTAAAAACAAAAGAATAACTCCGATTATCTCTATCGCTTCCCCATCGAATATAATATAAAAGGATTTACCATATTTTGATGTATTCGACAATTGTGTGGTGAGTGTAATTGGAGATGCTGGCGCATTACGATTCACCAATGGCAAACAACTTGGCATAGCCCGCACCGAAGAAGTGCTCTGACCGTTGCTGATACTGAGTGATGGTACTGTGCTTGAAGGTGCCGTCCTGATTAATCTACCCCGCATTAGGGAGACCAATTATTAATCTGATCAAAGAATAATTTTTTTATTCAGGAAAACTTACGTCATATTCTCTTTACAGGCGTTGATATTTTCGGGGAATCCATAATTCTCGTTGGCTTCCTCGTTTTCAAGTTTAACATCAATACTGGATCGTTTACCTTTAACATTCTCACCGGACCAATGTAATCTTTCCGCTAAGCCCATCATGTGATGGTCTACGCGACGATCA
This sequence comes from Holotrichia oblita, assembly GCA_023690525.1. Taxonomy (NCBI): domain Eukaryota; kingdom Metazoa; phylum Arthropoda; class Insecta; order Coleoptera; family Scarabaeidae; genus Holotrichia; species Holotrichia oblita. The sequence continues at coordinate 10,755,529 of CM043017.1, forward strand.
CTTCCATCTTCGCTCTCCATTTTAACGTCGATCCTAGGCCGTTTGGCCTCGGCCCTTTCATCCGACCAATGCAATCTTTCTGCTATACCCATCGCATGCGGGTCCATGTGATGATCGAATCTGGATTTGCAAGAATAATAACTGCATAAATTAAATATATGTTAACCTGCATGCAGATGATACATCGTCTAAATTTTAAAATAAATTAAAACTTGCTTGTTGCAACAACGAAGTTGTTAGAAAGTAGTACTGGGATCATTTTGGTAATTAAATCGTTTGGTGCATGAATATGAAGCGTCCTCAAAACTTCGAAATGAATCAGCGCTAACAGCTAACATCTAGTATGTTATTATAACTGTAAAATCGATGCTTACATCTTTCTTTATAATATGAATTGCTCATCGTGATATATACACAAACTTTCTACTAGTGGCACACATCGTGATTAGTATATACATATATATATGTGCATTTCTTAATATTTAATTTTTGTTTACTCTTTAAAAAAATATGCTGTTATACAGGGTGTCACGATTTTTGTTTTACTGTGTAAGAGAAATATATGAAAAGAACAACAATCAAGATCGAGAAAGAATTGTGGCATCTTTAAATTGAAGGGAGGATCGTATATTACCGGGTGCGTGAAAAAATGCTAACCAAAGAGGTTTCAAACCGAAAGTTTTAACAGCATAGAAAAAGAACTAAATGCCAATCCCAAAATAAAAGTTCCTATATATTTTGAGATGCACGAAACTAGAAAAGTTAGAGCTGGCAACACTGCATTTATAAATACCACCACCCTTAAGTAGTAAATTCTGGCTTTTTGGAGTTTGGACTTATCAAAGACATTTTAAAAATTCTGGAAGCCTAGCCTCCTACGCTACTCTAATATTCTACTTGTCTGCTAAGATAGATGAACTTACAAAACCGTCAGCCAATATGCATTTCGTTGAACCGGAACCTTTTTTTGGGGTTTCCAAAAGCCAACTCAAAAAAGAAGTCCAACAACAGGAGGTCTATGCAGAAGAAAATCTGGAAAAACTTAAGCGAAGATACTCGAATAAATAAGAATAAGTTTAGAAAAGTTAAAGATACTTAAGAGCCTTCCAACTGGTCATTCGCTCTGGTCGTATGTGGATTTTGTGTGGTCGTATGTGGATTTTGTGAACTTAGAACAGACACCGCTGAGCATAGCTTTGTAGCAGGGAACCACTAGTGCGATTACGGTTTCACCACCAGGTAAGGCTATTCTAACGTCAGAGGAAATGTTTGGCAAGAGCAATCTTTGCAGCCAAAGTACTATTGATAGAATGTCTTCTACACTTGGATTTACAAATTCTGGACTGACGAACGAGAGTCCTGATATATTGGCGAATAATTGGGAATAAACTTAAAAACCTGGTGATAAAGATCAGGCAAAAACAATCCTCGAGAAAGGTGGCTAAAAGTGTGATTAAAAAAAAACAAAGATATATAGATAAGCTTGTAGATTTCAATTACAAAGATTCAAAGAATAAAGGTTAAATGCTAAATTCCAGTGTCACTGATATGGTCAAAAAGACAGATAAAAAACCTGCAACAGATCTTATTATTCAGTTCAAAAAGCATGAGAAACAATTGAGCTCTGAAATTATTGAAATTTTGCAGCGATTTGATAGTTTTAAAATTATAGCAGGAGTGAACGACACACTGAGATATCTTAATTTAGAAATAGCATATGCCAACAAAGTAGATGCATAAAAAAGACACTACAAAAAATCATCTTGGGGCATCCAACAGCACGAAAATTTTATTTTCAAAGAAACAATTCGTCAAAATTTGAAGAAACTGGGTATCAAAAAGTGGGAGTTTCCAAATACAGTGAGAAACAAGTACGTGAAATACTTGCCAAGTTTCGATTGGTGCAACGAAAGTTTTTGAGGAATGGTCTTTCATTAATTATTGACGATGAAAAATATTTTACGTTTGGATGGAGTAAAGGTGAACAAAATAGGGCCTTTTATTATTATGGACAATATTACGATGACCCCTGATAATATACCATTTATTTCTAAAAGTAAATTTGAGTCAAAAGTTCTTGTCTGGTGTGCGATTTCTTTGAAAGGAATTTCATATTTGTTGCATATTCCAGATTCAAGGGCTCCAGCTATTAAAGGTGAGACGTATATCAGCAAATGTTTAACTAAATTAAGACGTTTTATAAGAGATAAACAAGAGAACGACGACATTTTGGCCAGACAACGCAACTAGCCATTACGCCAAAAAAAACACTATCAATTGGCTGACAGAAAATAGTATTCCATTTGTCCCGAAGGAAGCAAACCCACCAATTATTCCTAAAGCTAGGCCAATTGAGAATTTTTGGAATTTATTGTGCCAAGAGGTATACAAAAAAAGGGTGGGAAGCCAAAACGACCGACGAACTTACTCTGAAAATCAAAAAATCTGAAAAAACTGGACTATAGCGTTTCCTTATATAAAAGCAAATAATTCATAAAAATAAAATGTTTGAACCATACAATGTATTTATTTTAGAAATAAAATTTTTTTAAAGAGGTGCATTTACTTTGTTGGCATATGTTAGGTGCCTTTTGGTTGAGGGGCAATGATGTACATCAAAATCTTATTTTATTGATGTATGGATCAGTTTCCCAGGACAAAGGCAGGCTAAGGAATTCATCAAAGAATACATGCCTAAATACATTGAAGACTTTTTGAACAAAGGCAGGAGAACGGTCAGGTTGGTAGTAGGTCTACTAACAGACTCAATAAGCATATGAACAACAAACAATCTGTCAGGTAGAAGAAGAGACCTCGCAGCACATCTTGTGCCAATGCGAGGGACTAGCCAGATTAGGGCTAGAGTGAGACATGAAGACAATCCCGACAAGGATAGAGAGCCTCATGAAGAAGGCAAAGCTAGACCAGGTGGTCTAGATAACAGGAAGCTACAATAGACCCATAGATCGCAGTGACAAGAGACTGTGTGTCAGATTAATAATAAATTACTGCAAAAACTGAATCAGTTAGTACCACATATATACATTACCAGACGCCAAGTCAAGTTTTAAAAAGATTATGTAGAAGAATATAATGAACCATTTATTTCGTTGTTTGTTATTTGAATGAATATTACTTACCCTAAACCGCTATCATTCGAGTTGTCGCAAGGATCCAAGCTGCGTCTAGTTGTGCTTCTAACCTTGCCTGGAAAACTTCTAGCCATAGCGAGCCGTTTTCCGCTAGGGGGACGACCTGGCCTCCGCGCCTGGGTCCTGGGGACCATTGTGGGCGCAGTGCACATAGTCATTTTCATACTATCACCTGAAATAAAAAGGAAAAAAAAATAAAATAAATTGCAACACACGGACATTTTTCGGAGAAAATTCCACAATATCCGACTTATATGGTATGGTATTCTGTTCGCCAAGGTTGTACTTTGTACAATTTTAACCTATTCAGTTTCACCTTACTTGTTATGAAGGAGTTTCTGACAACATGCTACGTAATATTTACTTCAAAACAGAAATATATTAAGTTGCTAATTTCTTACTAATGAATGAATCACTGAGTCGATAAGATTGAGTTTACTTTAAAATATTTGTTGTATTACGGGCGGAAAGGTGTTAAATAACTCAAACATAATTAAAATTAGAGAATTACTGGAATATGGAGGAGATTAAACGTGGCGAAGAATTTGAATTTTGCGAAATAAGTACGCGCAAGTTTGTAATAATTTGTAATGACACATAGAAGGCGTAGAATAAATTAACTATACAATAAAATAAAAGAGAAGCTGCATTAAATTATCGTAATTATTCAAAATATAGTCGATTCGCAGAACATAATTATCATTTGTTGAATAATTCATTGTTTGTAGTTTGATAGTATTTCCTTCATTTTACAACAAAATATGTAAGAATTTTATTACGACAATTAATTGTTTGTTTTGTATTAAATGGGGAAAAACATGAAATGTATTTTCAAAGCTTATAGGAAGAAAATCCTACAACCAACTCACAATACAAACTATTTCTTCTGACCATTATCCTAAAATAACTGAAGAAATGATCAAAACACATGAATTCACACTTTAGGATCATGAAAAATTAAAATGGGGTACAGATTGAGCTCGTTTTTTGTGGGTGTGTGTGGTAGGTGCTTAGTTGCAGTGACTCCGTAAGCTGTATTACTTGTCTGGCTATCACTGCAACTCTCGCGATGTAGTTTTTGTGTGTGTAAATTGTGTTCAAATGGCTTTATGACACAACAACGAATGGTAAGTCGATCCGGATTTCAACCCTCCGAAAAAATGTCACCGTCCCTCGAGAGAATTGAAACCCGGCTCCTATCCCGTTTATAAACAACTTCAAGTATCTCAACGATCAACTACCATCTATTATCGACACAAAAATGCACTTCTTCTGTTTTTATTTCACCTTATTTTGGGGGTTTATTTTGGGTGCCCAATAACAGAACTCAGCTGTAAAAATGTGGAATTTTTGGACTTGAGGGGTAAGGTAGACACAAGGCAGAGAATATTTAAAAAAATTATGAATCAATTTCACAACTTTATACAAAGGGTAGGTATGGCAGAAATTATGGCCACAGTACCTACGGCTTCTTAACGGGAAGAACCTCTCAATTGTTGCTGATAAAAAATCTTATCAATGATGCTACAGAGTTCCTTAGTAAGAGGTTGGCAATCATAATCAAAATTGTTAAATCAATTCGTGGAGAAGAATTCAGATTTTGATGTCCTGCCAGACGACTTCAGCATATAAAAACAAAATAAGGAGTCAGGATTTTCATCACAAGAATAAAATTTCTATTGCTCGGTGTGTCAAGTCATTACTTAAATTAATAAAAGAACAAATCCGAAATCCAATTTGGTTATTTCAGGTCGTATTTTCTCCGTTCCTTGACTACTAGGTGTGATGAAGAAAAGGAATTTTAGACAGAGCTTTATTTGGTAACGCTCTAATGCCGTTCATTTCATATAAAATCTCTCTCGTGAGTGTTTAGCTTGTTTCCCCCTATCTCTTGCCATTTTCCAATAATTAAACCTCTAATCGAAAGCTAACTTTAATCGACAATGACATTTTGACAGAAAAAGATTTCGGGTAATACTAAGAGCTTCAGTGAATCAAAGAGGAAGCCCCAGAAGACCATAAAAGGACAAATTAAAACGTCGAGAAATGCCAGAATATGTCGGTACAGTTAAAGTTGTGATATGAAGAGCGACGAAATTAGATATAGCATTCATAGTTGCGCTGACGAGACCTAGAAGGTCAAAACCACGTGGTCCGCTTCTAAACTTGATCTATTTTCATTGCATTCATTCGCAGTGAATTCCAACAATATACCATGACAAGGACAAAGTAAAGAAAGTGGATCATGAGAGCAGGATCTAATGAAAGGATATAAGAAACAACAAATCCTGACCCGGAAAATTGCTTATGATTGCACGATAGCAAATTAAATGGAAGTGCCAAAATGTCTTCTTCTTTTTCACAGAAATGACCTTATGCGTTTGGTGAGGACATTGACATGGAACACAAAAAAAAACTTTTCTGTTTCATTCACAACGTAACAAATACATTTGGCATTGGATTGTCCGGCTTCAAAATCTGTTCAAATGCTTATTATCATCAAATCTAAACTAATTGCCTGGGCACCAAACCTAAACTAGATACCTACAAGCAATGAGCGGTATTTATGGGAGGGTGGACCTTAAAAGTATTTTAAGTTTATATGACCTATGGTACGTAAGCCTGGTGCCATTTTTGGACCAAACTTAAGGCCTAGAGAGTAAAATGCAAGCCTGTGAATTGAAGCCAACACTCTCTACAAGGACGAACAAGATCCTCAAATAAGTTTGTACAGAAGAAATTCTGAATTGTTTTTAGAAAAATAGACCAGTCGAAATCCTCTGATTGAATCCTCAAGTTTGATTTCGTGGTGGCTCTTTATCAAGATGGGCAAGCTAAGCTAAGACTTACAAGGATATTAATAGTAATGGACAAGGAAATGTGACCAACTTGTAACTCGGATGCAATTAATTTCCTTCACTCAATCGTAATGATGCAATTATAAAGGTTCTCTAAACATACTACGATATAAATTGGTGCTTAAAATTAAAATTCTCAATACATTTTATTTATCTAATATATGTGAACAATACCAGCAAATACTATCTAAAGCATCTACCAATGTAATAAGCATAGAGGGCAATTATAGTAATTACCGATGGAATGCTAACAATGATCAATTGATACTCCATTAATTTTCAACATCGTTCTAAACGTCTACGTAATATCCTAACAATAGCAGAATAAAATTGCTTGTCTTGAGGAATAAATTTGAAAAGGAAAAAAAATGAAATGCAAATATCACAATCTACAATTGCGATAATATACATATTTTAATTGCAAAGTTGTAAGAGTTTGTTTGTACGGTGTAGTATGAATGTGGATATTTAGAAATTGTATACATATACAGACAGTAATGAAAACGAAGGTCGGTATGTTTTATAAACTGAAAAGAGAAAACTGTACGTCTGTTTACAGTTTAACGTAATCAAGTCTTCGATGAGCAAAAAAACAAAATAAATATAGCTCGCGAATGTGAAAAAAAGAAATTGTTTCATCTTGTGAAAGATCTCCTACATACATATATCTAGAGTTTACATTCAAAAATGCGTCAAATGATAGGTTGCCGAAAATAAAACGGACTTTAGACTATTCGTCTCGCAAACTGTGAAGGTCGCACCACTCAAATCTACAATAATGTTGAAATTTCGTAGATGTAAAGTATACGCTATCGTGCAATAAAAAAATTCATCTAATTCTTTAAAGTAGCGGTATCATTAGACCTCGTACTTTTTTCATTTTTAAACATGGATGGAAAAATTAACCTAAAAAGTACTCAAGCATGTACAATAATCCAAGAAATTAATTCCGATGGATCACATGCAAAAAGTGAAAGTGAAACAGGATGTAATAATAAAGTAACTGAAGGAGTAAAGAAGCTTTTAAAATATTGATGGTGGTGCTTGTTGATGAAAATCTATTCTGAATTAAAGTTTTTCAAACTATTTTATTTCTTAATTAATTTCCAAAATTATGGAGAAGTTCAAAGGACGCAAACACAGAAGGAAGTGCAACCTTACAAGGACGTGAGAGATACAAGTTGCAAAGGAAAATAAGTCAAAACAATTGCCATTGGATTGTGCGGCTTCACAATCAATTCAATGCTTATTATCACCAAACCTAAACTCATTATTTTGAACCTAAACGTAAGCTTCATCATCAGTTGAGTTCCCACAACATCCTCATGAATCTTTTAGTTTAAAAGAGAGGATTGACTACGAAGAAATGCATACTAAAAATGAATCGAATAACTTGTGACAGTGATAATAAAGACGTAACAGGGATTGAGATGCGGTGACAATAAGATATGACTAAATTTGAAGGAAACTCTGGTGAACCTATCAAAATTAATATTAAAAGCAGGGCCAAACTGGAAGATATTAGCCAGCAATTGTAGAAAACGAATAGCAATAAAAGGAAACACATTAATTTCAACCAGTAATCCATAAGCCATCTTCCATAAATCTACGTCAGAATCCATACGAGAGAGAGAAACAATTTAATAAAATTTAAATATCTTTCCACACTACGCATCAGGAAAAAAGCCTCAGGTACATAATCTTCAGAAAGAAGCACTGAGAAACTCAACTGTAGTTTAAACAAACTGTACACCACAAAGTTAACAGATGTACAACTATCATTTACCATTTTGCCACAGCCATTAACAGAACTACTGACATTAATAGAACTAATGTTAATGAATTTTTCCATCAATCAATAATATGAAACGCTAATTTGGACCAAAATCAAGTTACAACATGGATTAAACAAGTTTGCTAAACATATTGACCAGTTCGACTTCTGCCGAGCAAGGAGCCTTAGTAGCATTGTGTATTGCTGTCAATACAGTAAGTACAGTAGTTCTCGAGTAAATTCCAAACACTTTATGCTGCACAATGTTTGGATGGGTTCCTTTTGCTTTATCTCGAATATTTTGACATTGTTTTATTGACATTTTCACCGTATTGCAGTCGCAAACGACAATCCTTAGATGTGAGTATTTATGGAATATTAAAAGCTGGTAGTACACACTACAAATATTATCAGACAATGATTAATCTTAGTTTAGCCGTGACCGACAGCCCTATTCAAATTATCGAAGAGTCAATAATAATAATAGTAAGCTGTAAGATTTGTCCGTTCCTGGGAACTTTGTTACCTACAACGATTACCATCAAAACTCCTGAGATGGTGGATCCCATTTCCTAAGGTTGGACCAAGAAAATTAACATTAAAGGAAGATTAATTTCAGGTCTGGTCTTCTTTTAATGTTAATTTACTTAAAATTCTAACAGAGACACCGGAAAAATGTCTAGACGAACAAAATTTCGAAGGAAATGGAAAATGAAAATAGAAAGAAAATTGTAAAAAAAAATTATATTATCTAAAACAAGAGTTAGAAAAAGGATGAAGGACAATCAGTCCAAGCGACAATATAAAAATTCCTACTTCAGGCTCTTCATTTTGGACCGAAAAAGAATCCAGTGATACACGTAATGAAGATTACATTATAAGCTTACACTGAAGACCTGAGGATGAAGAAACAGCAACAGTACCGGAAGTTACTTGCCTCTACTATATCAGCACATTTCAAAAGAGGAAGCACTAAGTTTTTTTGAAGAGGCCTTTCCATAATACCCTGCCCAAAGCTTTCTATCCTATAACCAAGCCTCTCTCAACATAAACATGAACGTAAACGATTTCTACTTCTTAAATGTTTGAATAATGAAACGGATGTCATTTGTCAAGTGTATATTTGTAGCTAAAGACATTACTTTGCAAATAGAGTCTTTTCAATAAGCGTATCTTCCAAAATTAGAGTTTCTTTTTACAATTTTGCGCAAGGGCTCCAGCTCTCCCCTGTTATTGTATAAACCAAAAGGTAGCAGATCAATCTCACAAAGTCACACTTTATGGCAGGGTTTCTTTTTAAATCATTTATAGTTAGCATTTATTGCTGCCTACGAAAGGCCGTTTTGACATTTCCGGACTAGGGCTGAAAAAAAAAGTTTCGAACAGCAGCAAAAGAGTTCTTTTGAGATTAGGAAACAAGAAATAGTGGCACGAAGCGAAATCTGGACTATAAGGTCAATAGTCTATTCTAGTGAAGCCCCATTCGGAAATAGCAGCTTTTCCAAGTCTTGATTTGTGGACTGGTGCATTATCGTGAAAGAACAGGACACCTTGGGCAACTTTTCGCTGGGGATGTATTAATCTTGCGTAATACTCGTCTTTTACTATAATATATTACTCTTAGGTAGATAATCAATCATTAGTATTCTTTGATAATCCCAAAAAGATCGTGGCCATTTATTTGTTTTCCTGCCGAAAAAGGAACTTTAGACTTCTTGGGAGAGAGGGGTCTAGAATCCTTAATATGTCACTGCATTAATTCCTGTTCTGACTTAGGGTCAAAATTATGAATTTTTTCACATCTCTCCATCCGTACACGCATTTGGAATGGCGAAAGCATTGATGGAACCCATTAACCTTTGTCATTCCAAGGTATTCGTGTAGAATCCTGAAAACCGTGCCTTTTGAAACTCCTAATAAAGCTGCTAATTATCGCTTCTTTAATGTTGCATCCTACAGTACCAAGCACCTGGGGGTTTCAACAACATCGGAGGTGATCACGTCAATACGCCGACTTCGAAGATCGATTATTCTGGTTCTCCGGGACAAAACTACTATATGTTTTGGGCATCGATAATAATGCAGCAATCAATGCTGTTAATAGTGGTAATCATTGAACCAAATGTATTCAAGCAAACAGAATAGTTATAATGATAAATAACCAGAAACAATTCCAAAGAAAGCTAGAATCAAAACACGATTAACTGTACGTCCTTTTTTTGTAGGGAATCATTAGCATTTCTTCCGATGTAACACTATTTGTGTATCGCTTTCCTAATCATATCTTTCCCATACTTATTTGACGTTAACGGTGTTAAATAATTAACACTCATCCTCTTCTAGCTTAATACAAACGCCATGTATGTAATATTCCTTTTCTACCTTACGGTACCTCCACCTGTGACTTTCACATTCTCACAAAATTTATCGATTCGCCTAATACGCAACTATCTCAACTTCTTCGAATACAAAACCTGACCTACGCCAAAAGAGCACCTCGGGTTTCCCTGCGCCCATCGCCACCTGCGTGCTATCACTACACGCATATTTATATTTAACAAGGACGAAAATCGAGTAATATAGATATGTTGTACAAGCGAACGCAATCGTTGTGTATTCTATTAATAAAATTCGAACTGGCGCATAGCTACATTTCTTCGCGTATTATAGATTCCAACTTGGTCACGCTTCAGACTCGTGAGCTCTGCTGCGTATTGCTTTTTTACTTTTCGGTAGACAGTTCGTTCCCTACTTCGCGAGTTAATCGCCCATCTCTTTCTGGCCGCTTACGGCTTAAGCGGGAAACCGCGAAACGGTAAAGTTAACCTTCATAAATTATTAATTTTGGATATAATGGTATTTATTTTTATGGGAATGTATGTATAGGACGTAGAGAGATTGTAAAAAAAAAGGCCGCGTTAGTTTTATAGGAGTTGCTGTACATAAATATGTTGTAAAAATGTTATTGTTGGTAATAAACTTTCGAATTATTGATTAATATCAATTTATTGGTATCTAAAGAATTGTTTACACAATCTGAGTTAAATATAAATCTAACTGATTGGTTTCTTGTAATTGGTTCGAAAATTTTTACATACATACGTCTGAACTGTATCACACTCTGAAATATGGCTTTTCCTGGACTTATCAAGCAGTGGTACCTGAATTTCTTATAAAGTCCACCTCTACTACACTGACGATTCGTCATCACCAATTGATTTGTGGATGTGCCAGGAACTAACTCTTGATAGAGATTTTTAAGGCCACTGAGTATGGATCCGACGTCAAATTTAGAAAAAACAAAGTGACGGATGCAGTGTTTAGGAGTTGTCAAAGTTTGATGATGATCAATAGAAATCAATTTAAAATTTGATCGTGTTCAACGTACGAAGAACAAGACTGGAATACTGTAATTAATGATAATTTATATTCATTTTTATGTTGTTTTAAGTTTATTCTACAGAGTTTTTTCAAAATAATTTAAAAGTTAGCAAAAAAGAAACAATTTTCGACATTTGCCATATTCGCATTTCTTCCAGGTTATTGTTTGAAGTTTGTTTGTTGTTCCAGTTTCGTAAGACATTACAAATTAGGCCAGAAAGAACGGAGAAAAATATGTTTTAGGTCAATCGCTCTTTTTTTTAAATATAAATTTGAAAGTTGCTCTGTGTTGTTTTGTGTTTGTTCTACATTGTTTAAGAGCTTTAAAAACAAATATTGCAAATTAAACGAAAACATTATTATTTATGCTGCAACCATCCTGCCTCTCCTCCTTCAAACTTAATATTTTGAAAGTTTTAGACCGAAGTTTTCCAATAACTTTGCAAAATAATGTTCAAAATTAGGGGGAGGGAGGAGAATATGTTTTACGTCAGCCCCTCTTTTAAAATTTCACACATTTTTTCACAAAAAATATTGCAAAGACAAGGAAAATGTTTAAAACGATCAAACATATCGCAAAACATATTTCTAGGCATGTATTTTCCGAAAACCAAGTGAAAGTAAAGACTACTGTTACTCCATTGTTTTGACAGGCAAAGAAAGTGTATAGTAGGGGATTCCCCAGTATTCATATACATACGGGGTCAGTCATTAGTGCGTCAAAGCTCAATATATCCATTAATAATAAAGATATCATAAAATGTTATATACAGGGTGTTTCATATTGCCAGGATGAACCAAACATACATTTTCTTAAATGGAATACACTATATATTATTTCAAATTTAGATTCCTTCGGTATAAGGTTTCATTAAGTTATACCGAGTATTTCAGAAGTTATGGTCAATTTTGTCTGAAAATCATTGCTCGTTTGACGTTCTGCGTATTCCACACGAAACAACTTGAAATTCTTTTTGTACTGGAATGACTTTTTTATAGTGTTACAGTTTCATAGCAAAGAGATATTTTGCCAATATTGCAAAAACTGTGTACAGGGCGATTCAAAACGCAAATGCATTATTTTGTCAGCTTATTTAAATGGAACACCCTGTATTTTATATTAAGAAAGGGAAGGACACTGTATGCACTTTCATTTTTATTAACCACCCCTTTATCTAAAATCGTTAATTTCTGAAATATTTAATATTTTAATGAGAAAGGTGAGCTTTTTCAAAATAATTGTAAGATGTCAAATTAGCCATGAAAAATTGACAGTAAGAGGCCATTAAATCATAGATTGAGATAAACTTATTAAATACAACACAATTTTCACAATAAACACAGATTTCACAATAAATGTTCACCACAAGGGTCAAACAACGTGGTAACCGTTCTTCGACTAATCGAGTTGCATTTCTTAACATTTCACTACCTCAACCAAACCGAAGAGGTACCCCTGTTCGTCATCAATATGATTAGAACAGGTCGAAGAATTTCTCTTCATTTCTATCCTACAAGAAATAGGAAATTACAATTAGAAAAAATTTTCTGAAAAAAAAACTAACCAGAACTGGAAATGGATCCTGAGGAATTAACCTTTACCAGTTGGTCCATCGAACGACAGCATCTTCTGCCGAAGTAAATTTACAAGACCCGTCAGATCGCACAGTGACACATCTTCTGACATATTTAGCAAAAATATGGTCAAGAGATGTGTGTCTAAACCTAATTTTGGAAGTGGCAGCTAGGATAAGATTTTTTTTATAAATCCTGACGTAACAATTGAGGTTAAAAGTCTCTATTATCGCCTAAAAGTATCTATCGTCCAAAAGTAATTTTATAAGTTCAAGTCATGGTCTCATTGTCATGAAAAAGCGTTGCTACCAATAGGGATGTCAGAAGAACCAGCTGAAGTAACTTATATAAAAAAATATCTCTAGAGGATCATGCAAATCTTAATCTGTTAAGCAGACTGTGATTCATCTGCCACCCTCTGATAACAGGAGTGAGAGCGACTCCAAAAAAGAAACCAGAGCCAGAACAACTTTTTCACTCTTGCATGATGCTGTGTACTTCAACAGTTCAAAAGAATTCACTTCGAAAGAACTAACCAAACTATTCATTTTTTTTTTCCAGATTTGACGAATCTGAAAGAGTGTTTCTTTGATTTAAGCACCAATTGGACACCACCAACAGATTAATTTACCTGCCAACTCAGTGATAGTCATCGATAATGTTGGTTGTCACTAAAGCTTGCCATTCGCGAAATAAAACAGTGGCGCGCACTCTTATCGAAAAAGCACGATCAAAAACAAACATTCATTACACGGATGTAAACGATCTAATCGTTGCGACGATTCAAAACGGACTAATGGAACCTATGCCGTAACTGGATCGAAGTAACATTAGGCACATTCCGTAGAATGATTAGTTAGTGAATCGCTCACTGTTCAATAAATCGACGACAGATTTGGTACGGAAGAACGAAATTTACTCCCTTTTCCATTGATGTAATGACATTGGAAGCCTGTTTACGAAAATTTATTTATTAAAAAAAATCATGCAATATATTTTAATGTATGAGGTTGAATTATTAGAATGAAACTTGTGTGTGTAGAGCATTAGCGTAGACTTCGTAAAGTCAGTCCTCAAATATTTGATAGGGACCCCATTAAGAATTAATTTGCAACTTTAATTTTATAGTGGAAAATTCCAAAAACTACTCAGCGTATAGGTTTAATTTCTTTTATCTACGCGAGTTAGACATATAATATAATACTATAAAAAGAAAACCGTTGTTTATACTCTGATTAACTTTATGTGTTCGTAGTTTTGTAATTATAAACACTCTCACTATGATATATGAATATAAATAGAGTATTGTTAATAGTTCACTATTATTAATTTAATACACGAGTTTACATACAATAGTTAGTGCAAATCGTCTAATTATTATAAGGAATTTTCTTTGTAAAAAGCAAATTAATATCAACAAGTATCTAATTATGAATGCTAATTAATTACTCTTGAATAATTTCGTTCAGTAGATGACTTTCTGAACATGCCAAAAGCTGTTAGGGACTTAACCTCTAATGGAAAAAAATTAGTACCAGTTTTGTATGACCAGTTCTAAAACTTCGTAAACACATTTTTAACATTCTTATTGGGTAGAGATTTGTGCGCTGTCGATAAGAAAAAACAATTAGAAAACGAATCCAAAAATAACAATGATAGAGGCGTGTGTACACAAACACGGTTAAAATGAAATTAAAAAGCTATTAGAGAGGCGGCGATAAATAACGATTTAAATGGGATGATATCTCATTTGACTTACAATTAGTGACGTAATTTTTCTTTTAACGCAGGTACAACGAACTTGAGTACCGGAGTACTTGAGTACTTCGTTGATAATGGCGTCGAATTATTTCTTTAAAAAAATCAATCATTTAGTAGATCTGTATTTTGATTAAGGTTAAAGTTATACAGTTTGCTCCTAAATTAATAAGTTACCTTGAAATAATGCGCAATTATAGGAGGAACCAATGTTATTACTCAGGCAGCAATATTAGAAATGACAGCTCTTCTACAATAAAAAAAACCTAAAAGGTTTCTGTTTGGAATTGAGAAGGTTGAAGTAGTTACAGATACAAAACTTTAAAGCATTTACAACGTCAACGACACCACTCTACTGTCCATGAATCAGTAACGATCAGAAGTGTCTTAGTGCAATCACTTCATGGGGAAAGGACGAAAACAATTGTTACGACACCTTACTAAGCTCACAACAACAGATCTTGCTTATACTGAAGAACCACATTGCTGTTTATGCTATTTTAGAAGCATATGAAATGGCCAAAATAATCATAAATATAAGCTATCTGGAGCATCCATCCATATTCATATCATATGACTTTTCTGGTCACTTCACAACAAACCAGAAGATGTAAGAGTATAATCATTGCAAAACGCCCAAATTAGGGACTCGTGATAGCCATCTGCAAGCTTTGTTCATATTCAAGCCGACATTAAAACGATTCTACTAAAACTAAATTGAAGATCAAGAACAGGTGACTATCATTTGTGATGGTGATTTTGAAGACTCGGAACGTAGGAGATAGTACCAAGCTGCAGTTCAGAAAGAACTACAAATACAGCAAACTGAAGACAAACTATGAATAAACTTCGACATTTTCGACTGAAGGATAATAGCAAAGTTGACTCAGAAGATTGATTTAATAAACTAAGACTAGAATTACCAAATTCAACGCAACCTACGAGGTTATTCGAATTTACCGGAACACCAAAATATTTTCGACTTGCCATCTTATGTGTTCATGTTCTATCTGCATCCAAGAAATTTCCCACATTTTCCCGGACACCCTATATAGTTTAATAACACTCTTTTTCAGAACAATTAAAAAACAACAGCCAAGAACGTACGCACTGAACCTACCACCCGCAGATGAACCGACCAAGGGGGACAACTTTCTAACTAAGTCAGGAGACTTAGTGGACAATCTCTGAATCTTCGAAGAATTAGGAGGTTTGGTTAAACAAAAAGATCGTACGACAATGAGATTCGATTTCTGCCTGCACACCCTCAAAGCTCTGGTTCAAAGAAACACAGTCACGTTGATGTGGGTATCAGATCACTGGAGATGTGAGGGTAACGAAACTATCGATGGTCTTGCAAAGACAGGGGCGGCGTTTTAATTTATTGGACCGGAGCCATTCTGTGGCCTCACCATAAGCCGTATAAGAGCTAATCTCCAACAGTGGGAAAATTTACCTATTTGTTTAGCCATCAGGGCTAAATCTCTGCTGGAGCTCAACTGAAGAGACCTCAGCACCATCGCGGCTTTACTCACTGGCCACGGCCCTCTTGGGTATCACCTGAAGAAGATGGGCAAAGTAGACTGTGCGGTGACCCGGCTAGTATAAGAAAATTTTAGACTTCTTCAGAAGTTTGGACATCAATTAGGACTGAAAGATTAAGGGTACTCACAATAGATCTTATAGGTCGCAGTGAAGAAGGAGAGCATTTCCTACACAACCCACATCTAATCTAATCTGAGACTATAGCAGTGGTACCATGCCCAAAAAGGAGAAAGCTACCTTTGGTGCCACCTACTTCACCGCAACTTCATCGCAATATTAAATACATATGTATTAATAAAATCAGATAAAAAAATAGAATAAAAACATGGGGTGAAGAAAAATCCAGAGATTTATGACAAAATTACACAACAAAGATAAAACTCCTAAATTATATTATTGATATACTACCGAATCAGCATTTTATGATACAATATCCGATTAATATTTTATCTAAATATTAAATGTGAGTATCTGTCCACCGTGATGCCGATATAATTAGCGAGATAAATGATAAAAGATCGCGATAATATTGTCAAAAAATATTAACACGTTTAGCTTGATATTTGTCACGAAATATTATTTGAAAAAAAAAAACGTAGTATTATTGTAAATCAATCCAAACGCTCACTAATACATAATTACTACAGGTAGAAAAAAAATGGTTAATTCGAATTTGTTCCTAAATCTAAAATTCTAAAATTTCGGCCGCAAATTAATTGTCTCTTAAATAGACGCCTAATTATATAACAAGTTTCAATTTACATGTCGTGCACTTCTACAAATTTTGATAGTTGATAGCCGTAATCGTTATGTCGTGTAAAATTGTTGAGATAACCTAATTAGCATTGCAAACAGATATTGTCTCTAATATTTAACACAGGAAGAAGCTAGTGTATGAAATATGTCACCAGTTAGACTGATTTATAATCAGAGAACGGGTAAACATGTTATATACTAGCAACGGATGTTTTCGCTCAAGGTTTGTTCAAACTTTGAACAAATAAAAGCTGCAGATGACACTCTGATATCAGTAAAATCTGCATGGTGTATGTTGGACGAATTTGAGAATATCTCTGCAAGAAAGGTTTATCATCGCAAAAAATTAATATAAATGTGGTACAAGTACTGGATTAATCAAGTTGTGAAGAAAAATTCATAGCTCAGGTTTGTGGCTTTTCAATAGATAGCATAGGAACCATTTTACATAAAAAATTAGGCCTGGAAACGGTGGCTATACGATTGGTACCGAAAATGTTGATGCCAGAGCAAGATCACTTCAGAGTCGAATTTGGCCATCACTAAACGAGATCCTAAACACTTCATAGTAAGATTCGTTACTGTGGATGAAGCCTGGGTTCACCATTATCATCTTGAATCAAAAAGGCAGAGCGTTCACCACCCCCTGAAAAGTTTCGTGTGACTGCAACTGTGGGGAAAACCATGGCCATCGTTTTTTCTGGATGCCAAAAAAATGAGACTTTTTACCGCGTGATCAGATTATAATTGGGCAATATTATCCACAATGCAGACTTGAAAAGATTCCAACAGCCGGTCTATTCTCCAGATTTAGTCGCTAGTGACTTCCATATATTGCCCAAACTAAAAAAGAACACCTTCGTGGGTTTCACTTTCAAAACAATGAGACATTGATGATGAGGTGAACGAGTGGTGTGCAGCCCAAGACAAAATATATTTTTCTAAGGGCGTTAAAGCTCTTTACCATCATTATATCAATGGTTTTAGGGGACTATATTGAAAATAAAAAATTCGGCAAAAAATAAACTTTTTTATATAAATTAGATAATGTACTTCTTTCATCAAATTAACACTAACTTTACTACTACATATATATACTTTGAACCGACAATTTTTATCAACACAAATCTCCAGAGGCTCAAATACATTTATCAGTACCCCGGTACTGATAAAATTAATCCATCTTGTACGCTTCACTTGATAGAGTTGAGATAACTGGCGCTAAATACATCTTATCTGATTTCTACAAAATTAAATGTTCAAAATAAAAAGATCAACCTTTTTAAGACGCTCAGATATTTATTATATTATTAGGAGAGGGAATTTGAACTCAAATCCAAAATAAACTGTTTGTGCAATATTTTTTAAATTTCCTGAAAGTTTACTAAATACTTACATCTTCTCATCCAAACATATTCTTAAAAAAAGTGTGCGTTGTTTTAGTAAACTTTTGAAATATAACGCAATTTATTTAGAATATAAACAGGTCAGAGTTGATCTTAATACGTTGTAAAGGTCAGAAAATGCGAACAGAACATATCTGATAATGAATTAAATAAACATAGAATGTCGCTTAATATTTTATTTGGGTGCGATAGCGTACTGGAACGAATTATTTCATAAACGTACTCGAAAGAATTTGACCGTAAATTGATAAATTTCGATAACATGCATTTCGATCTGATCTCTGAACTGGAAATGGAAAGGCATGCTGTCATTGTGTTAGGTAGTGAGCTCTGATATCATCGAAATACTTGAATGTATTAATCAAAGTTCAAACTATTATGGTTTTGAGTGTTGCCAGAAATGCAGGATACATCATCTCTCTCAATTTATTATCTTATTATCAAAAGCCAAATTTTTGGCACAGCTCCAGAGTCATGTAGTGGTGCATGTAACAAAGCCACAACGATAGTTAGCCGCTTAACCACTGGTTAAGACCTGGTAGACGACCGGATTCTTAATTTGGAGACCTTTTCCGTAGTGTTTATAATGCCATCCTTTAAGACTGGAACATGTACGTCAATATCGGACGAATAAATGACGTTAGCAGAGAATCTTGATTTTCCTATGCACAAAATGCATTTCTAGTCCAAGAGCTGTACCAAAGCAAGCCCTCGTTCTCTGGAATTTATATCCTGGGATAGCCACCTCCTCAATAATGATGTCTACCCAAGGCCATTTACACGTAAGACATCGCCGTAACTTTCAGCAGATGAGGGCATTATTGCCGATCAATCTACTCGGCCAAAAGAGAGACTTTCCTGCCGTTTTAGCCCTCTCAACCAGGTCGAAGAAGTCCGCAACCTAGTCTGATCTAATAGATCAACCCCAAAGTAGCCCAAAGCCTTTCCCTGTTCGCTGTTGGACAATCAGCAAAGAGATGGACTGGACTCCATTCCCTTTGAACCTTTAACTCTTCAGATAGCTATAAAGCTTATTATCGTTAGCAAATATCTTGTAGCGTTCTTTATGGAATCAGTGGTAAAGAGATCAACACACTTACATAAAAAAATTTACTTGACCATCTCAGATTTTGATGAAATTTGGCACAGATGTAAATTTCATGTAGACCAAGAAAAATGTCAAGTTTTAATTTCTTATGTCAACCTGTTTTTGAATTATGGCCATTTAAAGTTTTAATAATATAATAATAATAATCGCTCTTCTCCTAATTGCGCGAGAGACTTGGGAGTGGTGTTCTTTTCTTCTATTTTTAATTACCTTTCATTTGATATGCAACACCTATGGGGTCTTGAGAAAAAATGTTTGCCAAAATTGATACTAAAATTTTGAATTTAAAAAGTAGTTTACTATAAGACTAAGCAGTGTGCAAAGTTTCAAATTGGGATGGTAATAGGTTAGGGTAGTTAAAAGAATTTAAAACTAACATGAATAGAAAATTTATATTGAAATCCAAAAATCACCATTTAACTTCATTTCAATTTTACACCCTATATACGTAAAAAACAATAAAACAATACTTATCAATAAGTGTTTTATTAGTTTCAAAAAATTCAATCCAGTGTGAGGCCTGAAGTTTTCTTATTTCTGGTGACTATTTTGGAGTCCAGTAGTGACAAAAATAAGATTTTGAGTTGACAACCCTGGCAGTGTGTGACAAGTTTAGACTTGCTTCACATCCTCAACCACTGCAGTGAATCAGCAAGCAGCTCAGTCTGACTCTGGGCATCAGTGTTCGTGTGGATGTTTAAAGTCGTGGTCTTTTTTGCTTTCTAGTTTGTTTTGTAATTCAAAAATTTAAGAAAGTTTTTTTATTTAAGTACTAACAACCACTCTATAAGTTAATTATTTAGTCGAGAGATTATGTGAAAAAGGGCCACTGCTCTCTAAGGGTTTACAAACCTCATCTAACCAGAAATATTTTTAAGTAAGAACTCATTACTATCACAATTTGAAACTTTGCACACTCAAATTCCAAATTTTAGTATCAATTTTGGAAAATATTTTTTCTCAAGACCCTCTAGGTGTTGCATATCAAATGAAAGGCATTAAATTAAAAATAGAAGAAAATTACATCACCCCCAAGTCTCTAGCTCAATTAGGAGAAGGGCTATTTCAATTTTAGTAAATGCCCGCAGAGTAATATTTTGGGCGATTTATGGAAGCTTTAAATGCCCATAATTCAGAAAGTGGGTTGGCATAAGAAATCAAAACATTGACATTCTTCTTGGTCTACATCAGTGCCAAATTTCATCAAAATCGAAGATGGTCAAGTTGAATGGATGTGTTAATATGACATGGAATGTCCCTAAATATAAATCGCACTACTAACAATCTCAATACTGCACTGAGTGTTTAATGCCATCTATGGTACAGACGTCGCAATTTTGGCTACAATTGAATGAGGTTGTTCAGGCACAGCTACATCCCAGACATATCCTATCCTGCCTAACCACAAACTCGGTCCTAAAACGTCAGTCTACTTCCTTTTTGCAAACACCCAATCATTACTGCAGGTACAGAACCACACTCCAGATCTAGTATTTCATTTTTCCTATATAGTTCTCGTTAACCCTCTTGAGAGACCTCTTAAGAAACATTCCGATTAGTGTTATCGTTTTGGTCTCGTAGAGACCAGACGAACTCAACGATCTCGATCTCGAAAAGTCTCGATCATAGCATCATACAAAGCTGTGTGAAAAAATCGAACATTTTTCCTCCATTTTGATGGTAAGTATAGCTGCAGCGGCTTTTTAAGCTGTATTGCTTGTCAAGACTACCCACTATAGGACTTGTTATGTAAATTGTGTATTGTAAAAAAAACATCTGTACAGTTGAAACAAGATTAAACAAATGTGTGCCTAGTTTGGTCCAATTAATTATTCAGGACGTATGTTTCGAGGGTCTATGAGCCTTCGAAACACGTGTACCGAATAAGTAATTGAATCTTGTGGTGTAGCTGTTACCACAAAGATATTTATACTTTTATACATCTAAAATTAATACAATATTGTGTGTGTTTACACATTTGGGTGTTTGATTGACACATTTTTTACTCCGATGTTAATTATGTCCCAAAAGCGTCACCGACAAGATTCGAACACCGGATCAATCCGTCTTACTTTCTAGCGCGACTGGCCCAACAAAGATTTAAAGAAAATAAGAAAAGATCGATCCAAAGTTTAAACCAGCCCCCGAACAAAGTAATATGGACGTGAAACTTAAAGGAAAGTGGAAAAATCCTGTTAGGGATTAAATTGGCATTTCATTGTTGCCATGGGGTTACGACCAAGCTTTGACCAGCCTATTGTATTCTATTCTATTATGTCTTAATTTTAATAGCAATTATTATTTTAAACAAGAAAAAAAATTGTGAACGCCACTGTAACTTTTTAAAGATTGCAACATCGTAAAGCTTTTATAAATAAGATAAGTAAGAAAATATATTTATAAAGCAAAAATAACTTCGTACGCTTTCTCTTAAATCATATAATTATAAACATTTTGAAATCTTCAATATTATCAATAATCTGTCAAAGAGAAATCTTAAAAAAAAAAGAAAGATCGAGTACATGTTTTACTTGAAGCGTTCTTGAAACGAAACAACCTGTTACTGCAGTGAAAGTAACTTTACAGGAATGACATTAATTGCAAATAATTTCCTGTTTAATATAATAAAAAAAAAGATTTCTTACCTAATATCACAGTCGATTGAACGTTACTTTGCGCCTTTAAAATCTACGAATAATTCGAGTAATGTTAAGTCTATCACAGTCACAAAATACGGAAATCACAATTAACAGACTAGATAACAATAAGTACTAATTTTAAATATGTTTTTTCTATTTCCGGGCTGAGATTTGAACACAAATTGATTAGGAATTACAACAACAAAAGAGGTAAAAAAAAAAACAGTCTATTGAGTTCTACTCAACGCTGAAGAAAAAATATCTCAGGCTATGTGTTTAGGACCCAACAGACAGATTTGTTGAGTCTTTCGAAGTTTACGCCGCGTGGCAACTCTTCCACATTGTCGCTGATGTTAGCTCGAACGGTAAAAGAAATTCGAACGTCTGGACAACATACGAACGTTGCAGAACACTGACAAAAACTGACGGTGCGCGTCCGAGAAACTGTAACAATATCTCCCGAGCTGTGTGTGAGAGATTGCGCGAAATATTCGTCAAGGACGGGCGCCGCCTTCTAGTGGGGCGATCGTATACCAACGAAATTTTTCGAAAAAGGTGGAAGTTTTTCGGAGGTAGGGCTTATGGTGTTCTTGTAATATTGAGATGGCCAATGATTAGCTCCGTTCTTTGTGATTAATACGCGTCGAATTGATAATAAGCATGCCCCCTTCTTAGTTTGTCGTGTTTAATAACAGATAGGGGTGTTAACTTTACGTCTATAATTTTTCCTTAAATTTAAAATGTTATTTATGATAGTTTATAGTTTTATTTAATATATGAATCGTTAATTAAATTTATAAAATTCAATTTCCTTGAATATCTAGTTAAAAAAAAATAAATTAAATATACAGAGTGGTTGATTTTTCATTGTGCACTCATTATTTCCGTTACGGACAAAATATTTTAAAAAATTAAAAACTAATCTTTTACAATTTTGTGTGCTCTCTCTAATTATGTAAAATGCAATGCCATACTTTAAAAAACAAAATAGGAGCGAATGACGGTTTTTTTTTAATTGAACACCCTGTACTTTTTTTATTATTCAGATAGTGTATTAAATTTTGAATACAACCTCATTTTTATTTTACCTCTTTAGGCAATAAATGACCTCATTATGACGAAAACGCAAATTACTCAAGTAAGCTTTGGAAACGAAACAAACAACTGCTTGTCATTCACGGAAATTAAATTTAGAAAACATAAAAGTCGTGTTTCTTCCAACACATACAACTACTGTTAGTCAACCATTACATAATGCAACGATAATGCCAAAATTATGGCTAAGTTGATGGTATACATTTCATTGATTAAGCGTGGTTGAGACTAACACAACAATAAGAAACTGTTTTCGAAAACCAGCATTTAGATCAGTAGCAATGACGACAGTGGCGAAGATTTTGAAGCAGAAGATGCTCTACCATTATCGGTCCTTGCTAAACAATTGATGTTGAAGCATTGAAGATATAAATTCCGAAACGTCCATTATCGAAGATAGAACAAACTCCGACGAAGAAGAAGGCGATTCTGAAGCAGTCAAATCAATAAAAAATTACGATGATGCTAGTTATTAATGACATGGAAAATATCCTTTTGTTAATGTATCGACTATGCGAACTGAATTTCAAGATAATTAGACTAATCAAAAGTTATGGAACGAACGGTGTCCGTTTTAGGGAAATTTCACTTTAAGTAGTGTGTTACTGCTTCCACACCAACCAAGTGCTGTATCCCTTCTTGATGCGGGGCGGAGGTCTACCTGGATCTGGCTCCCCCAAGTGCTGGGCCAAAGGGTTTTCCGAGCGATCAACCCTCTGTAAAGTGTTTCTGGCCAGCGCCATCACATATTCCGTGAGAGTTGGTATCACAAGGTATCTATGTATTTGTACGTTTGTTATGAACCAGCGTGCATTAACGATGATACGTAGCACCCTCTTCTGCAAAACGTTGAGCCTCTTAACTTATGATCTAGCGGCGCTGGAGCAGGTGAGGGCGCTATAGGTCAATATCGGTCGGGAAAAAACACCATATAGATCATAATTTTGAACTAGGAGATTAAGGGAGCTAGAGCCCACCGCGGTTGCACGAATCGAGGGGTGGTCATCAAGAAATGATGTTGGAAAGTTAGTTTGGAGTCGAGGACCATGTCCAAGTACTGGACCCCCGGACTCCAGGACAACGTCCACTCCGGATTTATTGCAAGCTTGCACTTCCAGGCCCATTCTGTCGGGTTGTCGACAGATCTTTGAAGTCTCAGTAAACTTTGAAGTCTAACCTCGGTATTGGGCGAATTAGGTATGTCGCTGGTAAAATGGATAAACAACTCAGGACCAAGAAACGAGCTCTGGGGAATACCAATCCGAATGGGTCTACTAGTGGAACGTTCACCCGCCTGCTTGATGCAGAACGTCCTGCCGGAGTGGTAGGATCTTATGAGGGATATCATGGCAGGAGAGCTGCCAAGACCGCTCATCTTAAATAACAACCCGTCATGCCACACCGAATCAAACGCCTGTGTAAAGTCCAAAAATATTGCACCAGTTGAATGTCGTGACTCCAATGCACGTCGAACCTCCTCCATAGGCCGAAGGCGTTCAAAGTCTGTCAGAACAAGTTGCCATCACGGATGATGTCTCGCAGTCTAGATAGAATGATTCAGCAACCTTGGATAAGAGAGAAGACTTATCATTCACATTCGAGTGCTTCCAGGCGTCCGGAAAGACACTAAGGCGTAGCATGGCATTTAGGATGATAACCAGAGCATCGATAACATTGCTCGGCAATCGTTTATTTACGACGGCAACATTTAGTTATAAAACATCAATAAATAAAAATAATAAAGTAGGATCTAATAATATAATCTCAAACAATGCCACACCTAAACAATCAACGACCACCTTCTTTGGGTTTGGGTGAGGATGTGGTCGTATTGGAGGTCGAATAATAATAATGGAAATTATATCTATTTTTAGTACTTCTCGCTTAGGTTGCTTCATCTAATATTGATGTACGGATTACTAGTAATACTAGGAAGTACACGAAATTCATTTTCTTCTGTTAAACCGGCATTTGTTCGTTCAATTCAAC
Organism: Holotrichia oblita; assembly: GCA_023690525.1. Lineage (NCBI taxonomy): Eukaryota > Metazoa > Arthropoda > Insecta > Coleoptera > Scarabaeidae > Holotrichia > Holotrichia oblita. Next base: position 10,780,565 of record CM043017.1, read on the forward strand.
ACACGATATTATAATAAAAAGGAATCGTAATATCCTAAAAATATACAGGATGTTTTTAAAATAAAACAATTTTAGTTCAACCTGTCATTATCTGACACCCCGTATAATTAAACTACAATTAAATTATTATCCAGGCGAGCCTGAAGTACGAAAACTTATTGTTCCTAGAAATTGCATAGGTGGTGATCTCTTGGTACGTCCTTGGGCCTGTTGGAACCAACAGTTACCACACTCCGACGAATTTAGAGCTATTGGACTCTACTGGATGCGAATGCGAGAACAGAGGGGTGTTGCTAATGGTCTATCCAGCAAAACGGAAGCGTGGAATAAAAGTTAGCCTTCATCTATGAATGCTAATGATCCAGGTGCCAACATCATCAACATCAGAACTACCAGGACCGATAAGAAAATAAACAGAAAACTAAAGCTATCTCTAAAAGAAAATACAGCAGAATTGGTAAAATGTTGTAGACTAACTAGCGAGGGGGTGGGGATTGAATACTACAAATGGATTTTTGGTCTTTGCAAGGACGACATTAAGGAATAAGGAATTCGTGCCTTAAAATTGTTTGCTTTAATTTTTGCCATTTAAATGTTTCACGAACTAATAGATATGCGCCCTACGGGTTTTGGAGAAACCTTGGCACCCCAACGTCTTAAAGATGCTCCCACACCCCACCCTGTCATCAATCACAACGTCTTAAGATGCCAGACGCCATCTTGAATACGCAAATTAAGCTGAACCCCTCAATTATAACTACTGGTGTGGAATTTTCAATAATCAAATCATTGGGTCTGAAAGTGGGTGAAACCATCACCCAGCCTTCGATCTGTGCTTGGTTTAAAAATCATACAGGCTTCTTAAACCGTATTGTTACTATGGATGAAACTACATTTCGCAGGGCAATGTCCAAAAAGAATTTGATGATTCCAAACAAGATTTTGATAGATAAACATGACAAAGATTGGTTTTTTTAGTCAAACGGAGCATCAGTACACAATTCACGACTTTCTGAATTAAACTTTTCCTAGTAAATAGATCGGAAATATTATTATACCGACTAGGTACTTAGAAACATCGAAAAAATTAATTTCTTTGTCATAGAACTTTTTGACAATGGTGTAATCGTAGTATGTTACAGTCGCTTATAAATCCGTAGCAACTTTGTATCATGGTTTTTTTTAATATACAGTTGCATGCACAAATTCCGTGACCCATTTCTAAATCCATTACAACACGCTACAACATATAACTTAAATACTATTAAAAATGACCTTTGTTTACCGAGTGACTAACACTTCAGTTTTAGAATTACCAAATTTTTATGAGCGAAACTATAAATTAAAACCATATTCTTTTTTACAGCTCCGTTAAAAAGTATCCTTAAAATTTCCATTCTACTGCTTCATTTCATAATAACGTCCGCTCGAAGAAAAAAAAAAACTTAATTCCATCAAAATTTAAACTATCCGGAATCGAAAATCAGACAAAAGTAAAATAATTTAATTTCTATATTACTCACTTGGTAACGCTACACAAAACATGTAGTACCGTTCTCAAAGATAGTGACACCTGATGCACCAAAATAATTACACTAAAATTTCATACACTGCCTTGCCGTTTAGAAAGAGTTATCTCCAACATAATCATGTTCCTCCTGTTTTATATATTCACGCTAATCCCATGTTTCACATCTAATAGATTTATGAAGGTGCGAAATAGCAAAATAGTGCAAGCATAGGTAACAAATAGATTACATTAGACGCATTGTTATTCTTCATAAATTTTAGTCATCTATCTAGAATCTACACACATACACATACTTATACATAGAAATTACAACAAACATTGCAATTTTGTAACAACACTTTTACTTTATCATCATCAAGGATGCAAAATTCATTCTAACCTATTGAACAACCAGCTCGAACTGCGAACAATATACGCACAGTTTCTTCCACACCTAAGGTTGCCCATCCTATTGACCAAACAGCCATATTGTATAATTAACGAAATGTCGCTCTCGTTTCCATTTAATGTGTTTGCGAAGGCTCGGCGATAACGCCGAAGCCAAGAAAATGATCTTTGGCCAGTCTATTTACACTGATCGGTTCATTGCCTCCGCAAGTCTACTTCTGTACGTATGCACATGTGAACTCGAAATGACACAGAACAAAACAATACGATGGTCTGTTGTGTTTGCATTGTCTAGCCACTTGATTTATTTTCTCCTGATGTTGCTATGTAACCTACTATTTTATAGCGATTCCCTGACATATTTAACTCTTTTTCTAATCAATTAAATTCAAGAGCGTTGGAATTCTTTTAAATTTAACATTTTTCAAGTATTAAACGTCACTGTTAGGCATCAGTCTTCTTTGCGTTTAGCAAATTTGTCGTAAAAATAATAGAGAGAACTTTTTGGGGGAAAAAACCTGTAAAATACACTTTTAAATCTTCGTCAAATTTGATGATCTAACTGGCCATTCAATCGCTCCCCACCTTTCTTGAACTAATTTGGTTTAGGTCAAACAAATAGCATCTCAACCTTAATTATTCTAACCGCATGCCCTCTAGTAGCCAAGGTCAGAAGTAGGACACTGCAGGGTATTACACAGCACAGATCGGTCTGCTGTACCGCCCGATACAAAGTGCGATGAAATTAGATCTTGCATTCGGAGTTGCGCTGATGAGACCTTAGAGATCGAAACCGGGTGGTATGCTTCTAATGCTTTCCAACAATATACCATGAGTGTCTATTACAAAAAAATTTACTCTATAAGAGCGCAATTAAACATATTACATAATAAATATATTTACGAGAAGTGGTGGATAGTCCCGACAAGAAATACGGCTGAGGAAGTCGCTGCAGCTACACTCACCGCAAAAACTAAATCTTCGTATCTAAGATGGCAATAGAATTTTCAAATTCACCTTCAATTGTGAACTCAATCTTCAAGGTAGCTCCTGTTAATGGCATGGAGAGGATTAAGTCAATATTTGTAGATAAAGGGGAGGTGGAATGAGACAATGGGCATGGTAGTGTCCATGAATCGATTCATTATAATGGTAGCCAAAATAATTTCTAATTATATCTGTCTCTACAAGCAGGATATAACAATTATTTTTAATATCAATAGTAAACTGTAAATTAGGATTAAGTCCACTAAATATGGTGGGGACATTAATATGACAAAGGGGTCATGTTATTGTACTGAGCAAATTGTACAATTTTTCACATAAAGTGCACCGAGCTAAAATCTGCTAGAACTCGTAGGAGAACCCATTTGTGTACCAAAAGTTTGAATTACGAAACCATTTACACCAATATCATCGTTGGACTGGTTTCTTATTTGGTTAAATTCTAAAAAAAAATTCAAAAGAATCAATATTCCAAAAAAAAGGGATCTATTTCATTTCAAAATTCTTTGGAACAACTGGGGGGGTTGAACTAACAAAATTTGTTTCTTCAATCTTTGTTTCTTTCGACTGTGTTGGACAAAATATTTACAATGATGAAGACAATTCTATGTTGTCCGAAATTCCAAAACCGGTGGTCACTTTTGAAGCTTTGGTGGTAATCCACATGAAATAAAATTTGATCAATCATGGGTTTAAAAATTAAATTAAATTAAAAATTAATAAATATTGTTGTTTTAGGTTTGCTCTATACTGTTTCAATTTTTCAAATTTATTAGAAATAAGTTTCGAGGTTTTGCAAAATAATATTAAGATTAAATTTTGAAAGTTCCTCCAGGCTGTCTTCGGTTATTGTTCCAGAATTTCGTAGAACAATGCTAAACATTTTTTGCATTGTTAACAATGTTTAAAAGGTTGGTTAAAAAAAAATTCTGTCTTTTTCAATTAATTTAAATTAGTCGAAAATTAATATTATTTTTCCAAAACTCTGGGAACAACGTAGGGGACGCTTTCTAAACTTCAAATGTTTGAAAGGGGTTGGTTTAAAAATGATTTTTCCCGCTCTTTTTTGACTAATTTTTAAACGAATAATTTTGAATATTATTTTTGCAAAACTCTGGGAACAACTTAAGGGAAACTTTCTAAACTTCAAATGTTTAAATGGGGGTGGTTTAAAACATGTTTTTTCCGCCCATTTTTTAAACATTTGAAGTTTAGAAACTACGTTTTAAGTGTTTGCAAAAATAATATTTAGGAAAGTTCCCTTTTTGCGAATTTTATGCGTTTGTTTCGGATTGCTTCAGGTTTGGCGTACATTGCTGTATACAATTTTGCAAAATAATATTAAAAATTAGATGGAACAAAATATTTTCAGGTCAATCCCTCATTTAAGAAATTGTTCCACATTGTTTTGGGTGAGCTCTAATTTTTTCTAAATTTAAAATTTTGTTGTCTCAAATTGTATTAGGATTATTCTATATTGCTCCATAGGTCTGCAGGAAAAAAGAAACTGAAAACTCCATTTTTGGTCAACCTCCTTTTTATCGAAATTGAAAACTACGAAAGTTGATCCAGGTTGTTCTAAATTTGTTCTATATTACAGTTTTACAAAATAATACAAAAATCAGGCGGAAGAAACATGGAGGAGGGGAGAGGGAGGCAATTATTTCTGTTGTGTGTTGTGTTCAAAAATTTGCTGGAATAGTTCTTGCTTCAGTTTTTTGGAATTGCTATGGAATAATTGATTTTTTACGGGTGAAACAATAACTGAGAATTATTATTCGACGTTATTGACTACTCTACGAGAAAAATTATAGAGAAAAGTTGCGGAAAGTTGTCCAAAAGTGTTTAATTTTTAGGGCAATTCAAAAAAATTGACGATTCCGAACAAGATTTTCATAGATAAACATAACAAAGATTGGTTTTTCAGCCAAATGGAGCACCACAACACAATTCAAGACTTTCTGAATTAAATTAATAAAAAAAAAGCAAAACTAAAAACCCCATTTTTAGGTCAACTTCCTTTTTATCGAAATTGGAAACTTTGAAAGTTGATCCAGGCTGTTCTAGACTTCTTCTATATTACAGAGTTTTACAAAATAATACTAAAAATAGGCAGAAGAAACAGGGAGAGGGGGGAGGGAAGCATTTATTTTAGTCTATTTCCATAATTCACGACATAATTGAGAGAAACATTTTGCTAATTTCATTACCTAAAAAAAAGTTCTGTTTTCGATTTTTTCCGATTGGTTTGTAGAAGAAACGCGACCGGGAGAGGGGGCAAAAATTTTGCAAAATTTCGTAAAAATGTTCAAGATAACTAAAATTTTAAAAACTTTTGATTTGATAAGATTTGAGTAATATATTTTTTCTTTTTTATTCAGCTAGATTACAGTACAATAATTAATGACCATCACAATAATAATATAACTATTTCAACAGTTAAAACTCCCCATTCAAAAACCTTTAGTTTTGGCCAGCTTTTTGGATGACGCTGCCTCACTGAAGGGTGAGGTAATACTAGCCCAAGATTTGATGACATAAATATTCGGAACGTCAAATATTACCAGTATACAATAGTGAAAGCCCTCATATACTATAAGACGCAAATTAAAAAAATAATAATAAAACTAAGAAAAAGAATGAGCCAGAATAGTGATAGGAAAAGGAAAGAAAAAGACGCTTAGACTGTTCGAAAACAATTCATTCATTTAGAATGATTATTTATATTAAATATTCTGAAACATTGATTTTATCTCAAGCAATTATACATCCTGCTTTTTTTTCTATTTTATAATACATCGTTAATTTTTTTCATATTTCCTGAATGAAAATTCCACCGCATTAATATGCCGTTAAAGATGCCTAACAAACCTATTTTGGATTCGGAATTCGGACTATCAATAAAAATCCTAGCAAAACAACATAAAACTTTACTGAACGTTAATCATATGTATTTTTAAATTTAAACGGCCGAAGATTCGCTACAGCAGCATTATTTTCAGTGAAATTAAGACGACTATACGACGAAATGGAATCATCGGGATTTTTATAATAAAAACTTCAATTTTAGAATGATGTATTCATTAAGATTACGTTTTCTTTTTTTTACATCCACTTTAAATCGGAGTGGGGCATTTTAAAGATGCGGTTATTAAGATTCGCCTCAGGTTAGATGATTAATACATCGAAGAATCCGAACGTATTCTTTTATTGAATTCAACGATTAATTGCTAGTAAAACATTGTTCCGAATAACAATATAATTAAAATATTTCGTAAGAGTTTTATAAACAAATGAAAAACACTTGATGATAACAATGAATTCGTCCTTGGTTGGGTGTATTCGTCCTAGATACAACGAATCAGGAACAAATTTAAAACTGATGCAGTTATTATTATATAACTTTCAATTTTATAACGCTGCAGTATACAGTGTGGAACAGCCAACTGGAATAAATTCGATAACAAATAACTGAGGGTGTATTGGGAAAAACACTTGGACACGTCGATTTGTATTTTTAAATGCGCATTTAAAAAAAAAAAATATATATACAGGGTGTGTCATGTGACAGTGGCCAATACCAACTTTCTTATTTTAAATGGAAACCCCTGCATATTATTTATTTTTTGGGTTCTTCGGAAAATTCTAGACATAATTCATGTACAATGTCCCATACCTATCTTCAACTGTTTCGGAAATATTAAGTGTTTTCAGATTTATTACAAAAATTAACATTAAAAAAAGAAAATTATTTTATTTCACAAATTCGCTACATTACACTAAAAATCTATTTCCCATTTAGCTCTTGATATTGATAAAGTAAGCAAAAACCATTGCTGCGTTCCTTTTTACTGATATGAAATTAAAAAAATACAAAGACCGTTTTGATTATTTTCGTAAAAACTCATGGCCTTAGCAACATGTTGTCTGCCTGCATGACAGTAGTGATCAGTGTCAGTGCTATTATTGTGGTTTGAATTTCGTTAACTGTACGTAATAATATCAGAAAAATGGTTCATTTAACAGAAATGCACAAAATAACCATTCTACAAATGATTAGTTATGGAGATAACACACGGACACAAATGGAAGTTTCTCGCTTATTTCACGAAAAATTTCCAAATTTGCCGCCTGTATCCCAAGGAACAATTAGCAAAATAGAAAAACAGTTTTGCGAGCTTGGTCATGTAAGACATATTAAAAAAGTAGCTGCCAATGCAGTAAGTGATGATACGAAATTGGATATTATGCTTGAGTTTCAAGAAAACCCACATAATTCTGGTCGAAAAGCAGCCCCACTGTTCAACATTAACCACACCTCAATTTTTCGAGTATTAAAGGAAAGTAAAATGCATCCCTATAAAATGATGCCAACTGAGGAGCTCATGGAAGACGATTTCGATAGGAGAACGTATTTTTGTGAACAGATGATGGCAATGTTAGATAACAATGTGATCCAATTAGAAGATATTTTATTTTCTGATGAGAGCACATTTACACTTCACGGCCATGTTAATCGTCAAAATTGCCGCTATTGGTCTAATGAGAATCCTCACTGGATGAGAGAGGAACATACGCAATATCCTGAAAAAGTTAATGTTTGGGCAGGAATTGTTGGAAATCACATCGTAGGTTCCTTTTTCATTGATGGTAACTTGAATGGAGATAAATATTTAGAACTGCTCCAAAATAATGTCGTGCCAACTTTCGCAAACTTATATCCTAATCCAGCAAACCCGCAAGTTCCTGCCAATACAGTATGGTTTCAGCAAGATGGAGCACCGCCCCATTTCCAAATCAATGTCCGGCAGTACCTGAACCAAATTCTTCCAAATCGGTGGATAGGGAGGCGCGGATCGATAGAATGGCCAGCACGATCTCCTGATCTGACGCCATTAGACTACTTTTTGTGGGGATATGTCAAAAGTCTTGTATACAAAACTAAACCCCTCAACTTAGATGACTTAAAAAGACGAATCACGCTTGCGATTAGATCAGTCACGCCTGAGATGTTGAGTAATGTTAGAAGACATTTCTATACCAGATTATCATGTTGCCAAGACGTTCGCGGCGAGCATTTTGAACATTTACTACATTGACATTAATGTTTTTTGTTTTTTTTTACATTATTAAGAAATAATCAGTATTACTTATTAGGTTTTTAGTGTAATGTAGCAAATTTGTGAAATAAAATAATTTTCTTTTTTTAATGTTAATTTTCGTAATAAATCTGAAAACACTTAATATTTCCGAAACAGTTGACGATAGGTATAGGACATTGTACATGTCTAGAATTTTCCGAAGAACCCAAAAAATAAATAATATGCAGGGGTTTCCATTTAAAATAAGAAAGTTGATATTGACCACTGTCACATGACACACCCTGTATAATTTTTTTTAAATGCGCATTTAAAAATACAAATCGACGTGTCCAAGCGTTTTTCCCAATACACCCTCATTTATTTGTTATCGAATTTATTCCATTTGGCTGTTCCACACTGTATAGTATACGATTATTATGCTAATGCTACACAATCATTTAGACAAGAGAGATGAAGACATAACAAAATGTAATACCATCGAAGAGATGATTATGCAATACCACAATTGATAGTGAACGTAAGGCCAGGCCACTTATAACAACTCGAACAGGCTATCAATTAGTTGCTACTTATTTAAATTAGGCGCTAAATACGGTGAACAATGGCTAAGCGTATTGGAAACGCTTTTTAGAACTTCATAAAATAAATGCACGTATCTTCGGTTGGTTTCAAGATAACGCACAATATTTGACAAACAAATAAAGTAATCGTTTGCGTTTACGGTAACTCTCGGATGTTTTATACACTATATGAAGCTAAGATACATACATACAGGATTAATGTTGATAATTAGAAAAGCGACAACCGAAATTGTCTAAATAAATATTTACTCAATATAAGTAATTGCAGGCGTTATTTATTCATTATTATAAACATTCTTCAGCTAGATTACTTGCATTGGAGTAATTTTACTCCAAAATTTAAATAACCACCTTATAGCGTTTTTGGAGAAACCTGCAAGTTAGAATTCTTACGATCTAGCAACTTCCTCTGTTACAAATTTTCAGATCTTTAGTCAAAATGCAAAAGCTCTCTTATATTACAAGCATCTGACATCTTCTTCATATTCTGATTAATTTCAATTAAAAGGTTGTCTGATAAACAAATTACTATAGAAGCCATCTTCCATATTCGATGATATGGCTGCCAAAGTTTAGGCAAATGCAGTTCTAGTGGGTCGCATGGATATATAAATCCTATACGATTGTTTTTCCTCCTTCGCAAGAAAAGTGGAAAATCCACCTAGAGCCAGCTAAACCATTCTTGTTCAATTTTTCTGGATTTTTTTTTAACCACATTCCAATTATGCATTTGTAACCTTAGCAGATAGATGCAAGGACTACAACACGCGAGGAACTTATAGCAGAATCCATTGGTGTACCAAAAGTTTGAATTACGAAAATATTTACTCCAATATCATTATTGGTTACTGTTTTTGCAGATTTTATTTTAATTTATTTTTATTATCGCCTTGATAATGATAGCATATGCTGTTGCTAAAACTATGATACAATGTTCAGTGTTTGAAATAAACCGTCAGACTTTTATTTTAAAAAAAAAGTGGGATTAAAGTGTTTAGTGTTCTACTTCTGCACTAAGAGATCCAGTGAAGAACTTTGCAATATGGCTGGGAGGTTGAATTAAAAAAAATCTATTTTTGTTTCTTTTCACTGGTTTAAGAAGGAAGAAAGTGTTAGACAAAAAAATTACAATAATGACAAAGACAATTTTATGTTGTTTGAAATTCCAAAACCGTGGTCAGTTTTGAAGCTTTAGTGGTAATCCACATGAAATCAAATTTTATTAATCATGGGTTTAAAAATTAAATTAAATTAAAAATTAATAAATATTGTTGCATGTATTAGGTTTGTTCTACACTGTTCCAATGTTTCAAATGAGAAATGAGTTTCGAGGTTTTGCAAAATAATGTTAAAAGTTACCAAAAAAAATCATTTTTTTAAGGCCAACCCCTCATTTTCGAAAATTGAAATTTTGAAAGTTCCTCCTTCGTAAAACAATGCAAAAAATTAGTCGGAAAAGAGCTGGAGAAAACATGCTATAGCTTCGCGTATGTTCATCTTAAGGCAACTTGGGGCTATTTGGGCAGTAAGAAGGGAAGCTGTACTCAGTACGGGAGCGTTTGGTAGCGAGTAGGCTGCGAGGCCCATAATGGCTTGCTGGCGGTGGCTATGGAGTAGTTGGATGCACTGCTCGAGTTGACGCTCACCACGTCTCCGATGAACCTCCGCCAACAGGATATTAAGGTATGGAGTGGTCCACATGGTGGACGTACACGTCTGCTGCGTGTATAGCAGACCATGACGGGGTTATTTGTTAAAATGGCCGACAGAGTACATGATGCCAGAGTTTTTAAAAGAAAGGCCTTTATTCTATGCACTTAACAGTGTATATTCCGTGTCTGTATATAATTTTCTCCCTATGTTAAAAATGTATACTAGTTTTTAACCGAAAACGAATGAACAGGTTATATGGAAATATAGCGAAGCGTGGAGTGATGCAGATCTACCGAACTCCGAATGCAGGGACACTTCCCGCTAGAACGTAAACGAGTCTAGTTCGCTTTGTAATTAATGTTAAAATTTGTCAAGTTAGGGCCACGTTAGTGATCTTGTAATAAATATATATATGTCGTAGGCATATTGCAAAATCCGGCATATTATAAAATGCCGGTAGTTTGTAAAAAGCCGGCATATTGTACACGAAAGTGTTAGTTTACAATTTGACTAGAAAATTTCAGGCATTTCATAAAATGACGGGCATGTTGTAAAATGGACATAATTTGTATGTAGTAAGACCGACTGATGGCTAGGGAGGTTATAAAATAGCGACAAATTTTGTTCCGATTTGCTTCCACGTGGTGAGAGGTACACATAATCTTAAATTAGTGATGGTATAGTGCTGTGTTTTGCATTAAATAATATTGTTAAAAGGTGTTTAAATCGTTCTAGAAATGGATCTAGAAAGCTGCGATCAGAATAGCAGTGTGGTAGAAGTGACAGATAATGAGAATTTATTAAAAGCGCACTTTATAGACAAAATGAAAGCATATAGTTCAATCTGACTGAAACCACTTGTTAAGTTTTGCAATTTAGAAGTCGGTACTTGTGTCACACTTGTGTCCTCGTTAATGTGCAAAAGTTTGACAGGGATCTCTTGGATTCTCGAAACATTTTGGGTAAAGTAATTGAGATGAAGAATGGTCTATACAAAATAAGAACTGATGGAGGAATTATAAAAGACTGGTTACCGAGAAGTGACATTCAAAAATGCCAGGACATATGCAGCACTTATCTTGCACCTATGGTCGGGGCTCGGCTTAATTACGAACAGAATTAGCTCGATAACTTAAAAACCATAACAATTAGAATAGTGCTCTCGCAAACTCTTTTGGAGAAGATTTCATGCTTTACAGAAAAAGTTCCAAAAGTTTTTTGATATCTTCTGTCGTTAAGCCTACGTTTGCAAAGAAAGGCACAATTATTTTTGCGATATTTCCTTTTTTTTCCGAATCCAGCATTAACCGTATCAGATATGAAGAAAACGTATAAGACTTTTTTTGTAGAGCATGAAATCTTCTACAAAATGTCGAGGAGAGCACTATTCTACTTGTTATGGTTTTCAAGTTTTCGAGCTACCTTAGGTGCATTGTACCATCGTTGCAAATTAAAGCCAAGCACTGACCTTAGGTGCATGATATGTACATTTTCTCTAAATGTCACACTAGTGTATCATGCACGAATGAATGATTGAACTAATTAATATATCTTACCAAAAAAACGAATTTATATTTTGTGCGTTAAGTGTAGCCCTTGTTGTTAATATTTTTCTTAAATATGTTATGTTTAATGTAAGTTTAATTGCTAATAATAAAATGGAACAATATCAAAATGAACTATTTTAATAATAACACTACTAATTTATATGAATGCAAAAGTATATACATATATTGTACCGTCGTTGGCAAATTAAATGCGAATTTTTCAGCGAGGAATTTCCATTTACTAAATAAAGGCTATACTTTGAAGCAAATTTAATTTCTCTAAAAGAGAGTACTGCTTTGACTACTACTTGAGTAATTAAATTCACTTTAAAGCAAAGCCTTTATTTACAAAATCAACATTCCTCTTTTAAACATCACATCATTACGTTTTACATACTATATCAATTACGTGTCCCTTTAAGCCCATTTCACAATATGCCTGGCATTTTACAAAATGCCTGAAATTTTCTAGTCGAATTGTAAACTGACGCTTCCGTATACAATGTGCCGGCTTTTTGTAAACTGCCTAGGCATTTTATAATATGCCCGATTTTACAATATGCCTACGACATATATATTTAAATAATCAGTACAATAAAGCCGTGTTTTATTGGCTAAAGGCCAGCACGTAGCTAATGAATTAAAAACTGGTGTAAGAAAATTACAACACAGGAAGACGCCCAAACTCCAAGACATTCAGCGAGAATGAGCAGCATCAACGAGCGTACGCGAAGAAAGAATTCGTAAAGGTATTTGGCCAAAGAACTATTATATTTTATAGATACGAGATCAAAAAAAAGATATTAACTATTGTTTTTTTATATAAAGTTGTTGCTGCTCCTAAATTTTTATAGATTTAACTTTGTTGTTTTTAGTTCATTTATTCGCGTATTTGGTTTAAGTAAATAATGGTGCATTTAATCTTAACGTTTTGTCCCGTATTGTTTAACAATGTACAGTGGATAGCAGCTTAATCGACACCGTTACGAAATTTCCTAAACCTTCATAACAATGTAGGGGAAGGGGAGGTTACGTTGTCTGGCCTTCAGTTAGGATTTATAGCAGATATTGTTATTAGTAGATAAGGTCGACGTTAGCTTGAGGTGGTCTCGATTTGGAAGCTGTCCACTGTACATATTTATTAGTTGTATTTAATATATCTGCTATTCATTCATTTGATGCATTTTCATTCATTTATTAGTGCATAAGTCTATGTCGAGTGAATTATTATTTAATTTTAAAATATTTAAAACCTCCATTTACCACACGTCTTGGGAGCGTAAGAAGTTCATAAGAAGTTGTAAAGTAAGTACAGATTTTCCTTATTACGTTGAGTCACTATTGCCGTAATTTTGCTAGTCAGGAGAATCATTTCTTTTTTTTTCGGTATCAGTAACGTCCGTCATCGTGAGTTCACGGAAGGAATGTTCATATACACAACCGTCCTATTACAATATACATTATCAATTTAGGGCCGTACTATCACAATATGGCGCCCAACGTGGGGCCGTTCTAACACACTTTGTACTACCAAACTTGCTGGTGCCATTTCGGCATAATTCGAGAACATGATTATTGTCTTATTGAAGTTTTTTAAATTTTATTATTACAGCTTTGAGCAAATATCGTTGTGAGATGGAACAACTTGATATGGAAATTGAAAATATTGTCCATACTGCTCGTGTATTACACAATTATGTTTTGCAGAGCCAAAATCCAGTGGAAGAAGAGGAAGAAATTAGTATAATGTATAAGTAGAACATGAAGGTGTGCAGCAACAAGAATTAGATTTCTGAGCTGATTTCGCTGTCGATGGAAGAATCTGTCTGTGGTGTTGACGTTCTTGGTATGGAAGGAGGAGTAGTTGTACTTGGTTGTGATGTCGTTATTTTTTGTATCATTGTTGCAGTTTCTTCCACTCGTTTGAATCGTACCTTTTGCACCCGATAAAGTTCCATAAAGTCTGTTGCAAGATTTTATTCGTGCAAAACACCAACCACAACAGCTAGTAATTGTGTAAAGAAAATTAACATCAAAAACGAAGAAGAAACTTTTAACATCATTAAATGGAACGATCGCTATATCAGGGACATTAATCATTCGGCAAGTGTTCTTCATCTTATTAGATTATCATCTTACTAGGTAAGTAAGAAAGGTTTTACTTTCGTTCGATGAGTTAGATTTAGATTTAATTGAAGGTGATATTGCACTGAAACCTATTGATTTGCCAGCTTTCAGAGCTCCTCATCCAGCCTAAGAGCTTTAATGAACCACAATAACTGTGATAGTTTCAGAGAAGGTACTTCTTCTTCGTCTTTCCGACGTCTTTTCCGAAATAATTGGATTGGGTTTCCGTAATTGCAGTGCAATTAGACGTCAAGTGATCCTAATTTTCATCCGCCACCCCGCAAAATTTGTAGTCGCTATTCTATTTCAGACCTATCCTTGTCATGTGTCCAAGTCTGTTCCTACTTAGTTCTAGCAAGGCTTTTGCTCTATGCTTTTTTCAAGGAATATCTTGGACTGTCTCAAACCAGAGAGAATCTTCCAGAGGGATACTATGAGCCTCTCCTCTGTATCTTTGAGTTCTTCTTTGTAGGTACTCATCCCTATACTGCAAAACGGTTCCGGTACCACAACCAAAGTTGTGGCGACGTTTGTTGCTAATAGGTTAGCTTCTTCGTCGGCGCTGATTCCAGTATGTCCTAATACCCAGCATAATGCAACTATTTTTGCCTGAGTGGTTTAGTCTACTAAGGCACTCCCCGACTAATTTCGAGCTGATGATATTATATTATATTATTATATAGTTCTTTCACAACAGTTTTCAATTCTTTACTGTCGTTTGATTCATGTTCTTTTTTGCTTTTCTTCTGTAAGTTTTTCATGCTTCGATTGATGATGGTGTAAGTCTAAGTTTGCTTCTGAGATTATTGGCATGATGGTATCTTTTTAACAATGGTAATAGGCTTCGAAGGAACGCATTCTATTTCCTGATTTTCTGGTCTGTCAGATATGTGATCTTGACAATAGTTTAACTTAAATCTGTTGCAAGGTTTCATTCATGCAATTGGAGAACGAGATATGTCGCATTTTTAACCTCAACAAGGGAGGAGGTGGTGGGTGGAACTAGATTTGCAGCATTGACTTTATAACCCTATGAAATAGCAGTAACAGAGATTTACTGTACACGAAACCATAACTTTAGAAAACTTTATGTGCGGACAATACCATGTAATGAGTTCCGAGATGGTTGGAGTTTAATAACTATTCAAAAATGCTACATGTAAGAGGTATGGACATGGAAAATTGAATTAGTAGTAGCTCTATTATCAAAGTCAGTTTAAAATATTATTGTTCAAACCCTATAAACAAGAGTACCTTTTTTTTTTTCTTAATATAATTGGGTAGGTTCAACATTAAAAACTACTTTTTTACTAATTTAATTACATCTCTAACTAAGTATGCAAAATAATAAATCATTTTCTTAACATAATATATATTCGTAAGTTTACTGAAAAATAAGATCCCTAAATGTAGCAGGATTTTAAGATTTAACATTGCAAACAGCATTAAAGACGAATAATTCATAAATTACACGACGTTGTTGAAATTTAAATTGTATAGTTATTAGAAATACCTGTTATGCGGATTTCCACTTAAACTTGTTTTGTAAAAATACGATCACAGCATTACAGAAGAACAATTCAAACAACACTTGAACACTGTCGCACTCTTGTTGTATTACTAGTTGGAGCTACTTTCAAAAAGAACACATATTCTAATTATACATCATTTAGACACAAGTTAGCTGTGAATATCATTATCCAATTGGATTTTTTGTTGACGCAAGATACGTCCGATACAAATTTTAATAGAAAGTGCATGACAAATATATAAATAAATTATTGTTAAATGAATTTTTACTGCATAATTGAAAAAATGTAATTATAGCTGCAATAGATAAATAAAATCTGGGCTGTGCTAATATTATACAAGTAATTAATACAAGTGAAAATAACAATAATAAAGTAATCATTGTGCACAACAATAACAATAATCTTTATTACAAAAATAACCTACATACATATCTATAACAAGCAGAGATGGGATTAAATCATGAACTCCCACTAGAAAGTTCAGAAAGCTTAACGAAAAACTTACAATTTTCCAAGATCCAAAACCGAACTATTCGAGGTGCATTATTAACTTAAACATCTACGACAAAATATCCAAATACCCTGCGTATTATTCCACCGCAAAACCTCAACTGGATAGAATCCGCTAGACGGTGGAGGAACAAAAGAATATCGTGCTAGTTGGTATTCAGAAAAAAGCTCTATTTGTATTAAATCAACCGAAATAATCCGCTCTCCAATGCTTTTAAAACAATTACAAATAATTGTTTAATTAATTGCACACTTGCGACCGACAGAAATAAGAGGACGTTAGGTCGGCACGCCACACGACATTCTGTAAATAAATCTCAATTATTGTCCTTCGAACGTGGAACGCAAATGAGCTTTATCTATTAAGGTGGAAAATAAAATGTGAGTGTAATTCTACCTTCTTCGTATTTTCTAAATTGGTGGGATGTGTACTAAGAAAAATTCAAGGAAGAAATGTAGTAAGTAATGGTAATTTAATGATGTATAATTATACGAGGAAGTATTGAAAAAATCTTAAGTCTACTATATGTAGAAGCAAACAAAATTTGAAAGTCGCCTCCACACCTTCTATCATCCCTACATTGGTAGAAAATTCGCGACCTTATCCTAAATCACTAATTGTTTGCGTGGCAATATGCGATTTGTGTGGAGGAGTATTGTCCTGCAAAAGCAAAACACCTTTGGGCAACCTTTCGCATCTTCTCTCCATAATTCTTTCTCGTTAAGTGGTCAGTAACGTTGAATAATAATTTCCAGTTATTGCTCCACCTTTATCCAGGAAATCAATCATGATTACTAAGTGGCAATCCCAAAAAAAACTGAAGCAAGAACTTTTCCAGCACATTTTTGAACACAAGACTTCTTAGGTCTTGAAGAAACAGTCTTTTTTTAAGACATTATTCAAAAATATTATTAAGACATTTAATTAATTTCATTAAAAAAAAAAACACTTTATAACGGGTCGATGGCCGCAGTGGTTAGGCGGCTGACTATTGTTGTGAGAGGACGATAGGTGCCGGGGTTCAATTCTCTGGAGGGACGGTGATATTTTTTCAGAGAGTTTAATCCCGGATCGACTTGCCATTCGCTGTTGGAAGCAAAGTGATTAACAGCGCGGCATCATAAAAGGCGATATGATGCTGTCACAAAGCCATTAAACACAACTTACACACACTAAACTACACCGCAAGAGTTGCAGTGATAGCCAGACAAGTAATACAGCTTACGGAGTCACTGCAACTAAGCACCCACCACACATTAAAATAATAATAATATTTTTAATGGTTATGATTCATGAGCAATAATTTAATCCTTCATCAGGGTGTAATCATGTATATCACAGGTACATAACGTAACATAACATATTTAACGAGTATACATAAAAGACCTATTTGAACTGTAACTCTAACTGACTACATATTCAACAAATATTTGCTTATTCAACACAAACGTGTGAAGTATTTATTTACACATGTCAACAGTTTTGTCAATACTTTCGCAAAAAAACATGATTGACATATTTAGGTTTAATCGCTTAATATGTTAACAAGTATGGAAGGTTCAGTAAATGTAATATTTTTTTAAATTCTAATTCAGGTGTCAGTATTACTTAATCGCACAATGTTCGGGGCGATTAGATAAATAATTCAAATCTATATAACCTTCATCTCTTCATTCATCAAAATTGTTAATCTGATATTTTATGATTAAATGATTAAAGAATCAATGTTCCAAACAAGAGTTCCACACGGATTCGTTTTGGGACCAATTTTAATTTTAATTAGAAAATATTTGTGTTTTCTTTTGCTATTCAAATTTATCCTTTTCTGATTTCTCGGACAATTTAATAGACTCAAGACTGGACGAACATGATCTGAATCGAAATTGTAATGAAAGCCTGAACTGTTGAATAAAATTCGCCCATTGTTAGCTGAACTAAATAAACGATTTCCTTCTATGTGACTATCTATCAAGAAGCAAAATTTTTCTAGGAAACTAAAACACCATCTGAGGTAGTACAATTAATAATGAAACCTTACAAATAAGGTATTAAATTACTTTAACAAAAATGGTGCTTGAAAATTTTCCTTCATTTTTGAAATTAAGTAATTGAGTAAAATGTTAGATTAATAGAACTAAGACCAATAAATTGAATAACAAAAAGAGAACAAAGAGCCACATGTATACAACCGTATTACACAATGCTTTAAAATTTTAATTTGATCATCCAGTGGATCTCACACAAAACACTATTTTACCCACAATACATGTCGGTCAAACTAAACAATATTTATAACTGCTCAGACTACCTTGTGTAAGCATTCTAAGCACAGACACCATTTTGACTTAAAGAAAACTACTCCCTGCATCCAGGAATAAATATTTAGTGAAAATTTAAGAAAATGTCAAATTTGTCGCTAAAAATATAATCATCTCAAATGTAATGTATCTTTAAAACCGGTTAATTTCAAACTGACTTGTCCCAAACGTGGACAATTCAATATTTTAGCTGCGAATTCACAAAAGGAACCTAATTTTGCTCCAAACTTACAGCAACTTCTCTACGATCCAATGTTAGAATTCGTTAACAATTGCAAGCTAAAGCGTGGCTCTATCAAAATTACTGTTAGGAAATTCCGAGTATCCGAGAAAACTGTTAGCAGGGCATGGCTTCGAGCAAAGCAATCGTTAAACGAGGAATCAATGGTAGGTGATGTATTCGGGCGTAGGAAGGGACATGTTGGCCAAAAAACCAAGAATGCTTGATATACCAGTTCAATTTTGTTGCTTATGAATGCCTAAGCCAACAAACATATAGCTGAAGGATCTGAGTGACCAAATCAATGTAGACGAACAGGACCTCTATTCTCCAAATCGAGAGAATGGTCATATCAAGAGAATAGTGGGCGTGTTTCTCCTGACAAGCTCCTGACATTAGAATTTGCTATTCTTGAAAGTTTCACTTCTCTTACGAATCGTGAGAACTTTACTCTCTCGGAAATTTGTAGGAGAATCTTGAAATGTTAGGAGAAGCATGCGCACATAATGTAAATTTTGTTGGCTTTTAGGCCGCTACGCGCGTGCTGACAAATTGAATATGATAAACATAACCAATAATTGACGGAATTTATCGGAAGATGTTACTTTGAGTTTTGTATTTGATTAAATTGGTTACAGGTAGGCTGTTGGTTTAACTGCAGGCGATAAATTCGATAATAGAGTGCCTGTAATAAATTGATAAAGTATTACAGCATAGATGTTGAGACAATTTTATCGTGTCCTGATATTTCTTAATCATCGATAGAATTTGAAAACGCGATTTCGCTCAAAAAATTGTCTTCTTTATACGTTCCTTAGCTTGCACATGTTGCTACGAATCGATTACGTTTAACACGATTCTCGCTCCGCTAATTACCGACTGTTTTATTGGGTATTGATTGTAATTGCTTAATAATAATAATAGCACTTTATTTTCTTTCTAAATATAGAATTTTTACAAATAAATACTAAAAATTCATTTGGGGAGAGAAAATCGTCGATTTTATTCTAATTGAATGCGAATCATGTTTGACTGAGGAGACCTGCCTTTTTACGAATAAGATAGAAAGAGATAAAATGTTTTGATATTAAATCCTCATTGGTAAATGTACTTGCCACTTACTTCACACTATTTAAGGGGCTCCGTCAAGTTGGCCCCCCCTCAATCTTGCACCGGGCTAATATCTATCTAAAAAGTTTGCGCCAAGCTTGCACCAGCTTGCGCCACACGTATAACAGCTTGCACCCCTCCAGTTGAGTAATTATTTCAAAAAAATTGCAGGGGGGGCTAACTTGACGCTAACCCCCCCTCATCACGGGAGAAACTTCAAAATAGGGTAGATAGCTTGCACCCACCTTGCGTCAACTTGCGCCATCAATTTTAGAGCTTGCACCCCTCTCCAACCCCTATATATTTAATATTTTTGTTTCCAACCTAGCCCCCTCTCATCACGGGAGAAAGTTCAAAATAGGGTAGATAGTTTGTACCCACCTTGCGCCACCAATTTTAGAGCTTGCACCCCTCTCCAACCCCTATATATTTAATATTTATGTTTCCGAGCTAGCCCCCCTCATCACGGGAGAAACTTCAAAATAGGGTAGATAGCTTGCAGCCACCTTGCGCTAACTTGCGCCACCAATTTTAGGGCTTGCATCCCCTTCGTACCCCAATGAAAACTCGAGTAACTAACTGACATGTCATTTGTAAAACTAATCATATATCAATCCTTGTCTAAATATTGAATTTGCAAATGTGTGAATATCGTTGTAATGGTGAATTACATTAAAAATAAAACTATTAGAAATAAATTTAAAATAAACATATTAGTTCCACTACAAACCAAAAATAAAATTGTGTATTATTATTAATTAACCTAATTATTATTTAATTAAATAATTAATTATTATTTAATTAATTATTAATTATTTTAAAGTTTCTCCCGTGATGAGGGGGGAGGAGCTAGCTTGGAAATACAAATATTAAATATATAGGGGTTGGAGAGGGGTGTAAGCTCTAAAATTGGTGGCGCAAGTTGGCGCAAGGTGGGTGCAAGCTATCTACCCTATTTTGAAGTTTCTCCCGTGATGAGGGGGGCTAGTTTGGAAACATAAATATGAAATATATAGGGGTTGGAGATGGGTGCAAGCTCTAAAATTGGTGGCGCAAGTTGGCGCAAGGTGGGTGCAAACTATCTACGGTATTTTGAACTTTCTGCTGTGATGAGGGGGGGCTAGCTTGGAAACATAAATATTAAATATATAGGGGTTGGAGAGGGGTGCAAGCTCTAAAATTGGTGGCGCAAGTTGGCGCAAGGTGGGTGCAAGCTATCTACCCTATTTTGAAGTTTCTCCCGTGATGAGGGGAAAATCGTCAAGTTAGCCCCCTCTGCAATTTTTTTAAAATAATTACTCAACTGGAGGGGTGCAAGTTGTTATACGTGTGGCGCAAGCTGGTGCAAGCTTGGCGCAAACTTTTTAGATAGATATTAGCCCGGTGCAAGATTGAGGGGGGGCCAACTTGACGGAGCCTATTTAAGGTATTACTTATAAAATCTGGCAACGTTTACGTTTCGACCGATCTACTACTACAAATTCGAGAATAGGGATTTAAGCGGCCAAGAGAACGTCTTGAGAGAAGTGATCTATCCCTTCTCTCAATAGAGCGATCACTTCTCTTACGCTGGAGAATAGGGGTCCAGGAGGTTTTACATCACTAAGAGCCGGTTATACCTTGAGAGTTAACTTTCAGTGCAAGTGACTGAACCGCGAATATACAGTAAAACCTCCATTATCCGGATCGTAAAATCTAATAAAAAATACTTCAAGCTTATATGTTTTTTAGTATAAGAGATAGAAGAAAAGCATAAGAATCAAAAATACTCTACATCTAATTATTAACAATGTTACATAATCAAATATACAAATTACACAAAAACAAAAGCGCACCATAAAACAGTTTTATTTATTAAATACAACGGTTATAATTTTTCTAAATATTCTTAAAGAGCTTGAAATTCTCTTTACAATAATATTAAAATAATTAACATTATCTTGAAAATTACAGCCACCATGGTGTTTTAAATTTAATTTTTGTCAAACGTTACAATTTATTAGCAAACTTAGAAAACAAATACAAACAAAAGAAAACAAAAGACGGATATAGTTGACCATATTTGCGCATCGTTTGCACTTGTCAAACTGTTATTAAGTGTAATAATAATTGCAATGCACGCAAATAATAATAAGTTTGACAGGTGCAAACGATGCACAAATATGGCCAACTATCCATCTTTTGTTAAGTATGTAGCATGGATGAATGGAGAGATGATTAAACGATCGCATGAAGAACAGTTCATTTCAGAAGTGAAAACATACATAAGATTTAATAGTGAAAAGAGGAAGACTATTATTACTACAATGCACAATGCACCATCCCATCCGTCAATAGAATGTTTAAATCATATTGATGTTTACGGTAAAATAAATTCCACCAAATATAAGTTTCCCAATACAACCGATGAACCAGCGTGTAATCGAAACATTTAAGCGCCTATATAGAAAACAATTTCTTCGACAACTATTGTTTGCAGACGAAAATAGTACTGAATCAGTTCTCAATTTCCATAAGAAAATTAGTTTAAAAGACTACATACTCCTATGTACATGGCAGCAGAGAGTTGGAATTTTATAGATGTGTCAACGCTAAAAAAAATCATGGAACAAAATCGGGATCGTCAGCGAGTACCTGTAATGAGGTCGTTTCTTCAAACGTAAGAGATGTAGGAGACATTACAGAAGCAGTAAACGAGATTTTAATATGCAGTAAATATGATGAAGAAGATGTTAACCGGTGGTTAAATTGCGACGCGAATGATCCTGGATTTCAAATTTCGAAATAACGAGGAAATAATTGAGGCAGTTTCAGATTTACCCTCAGAAGAACATAGCTAAGAAGATGAGGAGGAAATTACTAATGTCGAAGGTATAGGCCCTACACATTCTGAAGCATTCCAGTACTTAGATGGTGCTATGAAATGGTTTGAGCGACAGGAAGAGTTTGATTCAAGGCAATTTATGTGTCTCAAAAATATACGTGACTTGGCCGCTTCGAAAAGGGCAGCTAATTTTAAATAAGAATATATAAGTGAATTTTTCAAAAAACAATAATATTTTGTAAACATATAATTATATATTCCTCTATATATTTCCTCTTCTCGATTATACGAATTTTTCGTTATCTGAACCATGCTAATCCCCAATTAATCCGGATAATGGAGGTTCTACTGTATCATCAAAAAAAAAACGAATAGATTCATTCTGGCTGATTCAAACCATTGTGATCAACACAAAATGTCTGCGATAATTTTTTTATTAGATTAGGAAATTGCTATCAACTTTTTTAATTTAAATAGAATGCCGTGTATATTATTGCATTTTTGAATTGAACAATCGATTCTACGATACACTGTATTAGGTTACCCTATATCTATCTTCAACTGTTTTTGAGTTATTGTGATTAAAAAAAAATTGCGTTTTGCGGTGGGATGTCTTTCTTTTGCTCTTCTTTAAATGCAAAACTTCGATATTTTACAAACAGCAAGTAAAACCATAAGGGTTCACAAAATACATTGCAAACCTATCACAGGTTATACAGGGTGTTCAAAATTTAGTGGCAAAGCCGAAAAACTTCAAACGCAAAAAAGTCATTTTTTTCAAATGGATGTATATTTTCACATAATAATAATAATAATAATAATAATAATATATTTGTCCCTTAGATCACATGTATAGTAATATGGGATATGTCAATATGTGTATTACAATTTAAAAACTTACAACTAGCACTTACAACAAAACATTCAATGTATATATCTAATTTACAAATATGTGTAATAAACTTATTAGGCCTCCAAAAATTCATCAATATTATAAAAACAGTGCTGTTGAAGGTAGGATTTAACCTTTTGCTTAAATATGATTGTATTTATGACGTCCTTAATTTCAGCTCCCAATTTGTTATAAAGTCTAATTCCAGCATACATGGGATTACTCTCGAAGGTTGTTGTTTTATGTCTAGGCGTTAAAATATCACTACCATACCTTGTATAATAATTATGGTTGAAATTATTTTTTGCGAGGTTTTCGATATTACTTCTAAC
This sequence comes from Holotrichia oblita, assembly GCA_023690525.1. NCBI lineage: Eukaryota > Metazoa > Arthropoda > Insecta > Coleoptera > Scarabaeidae > Holotrichia > Holotrichia oblita. The sequence goes on from CM043017.1 coordinate 10,804,237, forward strand.
AAGGCACAAAACATGAAAAATATATAAACATGGCAGCGGTAGAATGTTAAATTCCTTAAATAGCTGTCGGCAAGAAGAACGCATTGGCACACCAGCCATATTACGTAGAGCGCGTTTCTGAATTTGAAAAACTCTTCGCGATTTCGCAGATTTTCCCCGGTAAGCTATTGCGTATGTCAATTTAGACTGAAAACAAGCAAAGTAATAAGTTAACAGCACATCCCTGGTTACCAATCCCGCGAGCCTGAATAAAGCATAACAAACGTTATCAATATGGGTATCCACAATACAATCAAGGTTAAATCAAAAATTGACCGATTTATCCTGTTTTAAGGATTTATTATTTAAATATCTGAAATTTGCAATCGTGAAATTCATGAACACCGTTTTATCCTCATTTAAACAAAGTTCATTTGACATGAACCAATTGGAAAATTTATACAGCATTTCTTTGACAGTTATGAGAGTTTCGTCAAAACTATCTCCGGCATATATGTACATATGACACATCATCAGCAAATAGGACCAAATTACCCGCCGTACAAATGGTTGGTAGGTCATTAATAAATATTAAGAAAAGTAAAGGTCCCAATACATAGCCCTGCGGAACTCCACGTTCGTTGTAAAGATAGCTTGATTTTTTGCCTTCAAACTCAACTACTTGGTGACGATCACAAAGATAAGAAGAGAACCAACTATAAATTACTCCTCGAAGGCCATAATAATGCATTTTATTTAATAATTGTTCGTGATTAACTAAATCAAAAGCCTTGCTTAAATCCATAAATATTCCAATCGCTTTCCTGGACAAATCAATTTCACAATATAATCGGTTTAAAAAGTCTAACATTGCTGTGTTAGTCGAACGTTAAAGACTGACACGTTGCATCAGTATCAATGTGGTAAGTGATTTTTCTGAAAGCCATGTTGCTTCGGAGAAAGAATATTATATTTAAGAAAAAAGTTGTAAACCCTGTTAAAGACTACACGTTCGAGTATTTTGGAAATGGAAGACAACAATGTAATTGGCCGATAGTTATGTACATCCTCCTTATCTCCATTCTTGTATAAAGGAAGAACCTTACCAGTTTTAAAAATTGTAGGGAAAGTTCCTATTTGCAAGGACTTATTAATTAAAAAAGCCAAAGGAGTGACAATACTATTAGCACAAGCCCTTAGTGCACCACTCCAAATGCCATCAACGCCGCAACTATTTGAGGACTTCGAATTAACTATAATAAATTAAATTTCTTCCGGTGTTACCGGTTCTACAAACATTGTAGGATATGGGATAGACTCAGATATATTACCGCTGTTCTGAGGTCGATGGGTCAAATTCTTACTTAATGTAATAGGAATATTTACAAAAAATTGATTAAATGCGTTAGCAATATCGCAAGCTTTTACTAAAAAAATACCATACATTTTTTAATTACACTATATTTCTAGCTACTGTGTCTTTTTTATGGAACTACATGTATATATCTAGGTTATGATTAAGAGATATCGTTAAAAAAGCCTTACTTCGTCAAGTAATTTTTACTAATTTTTTTATTGCAGGTTCATAAAATGCAATATCGCAAGGTTCATAAAATGTGTCCTCTTCAATTGTATACAATCAGGAGATGTTCTGGCATATGTAGCAACATTTCTGTTGATTATGTTCCAAATTTTTTTTGTTTTGTTAGGGGCCGAAGAAATTTGATTTGTAAAGTATAATCGCTTAGCGGCTCTAATATTAGCTCTGTGCTCTTTTTTAAATTTTTTATATGTCTCCCAGTCTGCTGGAATTTGTGACTTAGTAGCTACACGAAACAAATATTTCAAGTTAGCACTCGATGTACGGATATCATTAGTAATCCACTGATTTTGGTTAGTGGAAATTGGTTTATTTCTAATAGGAAAAGAAATATCAATATAAAATTTTAAAGTTTCGACAAACAACCTAAAGCCCTCATCAACACAATCAACAAAGAAGACCTCATTCCAACTCTCTCCGGATATACTAGCTACAAATGTGTCATGATTTTGTTTGGAACAACATATTAGATATGAAAATATGAATTAAAACCTGTATTAAAACCTATGCACATTTAAAAGTAGGCTGTGAGTATGATTAAATAAACGAATGCTTATTTGGTTGTCATTCTTATTGAAGTAAACAGTCTATTTTATACAATGGAAGCAGTTGACGATGTTTTAAATTTATTCTACATCCATGGTGAATGTGGAAAAATTCTTAGCAGAATTTGTAGAACGTTTAATGAACGATATCCTAATCTACCGCCAATTACCAAAACTAAATTTAGTAGAATGGAATCATGTTTTTTAAATACAGGAAGTGTTAAGGTACAAAAACACTACACAAAACTTATCGTTGAAGCAGAAGAAAATCAAGTAAATGTGCTGGCTTATTTTCATGCTCATCCCCGGAGTTCGATAGTTTCAGCTTCTAGTGAAATGGGTATCTCTTCAATGTTGATTCATCGCATTTTAAAACATCATAGGATGCATCCCTACAAGGAAACATTAGTACAGTAAGCCTTCCACCCTGAGGACGAACAGAAAAGAGTTGCATACTGTGAAATGATTTTATTAAAAATTCAACGAACATTTTTTATCTAAAGTTATTTGGAGCGATGAATCGAAGTTTAATTGGGAAGGAATTGTTAATCGACGAAATCATCATTTCTGGGCAAGAGAAAATTCTCACGTTTGCAGAAATACACATTTTCAATACCGCTACCGTTTTAATGTATTCTGTTGTCTTTTAAATGATACCATAATCTATGAAACTTACGATGAGAATTTAAATGAACAGAAATACTTGGAACTCTTAAGAGGACCTGTTACAACTTTACCTCCAAACATAAGGCAATACTGTTGGTATCAGATGGATGGTGCACATGTCCACAATACCAGAGAGGTGCATGGGCACAAATGTTCGAAGACCGTTGGTGTGCTTCAAATGGACCTTGGAGTTGGCCTCCTCGATACCCAGAATTGACGCCGCTTGATTTTTATTTTTGGGGGCGTATCAAATGTGAAGTATACAGTACAGCTAGTGATAACAAGCAAGACCTATTAAATCGTGTAAGCGATTAAACCGAAAGGGAAATTGAATTTAGGATTATAAAATGTCTTGAACAGAATGGCGGTCATATTGAACATTTATAGCATTCTTCAGTTAGTTAATCTAATATATTTGGTTTCTATTTTCCTTTGACACTAAAATCATTTTTATTCGTTTGTTGTGTTAATGTCATCATTAAATTTTTGTAATATTTTGTAATAAACTAATTTTTTGTTGTTGCTTGTTGAAGTTTTAATACAGGTCTTAATTCATATTTGGTAAAAAGCGTTAATAACGACAAAACTGCTAAAGATAGGTAAAAGGATACCTATAGCATATGGATGGCTAAATTAAATCTTCATCTAAATATGTAAAAATATACAGGGTGTTCCATTTGAAAAAATGACTTTTTTGTGTTTGAAGTTTTTCGGCTTTGCCACTAAATTTTGAACACCCTGTATAACCTGTGATAGGTTTGCAATGTATTTTGTGAACCCTTATAATTTTACTTGCTGTTTGTAAAATATCGAGGTTTTGCATTTAAAGAAGAGCAAAAGAAAGACTATTAAACATCCCACCGCAGAACGCATTTTTTTTTAATCACAATAACTCAAAAACAGTTGAAGATAGGGATAGGGTAACCTAATACAGTGCATCGTAGAATCGATTGTTCAATTCAAAAATGCAATAATATACGCGGTATTCCATTTAAATTAAAAAAGTTGATAGCAATTTCCGGTTCTTCCGGAAGTTGTACAACATCGTAAATGTTTTAGAACAAAAGAAGGCTATGGGTTAATCTTAACCTGAAAGTTTCAAATTCATAAATAGTAAGGAAGCCTGGACACTTCTAATGAACGGGTTCCGTGGTAGACCCTGCTAAAGGATTCAACCGCGTTTTTTTCAATAATTCAACTCGACTGTTTGTTATATCACTACAATACTACTTTAAAAAAATCTTTTGGACAACTCGAAAGACAAACCTTTATAACATTGCATGCAAAGACTGTGAGAGGCTAGATATAAGGAATATTTATGCTCACTTTCTGTATGGAAGAGGAGAATCGTTCCGAAAAAAATTTCAAAAAAAAATAAATTCACTACTTGAACTAGCTTCAACTGATGTTGAACAGTCCAAACTTGCCGTTTCGTTGACTAGACTTTTGATGTACAGTTCAAATCTGGACCTCGGTTCCTACAACGCCCTTTTTTGTTGATCATGATGAACTTTATTGGGATAGAAACTATATAGAACCTATTATAGAACTAAACCCTTCCTTATGAAAGTAGTTTTTTAGTCGCTGTTAGTCGTCCTCCTCAAAAATAAAGCTCAGAATAAGCATTTTGATGATAAACATGGAATATAGCATTTCGTATTTAAAGAGCCTGGTAAGAGAAGCAATCAAAATCGTCCTGCTGGTACAATGGAATCTAAAGTTATTCCGAATGTGACTGAAGAAAAATATGGAAAAATGATAATCGAGTTGACTCACCTACAAAGCAACGAGATGCTACCTTTTGTTATTAATTGTAACTTTAGTTTTATTACTTTTATCCTGGAATTTATAAGGAATAATTTTTTTTTATTTAGAGACAAAAACAAATCTAAAATTGCACATTCATTTTTAATTTGAGGGAGTAATATTTTAAATATCATATGGCAGTACACATTGAATTTTATTAAATTAAGCTCTTGACCAGCTTTTTTGCTATGCTTTACACCAGCCCTTAGACAGAATAGTTACAAGTTTGATAAAAAATACATTGATATAAGGATAATTTAATTTAGTCAGAATGCTTTCGATTACTGCATAAGCTTGTCACACTTTTTTTAAATAAACTTTAACGCATGCTTAGAACCTCACACCTTCAATTATAAGCCATGCATGGCAGTTATCCTTCTAAATTAAAGCAAATCCTTCAATTCTTACCGCGATATGCTTCATATTCAAACACATCAGGTGTATAATCTTCATACACCCCATACAGCACCATTTCCTTCGGATATCTCTAAAAACAACTCCGAAAAGATGTATATTCCGCAGAGAGTTTCTCGTGTACCAAAACGAATCACAACTTTCGGAAATTCTATTATCTCCGATTATTTATTGAAATTATCTACCTCAAACATACCGCTGAGATTCCCTATTCAATATCGGACGTGGAAAGTAACCGGAATGAATGTACACAAGCAAATCACACAAACGCTCGACCTATCAACGGCTACTACTAGATTATAAACGGACGAGATGCTCGCGAATAAAAAAAAAGAAAGAAAAGACTCGGCGGACAGCGTCAACAACTCTAGCAGCGTAACAAAACAGCCACACAGTGATCTGATCAGATTGAATTGTTTTGAATGACTGATATCTGACGCTTTAAATGGATCATAGAGAGATGAGATGAGAAGAGGAATAAAAAGATCGATGCGTGTAACTTGTCTCTTTTGACATGATGATTAGTATACTAGTCACATGTATAACTATAATATAGTTCAGTTCGGTCGCTGTGTCTTAATAGAGATATTGAATAGTCGAAGATGCGTTGCCCCGTTCGTAGCGATGCAGGTTTTTGATGGAATTAAGATTAATTAAATCGGATGGTGTCCGATAAGTGTACTAATATAAAAAAGAAACTATAATATACAGTACAACCTTGGTAATCCGTTCATTTGTCGACAAAAGTCTGTCCTATTTTAAAATCTGGAGATCCCTCTCTAATATCGAATTATAAGACCAATATCAATTTTAAGCAAGTTTGCTAAAACTTTCGGGAGTGTACTGTATGTGCGAATTTACCCAAGCATTAGGAATTACATTGCTCCAGAACAGCATGGTTTCATGGAAGGAAGGTCTACCGTTTCTAATCTGTTATGTTTCACCCAAAGAGTAGCAGATATCATGGATCGACAGGGTCAGATCGATGTGATTTATACAAATATTGCTAAGGCGTTTGACCGTATCAATCATGGTATCTTAATTGGATAGTTAGATTACTTCGATTTTAGCAGTGCAATCGTTTATAGCGTCATCAGGTGTACCGCAGGGTTCCAATCTGGGCCCAACCCTATTTTTAATATTTATTAATGATATAGCTGGGGTAATTGAATCCGATAAAGAACTTTTTGCAGACGATCTAAAGATATCTTTGCATATTAAAAGTATGGAGGATTGTCATAGATTGCAAAATCGAACAATTAACGTTCTGCGCTAGTGTGATGACAATGCATTGCAGATCAATGTATCTAAATGCAAAATTGTTTCATACTAAGAAAGTGGACCCTATAATCTTTCAGTATACTTTTAATACTGACATCATAGCACTCTCAACCACTGTCAAGGAGGAGTATATTTCGATTCTAAATAAATAATAAATTCTGCAATAATTAAATCGCCCATTGTGAAAAAATTTTAATAACATATCACAATTTGTAGACATCAACTGCTGTGCACCTGTTTATGAATATTTATCTCATGCAATATAGGTTTAGTTTATTTTAGTTTCTTTTTTCACAGTTGATAGGCCTTGTCTATGCATAAAATTAAGTTTTTTTTTGTGCAACTTGTAGTAGTATTGGAGTATGTTCTCTGTTGGACAATAAATCGTATTATTATTTGAAAAAGAAAATGATTGGATTAATAATTTTGTTAGGACTAAAGACATAACAATTCTTTCGACTACATCTCTTATAATAACCAACAACATCAGCATATTCTCTCTGCTCATCTTTTTGCTTACCACATACCACACTAACTTTTCTTATCTGCTGCATTTTTTCTGCAGCTTTCGATTAAAACTTAGATTTTTCTAGAACCAAGACCGAACACAAAATAAAAGTGAGATTTTACATAATATGGCTTCCGTTGTTTATCGGCTAGCATAGTTATTCTTCGAATCTCAAATTTCTTCTACCAATCTTAACAGTGTCAGAGAACAAAGACAACGACAATCGGAAAATGACGGACCCTTTCATGACCAAAGCTAATGTCAGTATACTAGTCGAGACCAATATGCGTTGTGAAGAGCCACATCGTACATGAGGTGCTTCTGTTCTATGGTAAAAACATTGGATCACCTCCACTGCGTGGTACGCGAGCAACGTCCCAAATCCACCAAGACCTGGGTATTCCAATCTTACTGCAGTGCAAACCTTAAAAGGGTATCGAGGTCTGGTAATCCTCGTGGAGCGCTTCGCACGCCTGGACTCCGATAAGCCTCCCCCATTCGTCAGGACCAGCCGGATTTCCACCACGACAGAACCCACCTAGAATTCCACATCGAGGGACAACAAGCCATGCGTCCATGATCATTAGTCCTACCTTCGTTTTTATTTTTATCTTCCTTATGTTTTCATTCTTTGTGCTAATAAATTTGAACTTTTCTAACAGCCAGGAAGGTCCCGCATAATTGGAGAATAAAGGGTTTAAGGGCATAAGTCCAACCCTAGGAAGAGAACGAACGACCACAATAATAAAAAATACACTGCCTATCGATTGTCTATCGATAAACTGGTCTGCTTTTCCTGTTGTTAACCCTGTCATGTCGTGGTCTAGAGCTTGCACATAGGATAAATAGCTACCCACCCCAAAGGTCGTGGGTTTTCCTCGAGACCATCAAGAAGTCATCGCCATACCAGTCACCCAGTCTGTGCTCTGCACATTCCAGGAGTTGAGTGGGAGAGAGGGAGGGTTGGCTTAATTATCTGGCCCGATAGGAAACAACCTCACAAAAAAATCTAAATCCTAAGGTTGTGGTCGAGGTGATGGGATACGTGACTGAATAGAAGATCAGTCTTTATTGACCAACCTTCGGGGCACTGGTCGCACCCCATTGTATAAATTCCTTACACACGTACCGAAGCTCTGCCTTGAGGCGACCTACTCACCTGCTACCTGACAGCACCTCCAACCACGCTGTGACTGCAGGTGTGAAGCAGAACCTCTCTGAGGTCAACTCACTGGTGGCAGCCACAAAACAGAAGAAGACAGGAAACGCTGTACCTACCAAGTCCTTCAAGGAGGCATTCACGGATATCCGAATAGCCACTGTGCCTCAGAATTAATTAGATAAACGTACTTTTTTTTGCTTTTTAAGAGCTTTGCGCCAGTTATGCCAGATTTTTTTGTCCAAAAAGGGCTAATATTTTAGTTTCTATAGGAGGAGTTTTGAAGTTACAGGTTCTGTACCAACGTGCTTTTGTAATAATGCATGTGGTACTTAGAAGTTCGTTGCATTTTCCACGTATCAAGAATTTTGCAAAATATTGGAAATTATTCGAATCCAAAAAAAAAATGCCAAAGTCTTTAGGGTGTTCCAATCTTAAACAATAATCGGTGTACCCCAAATTACTTAATTCCATTCAGAAAAGACAATGTAACATACGCAACAAGTTCAGAGCCAGCACACAATCATGATTTACGACACAATACATGAACAATATACACCTCTAACACAAAACGGATATTACGAAGGCCGGCTCCAATCGCCTGCCGTCGCAATTGGCTGTCGCCTTTCTCCCAAATCCGAACGGCGTTCCTTCCGCTGAAGCTGGTGTGTTTTGGTCGACTGTGGCAGGTCGCAACGACCTTCAAGGACGCACGAGATCTCGGTTTAACTTCTATAGTTACTATTACATACGTTACGATGTCATTTACACATTTACTATTATACATAACTAATTACTATCCACAACTACGATGTAAACGCGTATTGTGGTCGTATACGTCACATCCAAGTTTTATTGCTGAAATAGGAAATACTGTTCATAGATAAGTCGTAGTAGCACGATATGCTCGATTAAAATTGAGCAATGCCCGTTTATATTTAACAGTTTCTTTGTTTTATTCACGCATATCTAACATGTTATCCCATTAATTGTTTTTATTGGAAGTTAATAGATTAGCGTAACCTTGTATCAAGTTTGGGAATCAATTCTCCTTAGCAATCTTTTTTTTTTAGATAACCGTGTAAAATAAAAATAAAGTGAAATTTTTCTGGTAATTCTCCAAATCTTATAAGAATGTTTTGTTGTATAAATGGAAGACTTAGATCAAGCATAGTTTTTCTTTAAATATTGCTTCCACAAGATTGTGGAGTAAGATCCAGTAAACGTGGAAAGCTTTCTGGCAACCCTTACTGTTACTGTTACTTCTTTCCCAATCATATAAAATTTTACGCCAAATTGGTGTAATCATTTATGGTACTCAGTAATATATTGGCCACCCAGAGAAAAATTTTAATAAAATATATCCAAATCAGGACATCAACTCTTCTTCTCACAAGATGGTGGTCCATCTCATTATACTGCAAACTGCTTTCTTTGAAGACATCTAAATTTACTGCTTTATAAACCTCGATTCACATCAATTTGCACTAACGAGGCATCAATTGTTCTAGAAATCTTGCACAATCAAATTGTGAAAAACATAAGACATATTGTCCATTATTGGGCAATACGATAAGATATTGCAATCTTTCCCGATAGTCAAGAGTTCTAACACCATCACGAAGAAGCTAACCTGTTAGTAAAAAATGCTGCCACAAGAGGATCCCTCTGGGAAATTGTCTCAGGTTTGATACATTCCAAGATATTGCTTGGAAACTGCAACAAGCATAGAGCAAAGCTTTTTGTAGAACTAAGTAGAAACAGCCTACGTATTCTTACAGCATATGACAAGGATATATCTGAAACAAAAGGGTGGAGGATGAAAATCCGAAACACCTGATATCTAACTGCACCGCTATCACGGAAATTCGAACCAAGTATCTCGGCAAAGACGAAGAAGTATCTTTTCTGAAACCATCAGGCTGGATAGAAAGCTTATATTTACAAATTATATTACGATAATTACTTTAGCAGTCCCCATTTATTGAAGCAATGTTGCCAATATGGAACTCCCCCTAACCTCCTAAAATTAGTATGCTCATGAAGAAAATACAGGGTGTCCCAAGTTGAGTGGCCTATTAGAATATTTCCTAAAGTACACCGAAGAGAGCGCTGAAAATTTGGTTGCCTTGGTTTCTGGCTATGCTCTTTTTAAATTAGCCACAACAGACAGGGTATCCCTGTTGTGGGTACCTGGGCACATCAAAGGAAATCATATGACGGACGAACTTGCAAAGCAAGGGGTTGACATGCATTTCATTGGACCGGAACCCTTCTTTGGCATTCCCAAAAGCCAGCTCCAGAAGACAGTTGGAGAATGGGAGAATAAAGAAATAGCCTCCCTCCGGAGGAAAACACAAGCGACCAAATTTAGTAACTCCTCGCTAAACAATGATAAAAAAAACTACTTGATCTCAGCAAGTCAGAGTTAAGGACTCTCGCGGGCCCTCTGACTGGATACTGCCCTCTAAGATACCACCTTAAAAAGATGGGCGAAGTTGATCAAGACATGTCGTTTCTGCGAACTGGGAACTGAAACAACCGAACACTTACTTTGCGAGTGCGAAACATTAAGCCGGCAGAGGTTTTAGCATCTAAGAGAGGCGACCTCAACACCTGAACAGATCAAAGCCTTGGCACCCAAACTAGTCCTGTGGTTCGTCAAAAACATTGGAATAGAAGGGTAATAATGGGATAGGGTAATTACAATAGACTAACAGGTCGCAGCGAGGAGATGTGCTTGAAACCTGAACGACCTCTAGGTCTCCCACCTCTCTGAAAAAAAAAAAAAAATCTAAAACCATTTACCAGTATCATTGACCATAAACCAAACAACCTTAGTTAGGTTGTAATTTTTTTATTATTAAACAACAAATCTCTCAAAACAGAACAAAAACATATACCATCTACCACATTTCAATAAATATTTTGGGACCTTTTACTTTCTGTGCCAAACGCTATTGGATATTTTGTAAAACATTTGGGGTGAATAATTTTCAAAGAATCACACTGTATATACGGCAACGGTAAACTTGAACTCCTATCAAATCATTTCAAAAACTGGAATTCGGTAAAACGAGGTGTACGATTTGCTTTCTTTCACGTTGAAATGATTGATGAAATTTCTGAAGAAACAGGTTGCAATAAGATGTATATATTACGTGCTTTATATAAGGCCTATAACTAAGAGTTGAAAATTTAATAAGCTTTATTTGGAATAATATTCTCATTATAAACTCAGTCATTTTTAATATACCGTCTAGTTTTTTTTTTCTTATTTTTAATATTGGACGAAAACATGAAGAAGCGATATTAGGAAATGAAAAAGATTGCGTTGAATTTTTCAAAAGCAATAATAAGCAAAATGAAAGCCGGGTATAATTGTATTTTCCTTTCTAGGAAATCCAACGTTTAAATATTGGCAGGCACAAAAGAAAACTCCAACGGGGGACAAACAAGATTTAATAGAGAGAGTCGACTTCATGAAACGAAAAACGTAAACTGGAAAATTTATAAATAAATACCATTTTTTTTCTATCTTGATTAATATTGACACAAATTGAAATATAAGACGTAAGTCGAATTCTAAATTACTAAAATTAAAATTACGCTCACCTGATTTTTGAAAGTTTATATTTATTATAAATCTTAAATGTGTATACGAATTTATTATTATAGTCCAGACGACCTCTAAATATAACAAAAATTAATTTCCACTAATTATGGACTAATTTAAATACTTCCTATATCATCTCTTCAAAATCGAAATGATTCAATAAATTTGATGTCCATTTATTACTATTAATTATTTGCCTAGATTTATAATCTTGATAATAAAACCATCAATACAAGAATTCCTGATCATGATTCATTCCTCATTTTAATTTTGAAGATTCAAAAAACAGTTCTCACACTAAACAAAACACTTCTCATCTGTTATATCCGACCAAAATCTTGATAATGAACCGGCATAAACTATTTAATTGATAGATAATATTTTTTTACGATTATCTACAACTCCTGTTCTGTCCTGATTTCCAACAACGATTAATACAAACTATTACATTATAAAGATAAAATGCACACGAATACACACATGCTGAATCTCAAAAAAAATTCCATTTCCAGTAGCCAAGAATTATGTGCCGTTAAATTATGTAACCTTACATGTTTGTTGAAGATAACTGTATGGGTCGTTGACCTAATAATAGAAAGTAAATTGTGAGATAAATGAGTAAGATATCATTTTCGTCTTTATGTGATTTATTTTAATTGCGAATAATAACAGACATCAAGAAGTGTAGGTACCTCCAAAAATGTCCAAATACGATCTGATACGAATTAATTTAAATTCACTAATTAAGTTTGTTTTAAAAGTAATTAGGCGTTTCAACAATAAATAATGGGAACTAATTAATTTCATTTTCTTTAACAAATAATTAATTGCAATAAAACCATGTTAATGTTAATCACCTGTAGATTTAACACAATTTAAAGATGGAAGTGTGTCCAAAGAGGAATACTCTGATTTTCTACACTGTGAGAAAAGCCAGCAGCAAAAGCCAGAAAACGCTGAAACATTTTACCAGTCTCCATTTGTTACTCATAATGTAAAGAAGCTTTCGTGTGTGATTTATTAGTGAACTTAACATTCTTTTCCTTCCGAAAAGAATGGTACTCGTCATGAACCAACGCTGGCTAAGTGGCAATAGCAATGTCTTGATAGACTAGTCATTTTAAAGCCCAAAATCGCCCAAAACAGCATTAAAAACGCTTTGGTGGTTCAGGAGTGGGACGCTATAAACACAGCTAAATGTACAAAGCTTCTATGCACCACCCTCCAAAGAATTGCCGTTTTTATCAAATCAAAAAGTGGACCAACAAAATATTAATGTATTTTTTGTAATTACTGAAAAATTTAGCAAATTATAGAGTCCCTAATAGTTTTGACCAAAACTGTATGCGGTTGTCTTCGGCCTGCACAAATCGTTTAATGATTTATTGTATTTTGTGTGAATTTTGTTTAATCTGCAAAACAAATATTTACAGAAACTGTTGACAAAATCCAATACACGACAGAAAATGGGCAATAAAAAGTCCCCAACGCAAAGTTCTCTACGATATTCAGCATATTACTAATAATGCAAACACTTTCTGTAGATACCAAGATACTAAAGAGGTTTTGGTTTTGAGCAACTGGCATTGAACCGAGATGAAAGTCAAAAAAGTGCAGCAAATTATCCAGAAATGTTAAACTTTCATACTAAATACATGGATGGTGTAAGCCTAATAGATCAGTCTATATGAATTTTATCGAAAATTGATCAAATGCTGGAAGGATTTTTTTTTTTGAAACTCTGATAGCCAGTAATTTAAATTCATATAGGATTTAGAATGAAATGAGACGACAAAAAAGATTATTTCTTGATTTCATAGTGGTCGTAGCAAAAAACGCAATAGCAACAGTAAGAACACCACTGAAAAAACAATGTTCCAAACGTAGCAAAAGGAAAAGATGAGCAAAATTGAGAAAAAGGGACTACATACCGGTACTGTAACTGTGCTTTTTTTCTTTGCTTCTCTCTCGACCTAATCCTCCTTTAATCGTGAAGATTACCTTCAAGTATACCTTCCGTTAATTAGTTATTGCTAAAAAAATGAGAAAAATCTCATATATTTTGGAAAGGGTTGTGACCCAAAATTAGACGATTGCGCAACTAGCAAAAATGTGCAGTTTTGATATATAATTCACGCATTATTATAAGAAAGAAGAAACTGGTGAACAAGACAGAATCCTAAAGAAGAACAAGTCAACATATTCATAAAAGTAACTTTATATGTGAAAGGTCTACCAATAAAAAATCTGAACACTAGGCAACAATTACAAGATTAAGACTACAATTCAAATTAATTAATTCAAAGCAGAACAAACTGAAATAATGTGAACTAAAGCCACAAAGACAAAAGCCTGTGTATGCAAAGTGTCGTTTGAGTGTAGTAGATAAATGGCCAACCATGGTCACAAGGAGGAAAATCGTATCAAAAGGAAACGAAAGGAAACTGCATAGATGAACGTCATAACCAATCCCATAAGTATGCCAAGACTGGAAATAAAAGATATGTGGCTCCCACCAATCAAAGAAAGCAACAACAGAAGACCAGCAAACATGACACAACAGGAGAACTTACTTCTACTACACCAAACTGCCGAAACGTCGGATAATCAAAATCCAACGAACAATATAAGTAGTCCAAATAACAACGCTGCAAATTATGTTAAAAAATTCATAACAATTGCAAAAATGGTCAAAATTTGGAAGGGGATGTGGCTATGGTTCTCTGTTTTGCTGAGATAGCATAACAACCAATCACTCTAAGTTGTCTTCATCTTTCTTTTAAAAGGAACGAAAAACTACATTGGCCAGAGGTTATAACTTCTGTGAGCAATTGGCATGAGAATAAGACAATCGTTGTCGCATTTGATTTGATAAACAATATGTGCCAAAAAGTGTCACTCGATAGTCATTCGGTGAATCCCTACCAGTGGGATTAATAATAACATATAAAGATTCCCTTCTTTATCAACCTTAACAGAAAAGCTTTGACAAATTTGTTTCCTTAATTAAAGCCAATATCATGAGGAACAATTAATTTTGCTATCAACGAAAAACCTCATGAGCTGTGATAGTAACCAAGTTTCTCTATGATTGAGTACAACATTTAAAATAAATAAGAAAAATAACATCCTAGTACATATATTTCTTTCCAAATAAACGATGATAGTTTAGAAGTAATTAAAGTTGGTCGGAAACTTACAGTGATTTTATAAATTTTACAATTCTTTCAAATTTGTAAGGAAAACAACTCGAAAAAGACAAAAGAATAATGTAATTGTTTGTAACAAATGGAAGGACTTTGTTTTGTTTTCGTAAATAACATACACACATGCATCTAAATTGTGTAGCACTCACTGATAATCTAGCAAATGTATGCGTTGGTACACAAGATAATCTTCTGGGCGCATGATAGTTCACATTTCGAATGGAAAAAATGGCCAAAGGTCATTTTGGTATGTTGAACTCATTGTGTCTGATGCATCGGACAATAGTGGGGCTTCTTCCCGTGTCACTGACTGCAATTTAAATCAGTGCACACATCGACCAACGTACATAATGTGAAAAAAAAGTAAATAAAAATAAAACTGTTCTCAATTAAAGACGGTAAGGTTTCAGTTATCAATAGCACGACTGGGTTTATTTATAGTGCAACATTATAGGATACTCTACGTACTAAATGTAAGATGTTCCCTTGATGAATTACTTTCTTCATTTGCGTAAATTTTTATTTTTTTATCAGAAAATATGTACAACAATATTGCAAAAGGATTGTTGGACATTTACAGAAAGAATGCCATCGGATTTGGAGTTAGTAGTTAGGTAGGTGTTGTGCAACACAGGTTGAAGAGCGAACTGCAATGAAATTAGGTC
The DNA here is from genome assembly GCA_023690525.1 of Holotrichia oblita. Taxonomy (NCBI): domain Eukaryota; kingdom Metazoa; phylum Arthropoda; class Insecta; order Coleoptera; family Scarabaeidae; genus Holotrichia; species Holotrichia oblita. The sequence goes on from CM043017.1 coordinate 10,819,682, forward strand.
TTGCATTCGGAGGAGCACTGACGAGACCGAGGTGGTCGAAACCACATGATATGATCCTTTATGTATTATTGCATGTCAGATGATGTTTACCCTCCTATCTGGCCCACCCCCACCTCCCCATTGTTTCCTACGTTTGTTCTACAATGTTCCACAGTTTTGCAAAGTAGCATTGCAAAATGGTCGGGGAGGGGGCGAGGGTGGAAAACAGAAAACGCCATCTTCTACCCAGAGTACTCTTTTTCGAAATTTTGAAAGTTGTTCCAAACAGTTCTAATCGTTCTGAACACTGTTTCAAAAGTTTAGCCTTGTATCATGTAGGTACACAGTTCACGAAATAATTGACAAAAACTCTGGCCTTCCCCTCTTCCTCCATTCTTCTCCTCTCCCACAACCTTTTCGAAATAGGAAATTTCGGAAGTTTCTGGCTGCTTGCTTCAAAGTTATGCAAAATAATAAATTTTTCAGATCGGGTTCTCTTTGTCCAAATTTGAAATTTTTCAGATCGTTGTTTCCAATCTTTGCGTAATAATATTAAAAAATAAACGACACAATAAAAACATTTTCTATATGGGTCCCACCTTTTCGAAACAATCAAGAAAAGCAAAGTTATGTTAAACCTCGCCCTTTTTTTTTGGACTTTGAAAATTCGAAGTGTGTTCTATGTGGTTTCAGAGTTTTGCAAAATCGTATTGAATCGTCCACTCTTTTTCAAAATTCCAAATTTTTAGAGTTGGCCCAGCTTCTTCTACTTGTTCTGGACATTGTTCCCAAAGCTTCTAGATTATATAAAGTTCACGAAATAATTGAGAAGAACAAAATTTCGGTAATAGAGTAGGGCGACATGACAGGTGTTGAAGTTGATAATATAATTTTCATAGATTAGAGGAATGCCCAACTAAATTAGATTTCCAAGAGAAAATAGAGACAATGATCCAAAACATTCGGCATAGACTGTTAAGCAATGGATCACCATTAATGTCCCCCGTTATTTAGCAACGCCACCCCAAAGTCCAGGCATTAACTAATACATCTGTGGGCTAAAATCAGAGGATAGTTCGTAAGCGAAGATATCTTCATGCAATTTAAATGGCTAAGAGACCACCGATCAATCAATGAGGTCCATCCTTTAAGATGCTTTTTCAAGTTTCTTTAGGATTGCCATATATCTGACAGGAATAACTATTTCCCGTCCTGTTTGGTATCAAATGAAGGAGTCTATCTCATTGTTTCTGAATTCCAGTAGTATGCTTCATTACGACTTCCATCCAATTTCGTTTGAAATAAATGATTGCAGAATAATTTGATTGCACCCAGAGAAATCAGGGAAACAGATTTTTGCCCTCAATACACAATTATGACATATTTGTGGTTTACTATTACAATAAATTACGTGACTTTCCATAATGTCCTGCATACTCTACAATTATACCCAAGCAAAACAAACAAAATTGATTTAAAAAAAAAAACAAGATATTTGTACAAAACTTAGGCGTGTGTCTTTTATTGGTTGAACGAATCCCTGTCTATATAAAATGTTAATTAATTTATATATACATACATGTATGCAGGTAATGAATATTTTATCAGTTATTCCGAACCGCTAATAGGTGATAATTTTCATCTGAATCGTCTTGTTTTGAATTCAAAATTAGTATTGAAAATATTGACGAGTTAGAAGGCATTCGGTGTTAATTCATTTGCAATCTGTGGAAGAATATCATACGAAGGTATATACTACTCTACAAAAAATACCGTTATTAAGATTTTATATGTTGCGTTATGTGCAGCGACTAGTAGTTGTTGACTTGAAAACAACTGTACTAAAAAGCAAAAAAAAATGTTTGTATAATAGGATTAATTTTTATTATATAATAAATATCCACTATCCATTTATGCACTCATTTATTTATTGCATGTTAAAATTAATTTAAATATCTTTAAGTTAAGATGTTGTGTGAGCAATGTTGTGGTTGACCACAAATCACACAAACACAATTTAAAATACATTACATAATCTCGTAAGTGATGTCAACCTCTCACAATTAATTAATTACAATTGAATCCAAAAAGATTCTGCATTAAAATATCAGATGATGTCTGAAATTCGTCTCTTTTTCTTTTGAAATAATCTAGTACCTAAGTAGTTTTATTATATTGAGTAGCTTTAGCCGTTAGTAGCTTTATGGACGTAAAAAAAAATTGCAACAATAGAATCCTCATATAACAAAATTCTGATTTATCTCTAGGAATGTGTGAAAGATCTTGGCATTCCAACAATTAAAGATTAGTTCTGAAGACCCCCAATCCATCTGAACCCGTTTAAACCTGTCATTGGATTAAATTTAGCTAATAAGTACAGAGTGTGGCAAAAAGATCTGACGATTTTAAAGTAAAAACAACATAAAAATGGAAAGTATTAAAAATTGTTTTAAGATAATGTCCTTTAAATGATGTCCTTCTTCGAACAAGCATTCTTCCAATCTTGCACTGAAGTTGTCGAACACCTTCTCTAATAAAGCAGGAGACAAGTTGGCGATTTCTTGGCCTTTATGGCCTCTTTCAATTCAAACAGTGTGTGGAGTCTGTTTGTATAAGATCTTGCTTTAAGGAATCTCCGCAAGAAAAAATCATAAATGCTAAGGTCCGGGGAGCGCACTGGCCATGCAGTGTCCCCTAAACGCAACTCGGTCTCGAAACTTGCTTCTCAAAAAGTCAATCACCTCATTGGCTGTACGGGCAGTTGCCTCATCCTGCTGGAACCGCAGCTTTCTGCGCATTAAACGATTTCTCTGAAGTTCAGGTATCAGGAAGATTTTCATTAACATTGGGTATTGACCGTTCGATCATCCTCTTCAAAGAAGCATAGCCCAATGACTAAAACTTTTTGTTCAACCACACCACACAGTGCCATCACTATGGCAGAATACGTTCATGCACTTCTTGAGGATTTGTAGCCGACCAATAACGAAAGCTCTGGCGTTCGGACTGATCTTGAAGGGCCTCTCGATTTCCGTTTTAACGTTGAACCCGTAGTTCTGAAGTTACTCACCCATAGCAGAATTGTATTCCGAGTTGGGAGTCTTCTTCTTGGAACTGCCGCTGAACAGCAACGGAAGAATCGCCAGTTTTAAAAACGTCTCGACAACAAACGTACGATACTCAGCCTACCACAGCTCCATGATTATTAATAATGTCCACGTGTGGACTGCGAGATGCCCCTATCTCTACCACCCCTCACCACCTACTCAGATCTTAAACGGACGAATTCTGATGTCATTTTCATTAATTTACATGTCTGTAATAAGCAATAAAGCAATTTTTTATCACTTTTCAGATCTTTTTGCCGCACACTGTATTTAACATAAAGAGTGATTATAAATAACTCGATGATAGTCCCCTGAAATAATAAGGTCCATGCAAGTAACAAGACCCATTTCTAGTTTACTCTACATCTCCTAGATTGTGAAGCTCTAAGCTTAAAAAATGATGTCATAATGATGAGTGTCAATGAAACCAAACTTGTATCTTTGTAGGTATACTGTTAATGATTATTTCCAAAAATTTAATCAAGTTTTAGAGAAATCGTGCATCGAAACTTTGTAATACAGATGAAAAGGGTTGCTGCTTAACACGTGATATCACAAGCAAACAGTAATTGCTCGAAAGAGTCCCATTAAAATATTGCTTTGGAAAATCCGAAAAGAGACAATATTGGCAAGGGCTGACTCGCAGTACCACCATCATCACTTCATCCGGCCACCAGTGCTTTCGATATTACAAATTTTCTGATAGAAAAATGAACAAAGACAGAATTTCTGTCGATTTTGCTCTGGTATAGTGTATAAGTGTCTATCCATTAACAATATTCATGGATTTAAAACAACAGGCATTTATCCAAGAGTGCGAAGCAAGAGTGTGATTCCTAAACAAATGTGCAAGAACCAAGTGATCCTACTGGGAAGAACGATAAGAAGAACGATTCAAATAATTCAAACGAAGACTTGAATACAGATGATATGGTTTCCTTAGCCGTATTAAGAAAATATTTGAGTAATCAAGCCACCTGAAACATTCCTCAAAAAGATTTTGATATGAAACCTACTGTGAAGCAAATTGTTAGAAACAAATGTTTAGAAGCCTATTTGATAAATCCTTCTCCGTTGACTTAGTGCTACGCATTCGAAGATGATATGAGAGGTTGTTTCCTCCTTCCCATTAGAGTCTGCATAGGAGTTCAGCTTTATAGATTCCCATCTTGTGCAGGTGACCTCTTAGACAGCCATGTCCTGATAATAGACATGTTACTGGTAGTCAGCAGTAAAATCAAAATATGCTAAAATTAATATTTGGGTGAGTCACCTTTTTGTCGTAAAACTTCCCTTAATCTATTTGGCATCGAATGCATCAATTTTTTATAACCTCGGAATCTATTTTGGCCCACTCTTCTGAAAGGATCCGTTTAAGCTCTAGCTTACTGGAAATATGATGTTTCCGAATCCTATTTTCTACTCCCACCCATAGCTGCTCTATCAGGTTCATATCTGGAGACTGTGGAGGAGTGAATAAAGCGTGAGGTGTACTGTATACGATCAATTGTTTTACAACATAGGTGGTAGGCGTAGGATCGTTGTCCTGTTGGAAATACCAAGATTTAGCTTTTGTGAGCTTGGCTTCATATTGTTTTTTAGATTATCTAAATATACCATTTTGTCCATAATTTCGTCAATAAATACCCCTCCACCCCCCATGTTTCACATTTTGTTTTTTCCCAAACCCTTACGCGACCGTCACAGCGAAAAATATTAAATTTGCTTTCATCTGAGAACCTGACTGAATTTCAGAAATCTTCAGCCTTCTTGAGCTAAAACCGCTAAACCTCTACGAACTCTTTCGCTGTGAACATTTATTTTATCATCTGCCCTTAAAATTGGTGAAATCTGTCATGCAGTAATTTTAGGTTTCTTTTTAAGTGTTCTTGCGATTTTTCTTTCCTCGCGTTCTGTTAGTTTTCGAGAGCGACCTGTTCTATGTCGATTCCATAAACTATTATCGCCTTATTATATTTCTAATTGTGTATCTACTTCTGTTTAATACTTTGGCAAAACTATGGCAATTTTTATATCAAGCGAAAATTAACTTATTCTATTGTTAACCCAATCTAATACACTCTGTGTGCATAATAAAAACAAAACACAGATTAATTTAGATAATTAAATAAACATTTAAAATCTGTACTATATGAATCTATAATAACTCTATGTTTATATAATACCGATAAGTGAAAGTATTTGTTTATAAATGTTTCGGAATATTTTTAGACTGGACTCAGAATTATATAGTACACGAGGAATCTGACCAATCACATGGAGGATAGGACCTGCGGTCAATATAATTAGTGTTATACAAAACAGAGTATTGACATATCGTGCGTTGATACAATCAAAACAAAACTTTATAACAATTCGCAACGTAAGCCTTCTCCAAATAAAAGCAATAATTACATTGTACAATATATGCACATATAAAAAAGAAAAATTCGAACTAAAATGATCGTAGTAAAAAAGCACGGTGATCAGATATAGTACCTATCTAATCTAGTGTATTTAAGATATCTAAAACAAAGCAATTGTACAAGATTAGAGACCTGTTTCTTCTATATATGCTGTTATCAGGTTATCAAGTGTTCAAACAGTGAACTAATAATTTTTAAAACCTTTGATAAACACGCTTTGTATCAATTCAATGGACGATGTTAGTATAATTACTAGAGGTAAATAAATTATGGTGTTAATTTAATTTAAAGAATTATGAATGGATTATTGAGAACTACGCAGTTTTAATTTTAAAATGTTAGGTAATGTTATATAAAAACAAATTTTTTTTCATTTTAAATTTAAGGTCCAAACTAAATTTCTTTTACCAGGATTAAAATATCTGCGCACATATATAAATAAACCCCGCATAATTCCATACTAATTTTTCCTTCCAAAACATTACACATATTTGGTATTCTTCAGCGTAATTCCATGCGCATACATTTGCATTCAATGTCCGCTCGTACAAGAAATTACAGATACACAAGAAAATATGTAACAAACAGAATTACTAAAGACAACAGTTTGATTTACGTCACGTCCATAATAATTAAATGCGCGAAGCGCCAAAACAACAATAACCATAATATCCGAATTTCGATTGCATAACAAGCGTACTCGTGTAGTAAAATCATCATCGTGTGAAATTTAAACCAATCGACCTTTGAATTTTAACAAAGCGGCCTTGCAGGCCTCTTATCCATTTTGCGATTTAAATTTTGACAATTCGCTGATTAGATGAACTGGCTCGAAGGACGAATTAGTTGAGGAATTGGCCAAAATTAATTCGGGGGAGATGCGTGTGCAAAGATGGAACGCTAACACTCCCGTGCAAAATATCAATTTGCAAATCATTATTACGAAATATACATACAATGAATAGGTACCTTAATAATGAATGAAGCTTCTTTTAGATCGTGAATTGCAAAAATTACGATCGATTAATGCTTTAAAAAATCCCAAAAATAATTAAGGTAACAAGTTTTAGTTCTAATAAATGATATAAAAAAACCTGTGCAATTTAGACTACTTTAAAACAATACTCGTGTAACCTGGTAACCTGATTTCAGAAGGTCACACAAGTCACAACCAAGAATGCTTTTGACAAGCTGCAACGGTGAGCATGCGTATGCATGACCGGAGCTATGAGAACATGCCCAACTACAGCCCTAGATGTTATTCTAGACCTCACACCCCTACACATAGTGGTAGAGGAAGTGGCCCTTGCGGCATTGCACAGACTGTTCTAATATCATCGCAAGCTATGCAAGAAAAGGATACCAGGACATACTGGAATCAGAAGCAATGAAGAAGCTAACCTATTAGCAAGGAAGGCCGGCACAACTTTGTTTGTGGGACCGGAACCGTTTTGCTGTATAGGTAGGAGCACCTACGAAAAAGCACTCAGAGATGTAGAGGAGAGGCTCAGAGTATCCCTTAGGGACAATCTTGGTGGTTTGAGACATTCCAAGATATTCCTTAGACACTACAAGGTTTCTTGCAGGGCATTGCCATCTTGGGGAACACATGAGATTTGGACACGCTCTCTGCAAAATTTTTGCGTGCTTGGTGCGCTCTGGTTCCCCTTTTGTGCTGGAAAAGCTCTCTCAGCTTGAGAATTAAGCTTCTGAAGACCTTTCTCCGACCTATTTTGACCTATGGTGCCCTGACATGGTCCAGCGCCAGTAAGTCCCAAGTCAAGAGACCACGACGTGCTGCAGCACCTGGTTCGTGGCTAACATTCAATTGCACCGTGACTTACAAATCTCCCGGGGGACCTTTGAGCGAGTACGCCCTAGCGCTGGCCAGGGGAACCCTTCAAAGGGCCTCGGGGTCGAAGAACTCGCTGATCCAACACTTGGGGAAGTTGGAGCCTAACAGGCCGCCGCCTCGTGTCCAAACCCGAAAGATCCTGGAGATGGAAAATTAATATCTAGCCACGACTTGGCCGTCCACTCACAGTGACTTACTAAAACAGATCGCAAAAACATTCGCGGCAGGAAGGGCCGGTTCATGGGAGATTAGAAGGCTAATGAACACATGACAAAGATAGGTAAGAAATAGAATAGCGACTGCAGGTTCTGCAGGGTGTAGGATCAAAATCCGGAAAACTTGACAACCAATTGCAGCCAAAAAATTCAGTTAACATGTATTGGGCACAAGAGACACGCTTTTCTCAACAAGGGTACTTGTCCAAGTATCGCTACGACTTTTGCTATCTCAGTGCTATCTCTTTGCCCACAAGAGTGAATGGTAAATCGATCGGGATACAGTTCTCCAAAAAAAAATGTCATTAATGTAGTCTTCAGGCTTTCACAGCCTCTGTTGATGGCTGCTCTTCGGTTCTCGGGTTCTCTGCCGTGTATAAAGGTTGTGGTACTTGACGTTTCGATCATCTTGTCGTGATCTTCTCCAGAACCCACCAATTGAAACTCCACGTCACTTCTGAAGAAGATCACGACAATATGATCGAAGCGTCAAGTACCACAACCTTTATACACGGCAGAGAACCGAAGAGCAGCCAAAAATGTCATCGTTCCCTTGGAGAATTGAATCGCAGACCTCAGCGATCTCTCACATCAATGGGTATCCGTCTAACCACTGCGGCTATCGACTCGTTTCTCTTTTTGTTGCTGCATAGAAAGATAAACAAAATCTACAGACGACACTGCCTAATGTAATGACACAACAACATGAACGCTTCAATGGATTAAACAAAAAATTATATTGGATAGAATTAATATTAGGATTGTGAAGATCAGAATCCATTTTCTCCACAGAAAACTACCAGTCATGTGGTAAGAACGATAAATATAATTAAATAATGACACAGATTTTAACATATTTCCAAAACATTTTAATAACTTAAGAAAATTATTGCCAATTTGACCATCAATATTGAATTCAAAAAGCCAGCAATACTTAATTCAAGAAAGTAGGACAAGAAAACGCAAATAGTACAAATATAAGATCAGTAAAGAGTTATAGAAAAATTATACCTAAACAAACCGAGGATACGATTATTGTGTGTTTAGTTACAGTAAATATTGCATTACTACACACACAAAGTATGTGCTCTGAGCATGCGCAATCAAATGCATAATTTTTCATCATATGCCGATCATATAATATAGAAATATTCCAAAATAACTGAATGTGACATATAATAAGCAATAATATCGAAGGAGTTTCAGTTAAAAACTGATAAATACACTACCTATGACGTCACTCGTCATAGGTAGTGTCGGATTCGGTATCACATTTCATTCTGTTACAATGAAATCGTTTCGAAACGTTTGTCCATCCCTCTATATTGTTAGTAATAGATAAGTAGAATGAAGTCCTCTACAGCAGAAAAAATATGTTATTATATAGGGTGATGAGTTTTATCTGTATATTAGCTTGCTTTGTATTTTTAATGGAACACGTATATCGTTACATTTTTGAATTCTTTGACAGAATAAATTTTAATTATTAATAACAACAAATGCATTCCGAAGGAATGGATATAACGGGTATGGGGAAATTCGTTTGTTGGTTCAACTCTTGTATCACACACTGATGAGAACAAATAAGTTCGAAACACATGTCTGTGTGTCAGGATTGAACAGCAAACGTTTCCTTTATGCACTTTGTGTACGACGTATGGTTATCGTCAAATTGTGCTTTGAATTAGGTTTTACCTTTTACATTGCAACATGCTAAATATAATTGGACAATTGGACACCTGGGAAACTCTTGGAGCTAACATTAGCCAATACGAGGTTGGGATTAGATTTGAAACCTAATCCAGAATATTCTATTCTATTCTGAATCCAGACTAAGTGAGTAGTAGTACGCACAGTCTGTGCCAGATTCAATGAGTCTTTTTGGTGACCGGGATGGCATCAAAACGATTTCCTTTCATCGCCAATTTCAGTTTGGTGGCACCGAGTTAAATCAGGTAAATACGGTGGGTGCAGCCAACTGTTTGGCTCTCGATATTCCGGTCGAACTCGTCGAATTCTGGCCCACAAATTAAGGTATAATAATCCCTTCCGAATAAGATATCGAAAATAACTTATTTGTCAATATTTTGAATACTTATCAGCGATTAGGACAGGTAATTACCATTATCAACGCTTGTTGAGAACTCATAATAATCATCTACCTATTTCCGTTTATCAGTTATAGTTCGCTACGACTGCCAATAGAATTGTTTACTATCGTTATTCCCCCATAATTATATTTATTACCAATTTAATTGCTCTGCTTAGTTTTTTTTTCCGATAATTGCTGACAGTAAAATACAACGTTAATTAACAAAATTACGAACGCATTTTATCGGGCATAGCTTCCACTTACTAAACGCTGAAACTTTGTTACACAAATCAATTAGTGATTTGGTAGTAATAAAAGCAGATCAGTAAAAGTAAAGGTTGTCGAACTCGACTTTTCTCATAATAACATTGCTACTTGGGTAATTAGGAGAGTTTTGGAAAGCACATACTTATGATCAGGTACACGTGCATATTTCGTATATTTATAAGCGTATTGTGTAGTAAAATCTGCATTCCCCGATAAGCGCAATCGGTGAAATGAGCAATTTTTGATACGCCTACATTCTAAAAAAAAAACACATCTTCATCTTTTGCACTTTACCTAACAATCACTACAAAATCTGGAATATTATCTTCGAATAAGTTTAAAACGTCACTTTCATTGTGCGTAAGTAGATGTACTTTTATTTAATACTTTATCACTAAGTGGCCCACGGTCTAAGTACATTAAATTGGTACTAACTGATTCAATAGGTCAAGCATGTTTTTGTCATGATAATCGTAAGTGTTAGATTGTACAGTTGCTCATAAAGATTGAACGTAGATTCACCGGCTGCCTGCATAGCTAGAAATAGTTGGAGTGAATTGTTAAAATTTCGCCGTCGCTAAATAATTAACTTAAGATATTCCATGAAGTATCTCGTTTCTTTCTACGTTAATTTCAAATATCTATGTATGTATGTACGAGAATGCATAACTATTCACTATTCAGTAATTATAGGATGCATCAGGAATTTCGGAAACTAATTCAATCCGTTTGAAATGTTAATTTAATTAATTCAAACAAATGCGTCGGATATTGTAATGTACACTTGCCGCAACAAAAAAGGTGACACTTGAAATCGTGGTAAGATAGTAGATGAATATTTCTGTGTGGAGTAGTTTAAGGATTCCTTAAGTCTTCTCTCATTATAACACCATGTGCAAGTATAATTTGGTAAGCAAGAGACTAGACGCTGTAGATAATTTTGAGCATAAGCTAAAAAGCTGAAATATAGACACATCTAGTACTATGGAACACTGATCTCAGGAAAATGTTGTTAATTATGATGGTGTGCTATGAAGCAAGACAGAAAAAGAAGCGTGAACATATTGATCCAAAAGCAACTGAAGCTAAGTTGAAGGATAGAATTTTGACAAATAGTTTAAATATGATGTTTTGTACAACACTAGAAAAGTATTTCCTGAAACAGAAGAACAAAATAGTTGGCGAGGAATGGTTGAGACTGCTTGTAACAAGACATGCTCGAAGGTTAACCACTGGAAAGTCAGAAAATACAAGTATGTCAAGAGCAACCTGTTTCAATTTTATCAATACTGAAACCTTCTTTTTCAAAATCTGAAAGATGTACACTTGGGATAAGGACCTTTTCCTCCTCAAACCAAATGTAATCAAAACGATACTAGGCTAACAAGAGGGCAGTAACTCCACAAAATCGTTGCTCCGAAAGGTTTAGCTTAGGTTTAGTTGATTCTCATGCAGATTTACTTTTAAATGCCAAACGCATCAGCGTTTGATTCTCAGATTACTAAAATACTTATGCGATCCAAAATACATGGCTATAAGAGCCAGAAGCTCGAAATGGCCTGCGCTTAAGTGAATCGAGTGTTAATTCTCATGGCTGACAATATTAGTAGTAATTGACTTTCCATTAAAACATAACAACTCCATAAAAATCTTATATCTTTATATTTGTAAACATAATAATATAAGTAAAGTACATTCTTTGACGTGTAGAAATAACTAATTAATCAAAAAAATACTTGGAAATATAGAAAAATGTTATTATCTCGTGCATGTATGGACTTCAAAAAAGCAACTCAAACAATAGTTTTACAGCATTCTACACAATGATATTGATTCGTTATTATGGAAATGCTATGATTTTAGCAATAACTGGAATCGATTACGAGGAATTAAATCTTTCATTTTGTTATCATACAGAACAATTTTGGACTAGTTCGATTCAATGGACGGAAACTGGCAGAGGCCCATCCAAATCAAAATTCCAATGAAACATTCAATTTCCTCATTATTTGTCTCAAGTCTACATAAATAACGGATTTTAATATCGCGGTTTTTTCGATGAAGTTTCTAGTCATGACGATGAGGGCGTTAAATATCGTACAACAACTTTTATGAAAAGATATCACCTCTTGAATTAAACCTATCATTCTATAGCACTGCATTTTTGTAAGAATAGAGTCATGTTTTCTTATGAATTCTCGGCTGAAAACAATTAAAAACATGAACTTTTACAAAAATGAATTATGATTTGCAATTTACTGCAATCTTATTGCTAGCATATTTAATTATAAAATTGGTCCGGCCAGAATTGAATGAATTTTTAGAAACTATTGTGGCAGTCAACGTGTTAAAGCGCACCATATCCCCCACTGGTAATATCGCTCAAGGCACATTCAACATTTATACTATTGCAGAAATAATTAATATAGCGATCTGTTAGGATTACCGAGCCTACGAAAACACCTTTGAAGACACCAACTAGAGCTGCGAAAATCTTGCTGATACGAGAAATAATATCACTCCATTACTCGACGCCTTTCAAGGGCTTTTATTGCAGATTGTGAGCGTTGCAAAGGCAATCGAGGCTGCTTATTCCACCGAGAATTTTCTCTATTAAAACCCATTGGTCGTGCTAATACACATCTTGTTCAGTCTAGATCTACTCTTCCCCAGCTCTTCTCTCTTGAGGTGGTCGCTGTCCGTCTTCACCTTAAGGTCGTTGCTCTTTTGATCAATATATCTCTTCATGTCCTCCCTGGTCGAGCCTGTGACTATTATTTATCTTTTTGCGACAGATACTCCTGTCATTGCAGTTGGTGACCTGAATTCTCCGAATTTCATCGAAGAAGGCGGATATTTTGAACATCGTTTTCTTCGAGGATGTTCGCCGAGATATCTTCGGGTTGCCACCCCATTGGAGCGAGAAATAGCCCATGTGAAGGCGACACACTGACGGAGGGATAACTAGGAGCAGTTTATTTCCAACATTGACCTTCTGGATAAGGATGACTCTGATGAGGGTGGTGAAGTGCAACTCGCACGCCTGAATCCGGTCAATCTCCAATAAACGAGGTAGGAACCTGCATAAAGCAAAATATAGTAGAAGGTACGCCTGAAAAAGAAGCTATCAGGACAGAAGGCTAAGGAAAGAATCAAAGACTATTAAACCACCTGCAAATAGGAACAAAGTTCAAAATCAAGCTAAAGTGACGATCAAATTGAACAACATATTCAAAATGCATTGGCAAACAAAACAAAAACAAAAAGGAGAAAATTCTGCAACAAAATTAGTATAACAAGAAAAAGAATCAAAAAGAATAGATCAAGACGCCTTAAAAATAATGACCCAGGCAAGAGAAGAAATCCAATTATAACCGAAAAAAGTCAGACTATGTTACTAAGGCCAGAGGCCACTAGGCTGGACGAAGTATCGATACATCGTCCCCGATATTTGAATACCATCGATATCTTTATACCTTGGAATCGATACCTGGATATCAATACCTATGAAGGAATAAGGGTAGATGTAATTATTCGCCATTATAACAATTGTTATAAAAAAACCACAGTATCATAATATTGTACATTTGATGCCGTAGATATGTTATTGAATAAAATTATTGAAATCAACCTGTACAAATCTACTTGTATACCTACAAAAGAGTCGTAGGTATCGATTCAAAGAAACTATTCGAGGGATCAATTCAAGGAATCAATTTGAGGTATCGGTTCCCAAGTATCGATACTTAACCGATTCTAGTACTCCGAATCTAGTGGAATCGATACATGGTATCGATACCTCGAATGGTATCGATACTCGATACCAAAAATGTCGGTATCGCCCAGCCCTACTTATAACCGAAAAAAAATGCAATCCAAAATGGTATCTAATATCGAGTAATTTTTGAGTAGTAACTCTGAACCCTACAATTTCCAGAAAGTATGGAATGTGAACAAAATACTCCCCAAGGATTCTTGAGGAAACAAATTCATGGCGTAACAACCAATAGCGAAAAAGATACCTTCAAACGAGGTTACTCGAGACACTGAAGAGAATGATGATGATCAAATCGTGTTTTAGAAAAAGACCATGAATTAACAGTTGGTTTAGCATAAAATCCGAAACGCCGTGAAATTACTGCTGATGTGCTGATGTTAATTTAATAATCTGGAAGTCAAGTTGTTCATTGCGATCTTAAGAGAATTGCGCATTATTAGCTACTCAAAAAACTCAACGAAGTCATTAGAAAGGATTTCCACAAGGAATCTGTTGCAGAAATAAAAGAAATAAATAAGAAATGCTAGAAAGTGAACGGCTTGAGGGAGTGTAGGAGATCTCTCCACTGTTTTGTATATCCAGATCTAGAGGATGTAGATACAGATATTTCTGTTATCAAATGCAGTTGTTAATAAAATAAGCTTTAAAAGGCTTGCCAACATTCAAATGCTCTACCAAATAACGAGAATTAAGTTACTGAATTTATTTTTCCAAAATTTCATATTTCCAATGGATACAACTTTCTTAAATAAATACATAGTTTCCAGATAGAACCAGATGTGCTCTTAACTTATTTCCAACAGTGTATTTATTGTGCTTGTTGCAAATAAAGAAAAGAATACAATCTCAGAAAAACAACAAATGAAGAAGCGTGAAAAAAAAATGAAAAAGAAAACCAACAAAGAAGAGCGTATTTCCTGAAAATTTCATTAAAATATACAAACTTTCGCGATAGCATTCGATCTTGATATGCTTCACTGCAAATTTATTTCTAGTGAAAATAGCTTCGCAATCAAATATGTGCAAACATGGAGTAATAGACATTTACTTAATCATTAAATGTTTTTGTATAATTATTATTAATCGTTTTCTCTTCTAGTTCCAAACAATACACAACTTTAATAGCATAATACCGCAAAGATAAACAAGCCCGAGCAATATCAATCTCATGCCGTATTTATAGCTTACTAAGATTGCCTCTTACAGTGATAATTACAAGACGATAATATTACTGGTTCAATTCAGAAATATACAATACGTAATAAGAGCACGTCTTTAATTATATAAATAAATTGAAATTAGCAATTCGCAGAATGCGTTTAACATTATTCGAATAATTAACATTCAAGTTACCGTAACGTTGTAGATTAGGCTTTAGAATGGTTTTCAAGTCAAATGGTTAGTCGCTGCTGTACAGTACTATGTACTTTCTTTTAATATTAATACTACGCGTAGATGTGGTACAGCTTGTGTTTCTAGCGTATCTAATTATAAATGTATTAATTTTGATGATTTATTTATTTATTCATTACATAAGCGTGCTAAGCAAAAATCCGTTTCGCTTGTGAATTACAACACGTTTTCCTAGAAGTTCTCCTCAAACATTATCCCAACTTAATTTCATCGCACTAAATCATTTTTTAGACTTATTATGTTCCTTTTTTTATCGTATATTATTACCGATTCAATTTTATTTTATATATTTAATATGAATATGTATAAAACATGTATAGAAGAAGAAGTTTTATGTTCCGGGATATTCAAATATGACCTCTTCAAGGTTGGCTAACATTTCTAACATGACATGCAACATTAATACCATTTTCGTTTCCCATATTCGGCCCCTTTAACTGGTGCTTCGCTCTCGAAGTGTTTCCAAATTTCATGATGCTTAAAACCAACAGCAAGAGGGAAGCAGCAGTTATAGGGCCGAATATGGAAAACGAAAATGGCTTCAAGAAATCAACAAACTACAATACAAGAAGAGAGATTCTTTATTGCATTTTTCTGAGTATATTACTAGGAAATTTAAATTTCAAGGAGTGTATTAGATTATCTTAAATATTGTTCCCCAAAGTTATGCTAATTTTTACTGCTCTTTTAAGCTATCGGAAATATCTCAAAAAAGATAAGGACACTTTAATAGACCGCCATTTTTTTTTGGAAATTGAAATTTCAAGATGTGTTTCAGGTTTATTGTCATTAGAATTTGAAGAAATAGAACCAGCACTTCTAAAATGGCTGATGTCATTGATGTAGCATTTATAAAGGGCATTAAAACAACAAATATTGTGGCTATCAAAAATGATGGGTTACCAAATAAGCCCATTACAACGAGGAGCTTTCTTTAAAATGTTCAAAGAATAATGGTCTGAGCTAAGAAGTTCTTTTTTTTGATAGTTTCAGCTATATTCTTTAAGGTTACTTAAGGCAAGCACAACCTTTTATGATATTAACTCACCTTTGATTGGATACAATTTTAACTTTTATTCATTAAAATCTGCCTTTACCAAGACATTATACAAGGTGTGGCCCTAAGAGCTTTGATTAGAAGTTTTAAAGAATGGATAGGGAAATGTAAAATTTTACTAAATTACCGTTTGAAAGAACAAAAGGAGACGGTTGGAAGAACATAGTGAAAGTGGCTACAACTTTGTCTGTAGATTTTGAAGAGAAGTCTTCCAGTACTGAAGAAAAAAGAATTCATGTTTATTGGAACCAAGGAAAAATCTTTCTGGGAGAGTTGAAATATCTTAGTTTGGAAGATGGGTGTATTCATGTAGAGAGAGAGTGAGAGCTACTTTCCAATTTCTTGTGCATTATATCCCCAAATAGGCTCAACATGTCAGAGAAGACTCTCGATGACCATTTGCACGCAAAGAAGTCTCTTCAGCAGTTGTGTAATGAAAAAATGCACATTTGAAATAATAAACTTACTGGATCTTACCCACACCCCATATATCCACTTATAGGCAAGAGAATTGGCCTGACAAAATTGTCCATTTAATTTGTTGGGAAGTAACTCCAATATAAATATGTATTATGAACCACAGATTGTCCGATTATATCTTCCACCGTCTTATTGAACCACAGATTGTCCAGGTGCATATTGAACAATTCAGGTCGTTTACCGATGATAGTCATCGTCTAGCCATTATCCCCATCTGACCAAAATCAAATCTGACCAAGCACTCTACCTCTTGACACTTTCGTGAGCAAACAATTTTGCTAACGAACACATTTATCTAAAAATGTACTCCTATTACGTCGTCGAAAATAATTTTTTTTACCAAAATTTCGATCGACCCGCAGCATGATTAGTCTTCACCCACACAACAATAGCAAAGCAACAAGCGAAAAAGTTCGATAAAATACAAAGTTTTGTAATAACTTCTGGCAAAGTTCGAGGTCTCCGTTGCCTGTTACTCTCACAGCTTCTACTCTGTCAGATCAGATTCCTTCCAGTCCTTAATTAATCTTGGAAAATAAGAAAAAAGTCAATTGGGATTTTCTAAAGACTCCAGTCTTTAGAAACCTTCTGAAGAAGCTGGCAGCATGATCATGACATTAATTCACCTTTGATTGGACACAATTCAAACTTTTATTCATTAAAATCGTCCTTTAGGCATTATACAGGGTGTGGCACGAAGAAAGAGAGAGAGAGAATGATGATAGAGAAGAAACCAAAATTTTAAAAGGTAACAATTTTGTTAACGAACTCATTCATCTAAAAATGTACTCCTATTGCGTTGTTGAAAATGATTTTTTTTTACCAAACTTTCAATTCATTTCTGCTCCAGAACCTAATTAGTGGACCTACGATGATGTACCTGATTTTAGAGCTTCAGTTATTGTGTCATATAGATGCAGGCCCTGACAAGTCTTCACCCACACAACAATAGCAAAGCTAAACAATAAAGTCCGAAAAAATACAAAGTTTTGCAAAGTTCCTGGTCTTCGTTGCTTTTACTCTCATAGCTTTTACTCTGTCAGATCTGATTCCTCCAGTCTTTAGAAAGAGTCTTTCTGAAGCAGACAGCATGATCATGACATTAGCTCACCTTTGATTGGACACAATTTAAACTTCTATTCATTAAAATATTCCTTTATCAAGGCATTATGCAGGGTGTGGTACGAAGAGAGAGATAGAATGATGAGAGAGAAGAAACCAAAGTTGAAAACATTTATTTTATTTCAACTATAGAAATATCTATTGTATATAAAATGAACCAGTATCCTTTCGATGTTAAACCTTTTGACAGAAAAGCAAACCAGTTGTTCAAATGTTTGCCAATACAGTTCCTAAAGCCATCCAATACCTGAAGAGCATGGATAAATTTGTCTAATCAACGACTGATTTGACATTTTCAATAGCCAGACAACCAGAGACAAATTTAAGGATAACAGTTAATGTAAGACTACTTTCAGTACATATTTAAGTCAGAAAACCAATTTACTTCCATTATTCTGTCAATAAAATCATCACCAAGAAATTAAACATTGAGGAACACGGTGAAGGAAATTCATTAAAGCTATTTCATGAGGTATTTGAGAAACCTTCTGAGCATGCTGTCAGCTTCTTGACAGCATGACCAGAAAAACATCTAATGCAACTTTTTCAAGAAACTTGCTTGTGTACATATGTGTTGGAGAAACTTGTGCCAAATGTGGAGGAAACAGAAAAACCACGCGACCATGTCATTGAAAATGTGGAAAGTTTTGATTTTGTTCAACTAAATATTAAAAATCTTCCGAAAGATAATTTGGAGTTATTGAAAATGTAGATTTGAAGGAAATAATACATGAAGAATCAATAAAATACACACAAGTGGCACCTTTATAGAAAACTGATGTCGCAAAATATTGCCAGCATTTTCATCATCTCATTCACTAATCATTGGGTCTCTAAAAAAGATTCAAGGAGAGTACCTGCTGATGATGGTATTCTCCCAACTGTAGGACACTTAATATCGTTGCAGTTTTTTAGGAGCTTAAATCATATCATCATTGGCCTCAACAACATCATGTCTCAAAAATCAAAGATTCCACACCATCATGAATGAACAGAGCAGAAACCTTAGATAGGATCTCAATGGGATAGTTTTTTTTACTTGAAAGAAATTTTTCTTTTTTTAATCACCAAACAAATCGTATAAAAAAATAGTTTTTCTTGTCAAAAAAGAAACAATATTATTATGTATTATAATTGTTAAAAAACTTGCGCGATAAAAGAGTGCCAACTTACCAGATTTACTGGTTGATGTAGATTCTTCTCCTTTATCATCGTTGCTACTACTACTATTGGATGGTGCCTGTGATTTCTTGTTACCTAAAAATGAAAAACATAACCATAATTACTCTAAAATACCACACGAAAAGACTAATTTTGAAAGAAATTATTACTATAAGTAAAATTGTGTCAAAATTACATTTAATTGCATGCAGAAACTTTCATTAAGCGCAAAAACATTACGCTTACAATAAATATCACATACATACACTTCTTCAGAAAGCAGAAAATGATATATAATCACATAGATTAGTACTATTATTAAAGTGCATACTTTTCGATGCATACCTAATATTCATTTAAATTCATATTCAACAATAAATAATGAAAATAACATCAACATAGTGTTATAAATATTCAAAAGAAAATACTTCGCAAAAACTGTCCTATAATGAGAAACCTTGAGACTCGAATGTGGTAAGGGGCCAAGGGGCAAAGCAAATCTTAATTTTATTGACGTCATAGATTCCTGGTAATAATAGCATCCAAACTATTTTGTTTTACAGAAATAGATGATTGTTTATTTCGATGCACATTAATTAGACAGGCGACAATACAGAAAAAGCTAAAAACGTGCAACTGGTAAAATTGAAAGTTAAGAGCAACGACACCTATCGAAATCCGTTAAAAACACAATTTTCATTTTATCTTTACATGAAATTGTGACGAGTCCATATCAATTACAAAAAATATTTTCTAGAAGAAACATATTAATTAGTATAATTACACATGTAATTGTACAAAATTGAGAATAATTGCAGTATGTGCAATTATAATTGTTGTTGTTTGAATTCAACTCTCAATTATTATTATACACGATGGGCGAAAAGTAACGAACCTTTTAGATGTGGTTACAAATCGACACCCAAAAGCCGATATGTTTTATATTGCACTATAATTATGTTATCAAAACAATCATGTCTGTTATAGATTCTGAAAGATGTAGGTACTTATGAAAATTCTAATATTCCGAGGTCAATCTATAAAGTTTCATGGAAGCCAATCACCGCTACTCGCTTCTGCCTTCCACTAGACCTGACCATTGCATGGCGAGAAATCAGAATTTACGAATTCAGATACATTCGATAGGAAAATACACGATATTGGACTTCAAACAACCAGCAGTTTTTTTCTCATTTAAGAACTAAGACGAAAAAATCAAGTTTCATTTTGCCACTAATTTGAGTGCCAAAATTTGCTAAATTCAGCTCCCACACAATGCCAACCTCTGAAATTCTGAACAGTTCTAAATAAATATCGCCAAACATAACGTTTCCAAACCCTCAAAACTTAAGCGTTAAAAACAACTGAACAAACCTAACCAATCAAATTTAAGAAAATCCAAAAATTATTATCAAAAACGTCAAACCAAATTCAATCCCAAAATACCACCACTTCTAAGCAACATCTTGAATAAACTAAATCGAAAACACAACTTCATATCAAGCAATGAGAACTTACAACCTGACAACAAAGCTTGCGATGATCAATGACGAAGACTTGGTTACAACACCAACAGGAACATTCATCACCTAAGCTGCCAATTGGCGTTCTATCTAAACCTAAACAGACAGTTGACCCTTAAGGCTGTTTAAAACGTTTCCTCTTTCCTGTCGAACCTCACATTGGGCGCCAACACTGAAATGCGCTAAATACGTTTAGCGTTTCCAGAATTTTCCATGAATATGCAGAAGTCTGTCAAGCAACATTGACATCCCGATCATCCATCACGAAGCAATAAAAACAACGAAGGCCAAAATTGTGGAAAAACACGCATGCTGCATTGTCACAGCAAATTTTTGGCCATTTTGTCCAAGCATATGTGAGGTCACCCTCCACAATTTTCTTCCTGAAGAGGTATCAATTGATTGAGCGTAGGTTTACACGACCATCGTTTACTGCGTTGAAGTCTTCCGGATGTTATCGCGTAGATAAGCTTATACTTGACATTTCGCTGGTCGTGCTGGCAGCTTCTTCAGAAAGTTTCTAAAGACTGAAGACTTGAAATAGTTTTAATAAATTTCCTTCACTGTGTTCCTCAATGTTTAATTTCTTGGTCATGATTTTATTGGAAAGAAGGATGCCTTTCTGAAACTGGATGAGAGATCTATGGTTTCCAACAGTCATGCTAGTTATTGCAGAGGAGATTTTTTGTAGTAAATTGGTTTTCTAACTTAAATATGTACTGAAAGTAGTCTTGCATGGACTGTTGTCCTTAAATATGTCTCTGCTGTTGAAAATGTCAAATCAGCAGTTGATTAGACAAATTTATTGTTCACTGGTTTGCTTTTCTGTCAGACGGTTTAAGATCAAAAGGATACTGATTCATTTTATATATGAAATATCTAACAGAATCTGTCAGAAATAAATGTTTTCGATTTTGATTTCTTCTGTCTCATTCTTCTCTCTCTTCGTACCACACCCTGCATAATGCCTTGATAAAGGAAGATTTTAATGAATAGAAGTTTAAATTGTGTCCAATCAAAGGTGAGGTAATGTCAAGATCATGGTGTCTGCTTCTTCAGAAGGTTTCTAAAGACTGGAGGAATCAGATCTGACCGAGACCAGGAACTTTGCAGGAGTTATTACAAAACTTCGTATTTTTTCGAACTTTATTGTTTAGCTTTGCTATTGTTGTGTGGGTGGAGACTTGTAAGGGCTTAATTTATATGACACAATAACTGAGGCTTTAAGACCAGGTACATCATCGTAAGTCCACTAATTAGGTTCTGGAGCAGAAATGGATTGAAAGTTTGGTCAAAAAAGATCATTTTTGACGAGGCAATAGGAGTACATTTTTAAATGAATGAGTTCGTTAACAAAATTGTTGCATTTTAAACACGAGTAGCTCACGAAAGTGCTAGGAGATGATTTTGGTTAGATGGGGGATAAAGACCAGACGATGATTGTCATCGACAAACGTCCTGAATTGTTCAATATGCACCTGGACAATCTGGGGTTCAATAAGAGTGTGCAAGATATATTAGAATTATTGCGAGAAAATTTCAAAATGAAATTCCAGAAAAAGTCACAGCTCTCAGGCCAATTCCCTTCCCTATAAGTGGATATACGAGTATGGGGTGTGGGCAAGATCCAATAACACTTTAGTTGTTTGGCCAAGGTGCACTTTTCCATTACACACCTGCTAAAGAAACCCCTTTACGTGCATTTGATCATCGAGAGTCCACTCTAACATGTTGGGCTTATTTAGGGATCTAAGGCACAAGGAACTCGAAAATCTCCCCCACCCTTTTTCTCTCTCTCTCTCTACCTGAGTAGACCCATTTTCGAAACTAAGATATTTCAACTCTCGAAAGATTTTTCCTTTTAAAAAGCTGGTTCCAATAAACATTAATTCTTCTTTCTTTAGTACTGGATTCTTTATCAGCTTCCAAACTTAACTAGACGAATGGAGATTCGTCTATGAAAGAGTTCTCTTCAAAATCTAGACAGAAAGCTTCAGCTACTCTACTTTCACTATGTTCTTCCAACTGTCTCCTTTTGTACTTTCAGGCAGATGAAGACAGTTCAATTGTTTGAGAAAAGCTTTTGATGTCATAGACGATAAAAAATGTTGAATGCAGCCGAACCAGCTGTAAAAAACTGATGAAATTTCATGAAATACAGACTTTTACTGAGTTTCCTCACTAGTTTGCGGCCCTACGTTATTTGAAGAAAAGGTTTACCTGGAACTACATTAGATTGAAGATTTATGACAACAAACTAACAACAATAGACCAATTAGAGAACATCATTCGAAGCATTGACTTTCGAATCTAATGCTGTCAAAATTTTTTTTCATCTTTTTTTCTTTCTGGCTGATTTAAATCGAAAAAAATAACTTAACACTTAGTGTCTAGCGAAATGAATGCAGACTCCCTTAATTCGGTCCTGTTCTTCAATTCGCCAACCGTAACAACCAATTGATTATTGACTCTGAAGCGGCAGCACACAATATAACGCCAGCGTTGAACGGCAAGCCGGATTGTACGACACATTCGAGAAATAGATCAGGCAACCGGCTCGTGTTCGAAACGTGACCCGATGCGACGGCACGCTTCGAATCCAGTTTTTCGTGATACGGATACGTTTACCATGTATTTTTGTAGACATACGACGTGTAACGAATGTATTAGCTACTAGATCTCGTATATTGACATTTAATTCGGGGAAAAAAACATTAAACGTATACAATAACAAATAATATTTTTGGATATACAGTCTGTGTTAAAAGTATTGGACAATGATGATTTAATATTTAATTAATTATTGACAATTAATATTTTTTATCTCATCCTGATTTCGATGTTTTTGCAAGGCTATCATTTTTTATTTTGACCAAAGAATGAACTAAACTAATATGTTTGAACAATGTTTAAAATAAAGTTCATGTATTTATCAGTTCTTTTCCCAAAATGGTCTAAAACAAAACTTGGGTGACACAATTTCAATGTTTCAATCAAACTGATTTTGAATCAATAAATTTAAAAAAAGACACCTATATATGAGAAATAACAAATCCAAAATGATTTATTACTCTATTACGAAGTTCTTAGCGTTCAGCAGACGAGTTGACGTACAACATTGTATCTATAATAGCCATATCTAATAGACCTGATTGAATCAAATTGAATCGATGAACCTATCACACTGCAATCAACGAATTACAACTGCTACTCACCGCAATATTCAATCAAACCAAGTCGGCTTAGCAACATGTGTTCTTGTTTTCGTAACCTACATTTTAGAATTCAAAATTATACTTTTCATTACAACTAATAAGGCTTTTAAAAATACCATGAAACCGCAACAATTTAAAAGTTTAAATTTATTATATTAAATACATTTTTTTTTTTGACAAAATTTACATTCCACTACACATATTTGTGTTGGGTCTCTTAATTTTTATAATCATTTAATCACACAGAACTTAAAAACTAATAAAACGTTTCATCATTGCATATATTATACATAAGAAATTATAAGAATTTGAAACAAAGAAATTATACATGTACGCCTGAATGATATGCTAGTAATTCGATGAAATTAAATTAAAAACAAAATAAGAAATGTTTAATTTTTATTAAACTAATGGACACTATAAAAGCTCCTAATTGTCTCTTCAGTTAAAGTCGACAAGCTTTGATACACCAATCTGTATTAGTTGATAATGTTAGAAATTTTCCATTCAAAATAAGTAGCTGATGAATTAGTATTCAATACCAGAAGTGTTAAATCATGTATTTATTATATAAGAAATTTGAAGGTATGGTAGGTAATAAAATGTAATAGGCCCTGAAGCTGAAACGACATCTACGAATCAATCGTGCAGGTGTTGTCAGAAACATATCAAACAATGTGACACTCTTTGAATGTCTAATTAGATTACACTTTGTCATTCTTTTATTACTGTCACTATTTTAAGAGTAGATACGGTTTCAAAGAGCCTACTAATTATAGAATTTTTATATTTTTTTCAGTACCAACACACAATTCATGTCCCCAAGTTGAAGTGTCTCTGTTTTTTGTTCTTTTAGGAAGTATTCATGGTAATGATTATCTTGTCAGTTTTTTTCTTTCTTTCGGAAATGGTTGAACGTCTTCAGCTTCAAGATATATTTTTCCTAATGAAGAATTTGAAGGTCTCTTACTGTTGTTGGTGTAAATATCTTGAAGAAAACTGGAAGACCTAAAGGCAGGGACACTTCCTCGTAATGTAGAAAGCGTTGGCGTAAATGTGGAGCATCGTTGACCATGTTTTTACTTCGCTGTGTTCGTTGAATCGGTCTGTGACGTATAATAGAAAAAAATCGTCTTCAGATTTTTTTTCTTGCCGAAATGATAAATCTCTGCAGCTTTAAAGCCCTTTTTTAATATTGCTAGCGTTAAAGGCTTGCGGATAACATTGCCCCATCACCTCTATTAGACCATAAATGTTAAACCTTTGCCCTGGGTGGTTGAAGCATCCACCCCATCAACATGCTGGATCTTTAGTTTTAAAAGTTGTTAGATTTGCTTGATCATTAAGTAGAAAAGGGGCAAAAATGATGACTTTAATGCCGCTCTATCTTTTTGCCTAAAGCACGATTGGGTAGTCTTAAGTTATTCTGACCCCAGGAATTGAGAGTGAGATGCCTTTTCCAAGGTACTTATGGGCGGCGTTGTGGCGTATTCAAGTCGCCATGTTTAGATCCAAATGAATGTGAATGTTATTCAATAACCAAAGTGCTGAGACAATTGTTTGCATCTTAGTTTCGAAAGATATTGAGGTGTTTGTTGCTGAGCCATAAGTAAGAATGCTTCCAAGAAAGGAACACGTGGTAACAGAAGACATTAATCTAGTACTTCACCCTATCCTGCCAGAAGACCATAATAAGGTGGGATGTGGAGCACAAATTTTTGTCTTTGGATGCAGGAAGTTCAAGATGGGTGACCAATAAAGGCTTCATTGTTGCACATAATATTTATAATCGTGATGGAAGAATGGGAGGGGTTGGCCACACCTATTAAGCAGCATTTCTTTCTATTTTATAAATCTAAGCCGATTTTTTTGCGTATTATGGATTTTTGTTGATACTTGGTCAACCGAGATCAAATATCTAGATGGCACACCTGAAACACGTCATAAATTAAACCACTGTGGACTCTGGGACGGTAAACCCTTTAATGATTCATCCATACAATCTATAGAACCATCCACGATGCAAATTGTCTTTTTTCAAGAGTTCAATGAGTTCAGGCTAATAGTTTATAAAAGAGCAAAACCACTGCTTAGAACCATCCACGATGCAATTTGAGTTCAGGCTAATATTATTACAATCAACAATTTGAGCGGTACAATCAACGCACAATACCTCATCGATGATCTTAACGTATAAGAGCGGCACCGAACCCATAACATTACGAGAAAAATCATTTATATACGAGGGTTATTCGGAAACTAAGGTCCGTTTACTTATAAAACAGAAAACATTAAAAAATGTTTCAAAAAACTTTATTTTTTACATTCCTTACATGTGTCTCAATTTTTCTACATAGTTTCCATATTTGTTGAAACATTTGTCATAACGTTCTACAAGCTTCTGTATGCTTAAGTCGTAGACGTCTGCCGACTGTGAGGATAACCAGTCTTGAACTGCTTCTTTCACCTCGTCATCTGTGGCGCATCTCTTGCCGTCGAGAACTCTTTTAGGTAGCGGAATAAGTGAAAATCACTCGACACCAAGTCTAGACTGTACGGTGGGTGGTCAATCTGTTCCCATCCAAAAGATCTGATCAGATTTTGGGTGTGAATGGCAGAATGGGGTCTGGCATTGTCATGCAGCAACAAAACTCCACAACTCCAAACGCGTATAAACGATGGACGGGTGTATCTCTGCATAGTGAGTCATTCGTTGGCTATAGTACGTTTGCCATCTATCTTCTCTATCTATTTCTCCCTTAAAAAGTACCTCTTAAGTTGCGATAAAATCTCCGATTCATAGATCATCTGGTCCAGTACTTCTCCATCGGTTACTGATCCTTTCGCTAACGCATCTACTTCCTCGTTGGGAATGATTACACTACATGGCCCTTAACCCAGAACAATTTGACAGAGACTGCACAATACCTCAAATCCGAACATCTCGTAATGATGTCCAGCAACACGGGATGTTCCTGAGCAAACCATTTCCTGTGCTTTAAGGCATTAAGCACACTTTGAGAGTCTGACATAATTGCCACATTCGCGAAACCCCTTTCCCGGATATACTTAAGCCCTTCGACAATTCTAACGAAGCAAGAAATATAATTCTACACTACACAGAGTTCTACCCCAACATAAAGTGTCCACAAAAGCCTCTTACCTTCTATTACAAAGATTCTATGACGAAGAAGATGGCAAGCTCGCAATAAATAAGCATTTTTAGATTATTACAATTTAAGCCGACTTAAGGACTCCTGAAATTCTAAATACATAGATCGGATAATTAAATTTTTAATGAATAAAAAAACATGTGCAGGTATTTCCAATTATTACGATTTGAATCGTATACAAGACATTTTACTCATTAATGGAAATCCCAAGGTTAAACTTTAGCAAATTTTAATTACGGAAATATTCTAACAAGTTCTTATTTTATTAATGCGAAATATCAAAAGCGTCACGTGCTATTATGTGTGATAATCTGATTAAAATTCCGCTCGAATAAATAAACAAATACATCAACAAAACGGATAAAAACGTTACTACCATGTTTATATATTTTAGAACGAAAAAAAAACAACTGCTAGTTTAATAAACTTACTCCCATTCAACTTTTTGCAAATGGTGGGTTTTCCATAAGCGAAACATGCGTCGCAGATTTTAGATATGCAATTAAAAAAAGATCTAGCTAGAAGTATTAGAATAATGGTCACACTCACTTACTAAACGTAATAAAAACACTTTTAAAATGTTAATTTTAATTATCATCAAACAGGGCCGTACTGAGTCATTTACCTTGAAGTAGCTATAAAACCGTGACAGAATTTAGTTTAATGGTCTTGTATATAAAAAAAAATATATCACTCATCTTCCGCGTGATAGCATCTATTCGCAATAAAATTTAGAGAGAAAAACAGAAGATTGATTATTGGTACTTCTGATAATATTAACAAATTTTATTGATTCTTCATGCCCCAACTATTTTTATTGGCATATAGATATTTTAAAATCTCAAACGTTTATGTTAGTATGGATATAAACGTGAAATATTCGATGATTTAGTACTTAAAGTTTGCGTTTAATTAGACTAAATATTGTTATGAATTTCAACAGGAATAACATCAAGCAAGTGTACAAATTATTTTGTAAAAAAAAGTGTGTTTACGAGGCAGTAAACTAAATTTTTAATTGAATCTCATTCGTAATTCGAACATGTGTACAGCTGCGTTTAGACCAGTAAATAACTTGCGACAGTATTTGGTATTGAATATTAAAAAAAAAATTTCTGCATAGGATTTTTTGGGACCAACCTCTTCTTCAATCAAAATTTGCATGACTATACTGAACCCCAAATTTCTTCCTTATTTAGAAAAAAAACACTGGATTTTTTGGGACCATTATCCGATTTTTCTCCATTTCTCTACTGCTCAATAATTCTTGAGCTAACAACCATTGATCTAAAGACATGAAATCACATTTGGCCAATTTAAGTTTGTCTAAAACTCTGCCAGAGCTGCCAATGGCAGATCATCTTCTATTTCGTCTTCTATGCTTTGCCATGCTGCCAAACTTTGAAGCTGATTAAAAAGTCCATTATCTGCTTTTTCTCCGTTTCTATCCAGCTTAATAATTCCTGAGCTAACAGTTCAGCATTGATCGAAAGAAATTAAATCGAATTTGGCCAATTTCATTTAAATTTCTGAAGAACTCTGCCAGGACTGCCAAGGGCAGATCATCTTCCATGTCTATACTTTGAACCTCAGATTTGTTAAAACCCGCTTAGACAAATCTATTTTTAGGTAAGTCAAAAAGTCCAACAGTCGGTGCAATTCCTATTGTAGAAAAAGTTTTGTTTTGGAACTCCAACATTTCGCTTCTGTGAGTAAAAACTTCCCTCCTCCTACCAGTTTTTCTCATTATTCAAGTTAAATAAATCTAATTTTTTTTTCTGAAGAAGCTATGAGATATAATCACGATATTTTCTGATTTGTACCTCAATTGCTAGCAATTGCAGATCTTGCTGAAGTTAATGTTATGTCCAACATATAATACCTCAAGAGTTTAGCTACTTCATCGGTTTTGGCTTTTGGTAGTTGTCCTGAGAAGAATTTGTCTTTTGGTATGGAAGAACTCATACACAACAAATTGTCTTAATCTGTATTGTTTCACTTTTCAATTTTGCTATTTTTGGGCTCAAACTATTTTTCTGATTTACCATAAAAGAAGTTTTACTGGGCCTGGTTCTATTTGACAGACTATATTAACAATCACAATTACAAGACTTAGGTTACAGAAAATTTTAATAATTTTGTTAAAACTCCTTTGCATCCCCAAAGAATTGGGGTCCCATTTATATATTTATAATGAAAATATCAATGCAGAAAGATACATTCAAATTTTGGAAGTGTTTATATCTAAACCAATTACAAGATGGAGTACCACCTCATTTAGAACTACATTTAGGTGACGGACTTATTAAACTTAAAGATTGTTGGTCATCATGGTTAGGAAATTCCTAATTTGAATCAAAACCAATGATAGTGACTAGCTAACGTGACATTTTAGATATCCATGGTTTCATTTTAACACTTTAGAGACTCTGGTTATTTGATTGATTATCTTTGTAAACGTTTTTCGTTTTTATATGTAGAATTTTGTTTGTATAAAGAGTAGTAAGCATATAGATTTCGCACCTATCAAACCATTATAGGACTATCATGTTATCTGAATAATGACTCACGGCTTCACCTTGTTTCTGCCCCAGATATGCCCAAATTTCTGTCGAGTCCGTCCAACGCAGTTTTTTGGGGGCCTTTCAAATGGTATAAAATTTTCAGGAAACTTTGTTTTCATTGATGATCTGCGTTACTGGGCTTTTGTTCTTCTGTTTCTGATCACCTTCTGAAATACTGGAGCTTGTAGAAGTCTCAC
Source organism: Holotrichia oblita (assembly GCA_023690525.1). NCBI lineage: Eukaryota > Metazoa > Arthropoda > Insecta > Coleoptera > Scarabaeidae > Holotrichia > Holotrichia oblita. The sequence continues at coordinate 10,849,306 of CM043017.1, forward strand.
CCGATTTTAATTTTTTTTGTTTCTAACAATGAGCATGAGTCATTCCAAGAAACAGAAATAGATTTCTCCATATTGGTTTCATGCCAACGACTTAGCCTTGAATATCTTGATTTGTTTGTATGCTTAGTCTAAAGTAAGATAAAAATTACTCTCATTTTCTAAATCAGAAAGATGAAAACATCCAGAATTTGAATTATAAAAAGGATGGCATTGAGGCAGAATGTCATTACGACTACTCCAAAGCAAAGTGCAAAGTATCCGTGATGGTTCAAGGTCATCTACGTCTTCGTTCACTCCATCAAATGCACTATAATTTTCCTATAATTTCCTCCAATTCATTGCCACATTCTGAACGCTCAAAAAAAATTCAAGGTTATTTCAATTAGAAGAATCTCAACTCTCAAAAGTTTCGTTTTCCCAAACTTTTTAAAATTATGGAACAATCAAGTTTACAACTAAAACAAACTAGAACATTAAAAAAATCAATTTTCCAAAAAATGTTTAGAAAAATCCGAAACAACTTTGAAAAAGTCTACAAAAATGTAATACTAACCTAAAAAAAATCTTAGAACAGCTTTCAAAATGTCAAAAAAGTCAGCTATTAAGATATAATTAACAGCCAAACATTACTTAGAATAAGATGATACTGTAACAAACCCATGAAAACACATTCACACAAAAAAACACACAAAAAACTACAGTGGCGGTTTGGTAAACAAAACAGGTTAGGAAGCCACTACACCGACCACAAAAAAATACTGTAGTTATGTAAGAAATCGATCATCATGACCAATTACCTGGCTGTCGTAACCTTGATAGTGACTTTAATTAGGAATATTAGTGAATTATATTGCAGTTATATGACGTAATAGATAAATACAACTAACTAATTAAATCATATGTTATACTGGTGGTGAAAATTATAACAAAATTGACCAGTAGTATGTATGTCTTACTATACAGAGTGCGCACGTTCAAGCTGCCGATAGATGCATTAGGAATGTGTGGCCGACTGTAACTGGGAAGCGCAACACCTTGATAACTGAGTCTAATATGCACGTACGCAGGCGCAAGTCTGTTGCTATCACAAATGACTGTATTCTGTCGTGCTTGAGCATTTCGATCTGTTGATAGGATCTTCAATGTGTTAGAGCAGGCATAGGATTTTAATATGTTAGATAAAGAGATACAATGAATGCATTTGTCCAAGCGAACAGTACCGATATACGTTTCCTGTGTTAACTAACAGACGTTTCTTGGCAGTTCTTTTTCATCTTACACGAAACATATCAACAGGTCGTGCGCGCGCGCCCGGTATAGCAATAGGTAGTTATTATATTTAAATAAAAATCGGTGTAGCACGTGTCCTAGTCTCCGCATAACATTAAAATAATTATCGGGAAAAAGATCAACGCCACGAGAACAAACAATCTATTAGAATGACCTTAGTTTAATTGCTAAACTCGTATATTACTCGTAAGATTGTATTCCCCTGAGTATGTCTGTAGGTATATTTTAATAGTTGTTAATGTTTCACCTGTTTTTTAATGTAATTAAAAAATTATGTTTTAAACGTAGTATACCATGATTTAAAAAAATCAACCGACAAGGATTAAGTTTGAAATTCATGGACAAGAAATCCTAATATATTCCAAATCAATGACAGTAATACAAAATGATCAAAATCAGACATCAAACGAAAGCATTGAAAACAAGATAATTATATTGTGGTAAGCATTATTGCGTGATATTGAAGAACTAACTATTGCAAAAATAAATCCGAAAATAGCTAATATGATATTATATCCACTTGTAGTTGTGGTAATATTGATTGCTTCTCTCGAAGATCCAAGACTCAAGTTGCAACTAAAATAGAAGCTACTGCATTCAAATCTGATTTTGTCAACTCCTCATTACACAATCATGGAATTCGTTGATGTCAAACGATGATTTTCGATCGTATGTGGTCCAGAGACTCGAGCCTTATCACTTTCAGCATTTGACTACCTTTGAACATTTCGATCTTTCATGGTCTAGAGTCATGGGATACCAGGACGTACCATTTTCAACTTTTGACCACCTCTGAAAGTCTGTTAAAAGTGCCATGAAGTCCCCAGTCTGTCAAGTTTCTTGTTAGATGTAATTCCAATTCGTAAAGAAATTAATTTGTTTTTTTGATTTTTTGTGACTCTTATGGAGATTTCAAAGATTCTTTCCGCCATTTTGGTAGCTTTTTTGATCATTTTGTTCTTGTCTTTTCTGATATAGTTGTTAATTTGCTCCAAAAACTCATTTGCATTGCGAAAATCCCGTTGTTTCATCCTTTTCCAACAGTATCCACTATGATTAGGATATGGCTTGCTAAATTATGGTGGTCCATGTATACATCACACTGGTGTGTACTTCCTTTCTCATCTAATTCCTTTTGTAATCCGTTCCTCATAAGTGCTTTTGATCATCTGCTCAAAATTTAGAGCATACACGTCCATTTTGCAGTATAAGCATCGCTTCTGCAACCTTCCAATTATCATGGCACTCTTGATTTTCCAGTAGATCTTCATAACAGACCAGAAGTAATACTGGTGCCCATTTGGCAACATCTTTGATTGTTTCTGCTGGTATTTTGTCCGTTCCAGAAACCTGGCTCTCGACACAAGTCTTTCCTGCATTATTTTTTGGTGTCCAAAATTGTTTTTACAAACTCCATCTTGGCCGGTTTCCCCTGCTTATTTACTCTCTACTTGTATCCTGATCTCCAACTGGTCTAGATAATTTCCTACTAAGTTGTATTATGAGAGGGTTTTACGCTTGTAATAGGTGCCATTCCCTCTAATGGACAAAGTTGGAAGTAATAGTGCCGACTGTCAAACAACTCAGGTCGTTACTGCAGACACACATCTGGCTTGGACAATTCATGGATTGACAGTTCCGCTAGATGTCTCGAACTGCTAAGCAGTCCAGTGGTGATTCCATGTACGGCTTATCACGACGTAAAATATTGAAGTAGTCGAGAAATGCGACAATATAAAAATATATAGAATCGCCCTGTATTGCAGAGTCGCTTGCAGGGTGATTCCACCAATATACCATGAGCGCCTATTACAAGCAGTTTTTGGTTTTTTATATTGCGGCATTTCTGGACGTGTTTAATATCAGCTTACTTCCAAAAATGGGAATCAAGTCTATAGGGGTTGGTCAGAATAAAACTAGGAAGTTAAAGGATACCACATCCCCTATTAATTCTTTAATTTTTTTTACTGAGTTTTAGAAGATGAGTTGTTTGTCGTCCATGACCGTGTTTCAGTCACTAAATGACACATTGCTCCACAAATTCCAAAGCTGATGTAACATTTTTCAAATTTCTCGGTTTCGTTCGCAAGATTAAGCCATTAACTAGAAAATTGGTCGTTTTTTTTTCTGCAAAAAAACATTTATACAATTCGTCAACCGAAGGATACAAAGATGACTGTATTTTTACTTTTAAAACTACATATTTTATTTTACAAACAAGTCGCTGTGTAACTGTGTAAAATTTCCCTTACGTCCACTACTACAGTATTCCTTTCAAACCACAAAATAATTTTTTACATTCTAATAAAGAAACAAAAAAATGGGCAAAATTTATGCAAAATTTTTCCAAATTATATGGATGTCGTGTGTGTTTTTCTTTCAAAAATAACTACAATCCTTCCCATGGTTTAAATATAAACCACCAGTTGCCTAACTGGACCGTCGATTGACGCAAATCATAACGACATTACTCCGTGTTTATTGTTTTTTATGATATTTGTGTTCCTCTTTTTTTATCCAATGCTTACTATAATTAATTATAGCAGTCATTGTAATTTTCGACAAATAACGCTCTTATTCTAATTGCTCACTTGGTTTTTTTTTTTTAATTTTCCTGTAGAAACATTAATAATTGTACACCTGGCATGTAGTTGAATGAAATTTATCCGAAACACCTCAAGTAGGATATGTACCATCTTTGACAAATTAAATGCGAATTTTTCAGCGAGGAATTTCCATTTACTAAGTAAAGGCTATACTTTGAAGCAAATTTAATTTCTCTACAAGAGAGTACTTCTTTAGAGTAATTAAATTCACTTTAAAGCAAAGCCATTATTTACAAAATCAACATTCCCCGATCAAAGATTCGCATTTAAATTGCCAAAGATGGTACATTTATATTTATTTACGATTTTGAAGGTTGCGGTTCATTTTGACAGCACGGTATATATAATTATTATCCAATATTTCTTCATGAATTTTTTATGGAGACAAGCAAATGGTACAAAGTAAATGAAGATGGCTCAAATAGATGACAGCCATAAACTTTTCGGCTAGAGATTATGTGCCAGCCAATACTTATGCCAAATTATTTTGACACATATCGATTAGAACTGCGATTTACTATCACATTACGGTATAATTTCGCTACATAACATTTATCAAATGTTGTTTTTCCTATTTTGACAAACCGTATGCATACGTAATAACATTTTTTTGCAAAGCATTCTAGGTTCAAGGCTAGTTTATTCCGAATTTTGTTTGGTAAAAGTACGCAATAGTAATTGTGGTGAACATGCTTCTCGTATTGGTTTTATCACGTGCATGTAACGGAAAATTTAATTTCTTCATTTAGAGCAATTAAAAGAGTTTTATTTCCTTCGCTTTTATGTTGATTTCATTTTTGGGAAACCGAATTGAATTAATACAACACCAGAATAACCACAAATAAAGATAGTTTTATCTATTTACTATTCCACTTTCCTAATTAGGCATGAAATTTGTACATGTGCTTTTGCAGTGATGCTACCACATTAATCTCTTATTTTCGACCACTAGTTCATCAAAATTTTTATGTCGCTTATGATAATTTCTAAATAAAATCTTGATACAAACACTTGTTTATGAGGCTTTATTTTTATTATATTTAATTAGAGGGTAAAAATTTTATTGATTCAATTTTATTATATAAGAAGCTGGTTTAATATCAGTAATAAAAAAAAAGTGGCGTCTTAAGGAATAAATAATTAGATGTGTTAATATAGACAACCAAGGTTTTAACGACAAACATAATTATGTTATGGTGTCATCAAAATTAGAGATATGAAAAGCTGTTCTTCGTATCATAGAGCACAGTTTTATGAATGAATATATTAAGAAGAGTTTGTAATCTAGGTCATCGTGAAGTCATGTTTTGCGCGAGAAATTGTGAAAATGTCAACAATATGTTTCAGTGTTCAGTATTGCTTTCGAAATTCTTAATAAAAATGGTACGATCAATAAAACGTGATCTTTTTTTAATTTTATAACTTAGTTTTGTTTAAACCGATAAGAAGGGTACAGCTGGTGTTTTGGAAGATTTCCTTTAATATAATTTTTTTTCAAGCAGAACTCTCATTAATTGCACGCTTAAGATGAGCATAAAATTTTTAAAAAGGAATCGTAATTGTTTATAATTAGAATTTAATTTTGTAATAACTTATTTCCGTTATCAAATTACTACAGATATAATTAATTTAATTTAGAAAATATAAAAACAAAATTAATTGATACATCTTATAGAATCAATGCTGAAAAAGGCACAAAACATTTTTTTTTAATCTGATTAATCGGATCGATAGTCGCTATGATTAGACGATTACCCAGTGATGTGAGAGATCGTTAGATTCGCTGTTCAATTCTCCGAGAAGACGGTGGCATATTCCTCGGGGAATTGTATTTTAATCGATCTACCATTCGCTCTTAAGAACAACACAGTCCCTCCGATTCTCTGGATGGACGGTGACATTTTTTCAGCGAGTTGAAATCCGGATCGACTTACCATTCGCTGTTGGAAGCAAACTGATTAACAGCGCGGCATTATAAAAGGCGGTATGATCCTGTCACATTTGGACACAATTTACACATACAAAACTACACCGCGAGAGTTGCAGTGATAGCCAGACAAGTAATACAGCTTACGCAGTCGCTGCAACTAAGCACCCACCGCACATTTAAAAAAATGGCGAGATAGTATTGTAACAAGGCTGTTTAAACTAATTGACACGCACAAATTACACAGCAAGAGTTGCAGCGGTTCAGAAAAGCGATGCAGGAACCAACACCCAACACAAGACAAAAATATTGACATAATATCGATATCTTCACTACATACAAACCACAAATTACAACCGCTTCATAAAATAAAGTCTCGTTTCCAAATCTCTAGGATTTTGGCTTCTTGATATAGAAACATATTTTAGAATGATGAATTCTTGAGTTCTAACTTCATTAACCGTCCAGGAGAATTGAATGTGACCTCCTCAAATAAACCGTTAACATGCTAGATGTTCTCTAAGTTGCTTCTACTTCACAAGTTGCTGCATCTGCTACATGTTCTTTTGTCTTTCTTTCATCAATTTCTTCTGTTTCGTTTTCTAAACTGCTTGTGTTTCCCATTTGCTCATCTTGTAATTCTTCAAAATATTCCTTCCATCTGTCCAATACATCCGATTTCGTTAATATTACCCCTGCTTTATTATTAATAGATACAGCTTTTACTTGCTTCTGTTTCCTTAACTTCTTTAGTGTGTGATAAAGCAATTTTGATTCTCCTGACTATTATTTTCGAGTTTTTTCCCAAATTCCTGCCATGCTATTTTTTGCTTGCCTTATCATATTCTTCACTTTTCCTCGCTGTTCTTTGTATTTATTATACACATTCTGTGACTTTTTATCGTCGTTCCACCATGACCACCTGTTTTAAGCATCAATGTTTTAATTTTTCCCACTTCTGTTTGTCGTTTTGTATTTCAATTCTTATGATTTTCTCATATTTTTGTGCCATTTCCGTTTGTTGTAATTTATATGATTTTTTGTTTCTTGTTTGTGCTTAACCATTTCGGTTGTTTTTGTATATTCCTTTCTCAATATTTTCAGTTTTCCTTCTAATAAATAGTGATCACTATATATTTCAGCCCCTCTTCTTACTTTTATATCTTTCACCATTCTTCTATTATTTCTTTCTACTAGAATATAATCTATTATTGATCTTTCGTTTCTACTTGATACTACTCTAGTAAACTTGTGTATATCTTTATGGTCGTAAAATGTGTTGGCCACTACTAAGTCATTAATTAAACATTAATCTATAAGTTTATCTCCATTACTATTTCGCTCTTTTTCCCCACATTTCCCTATTTTCTAGTGCCGATTCTACTGTTAAAGTTTCCTGCTACTAGAACTTTTGCATCACTAGTTTCTGTGATCTCTGTTAAATCGTCCCAGAATTTATCTTTTTATCTTTTTTTTTCATTTTCGTTAGGTCCATAGACTCCTATGATTGTAAGGCTTTCCCCGTCAATAAAAAAATCGACTGTTAGAATTCTCTCAGACTATAGCCTTTCCATTATGTTTTAAAGTAAGTTTCGATGTACTATACATATTATTCCTTCTGCAGCTCTGTTCATTTGTGGTATTCCACTGTACATTAACCTATATCCGTCTGTTATATCAATTTCCCCTATCCCTTTCTTTTTTGTCTCCGGTATCAGTAGAATGTCCAATGTCGTTTTGAAAAAATAAGAAGATAGAAAAGAAGAAACGGATGGGAGAGTTCTTCATCATCGTTGGACGACGTAGAAGATTTAGAAAAAAGTTCTGTTCTAGTAATGAGTTACAGTTAATATTTCTCATAGATTTCTATAGATTCTATTGAATAAATCTTAAATTAAAAAATTAGAATTGTTCCTTTGTATTTTTACTAATGGTCCATCTAACGCTTGAATTTGAACTTGAACAGAAATGAGAAACATCGAAAACTTACTTCCAAAGTGGTGAGTCCTCAACTCAAACTGTAAAAAAATCTCTAATAAATGGGAGGTCTTCAACTCAGTTTGTAGATGAATTCGTGAAACTGTTTATTGCACAAAACAATCCGTTCACGTTCTCATCCAGTGCGTTCAGCCGAAAACATTGCTGCTATTACTCAGAGTGAGTGTGAAAATCCATCAACATCAACTCGTCATCGCACTTCTCTGAGGAAAATTTAGAATAAGGACGTCGGTATGAAGGCTTACAAAGTTCAATTAATCCACGTACTGAAGCTTGATGACCCATGAGTTTTCGATTGGCCCAATAGACTGAAGATCGCTTGGCCGATGAAAAAATTTCATCTTTTCAAATAAGGCCCATTTCCGCATCGGAGGCTATGTCGTTAAGCAAAATTATCGCATTTGGGCCTCAGAAAATGCGAAGATCATCATTGAGAAGCCGATGCACCCAAAACGAGTAACTGTTTGTTGTGGATTTTGACACGGTAGCATCATTGAGCCATTTTTTCAATGAACGTTTGTTTCCACAAATTGAAGAGGATGACATGAACGACGTTTGGTCCAACGCAAGCCGTTAAGGATAAATGTTAAGCCAACCACCCATAGACGATTGAGGCCTTGAAAGACGAAATCGAAGCTACATATATTTATTTTGAAAACTTTAAGGTGTGTGTTATGTAAATGTGTTCAATGGTGTTGTTACAGCACTATCTAGCCGTTTATAATGCTGCGCTGTTAATCACTTTGCTTCTAACAGCTAAATCTCGGGACTCCCACATGACTGGGTAGTTTATTCGTTTATTCCATGGTTGAAAAAGTTTATTGATCGCCATACATTCTAATAGATTTAATTTTATGTCTTTGTTTTCTATTGTTTTATAATCTGAATATCTTCTCTAGTAGATGGTTGTGATCTATTCTATCGATTCAATGGGTGTATGTGTTTAGCATTCCGTCAATTTTATAAATCTGTGAATAGTGTAGCATATTAAATTGCTACAAACGTTCTTCTGATTAATAACGACGAAGTTTGAGAACCTGTTTAGATCATAGAGTTTCATTATAATTCCTTGTTACACTATTTTCATTAGGATATCTGTATGCATTATTCAGCAATCGAATTTTACAGATCTCGGAACAATACATGATAAAAATTATTGCAATATTTTAGTACTCCTTTATAAGAAAAAAAAGAAGTGCACCGATTACGCACTTTATAAAAATTGTACTTAATTGTTATTAAATTAGACACGCTCCGTGTTACCAGATAATTACACATTAACTTATTATTGTTATATACATATTTTGTTTACGAATCTATTTTATTGCACCATTGTTTTTCCTATGTAAATATTATGCCTTTCCTATTATTCGGTGAATTGTGTACATTTCGGATTTTCAAGAAAGATTTACTATTTTATTGCTTCTGAACATATATTTTTCACTTCTACCTTCACTATAGCAACACGGAACTATGAAAACATTACGCAAGATGTTTTCTATTTTCTATATGTATTACATAAATAATACAATGTAAACATATACATATATACATATATGTTGTACAGTTGCTAGAATTGGAAAACTTTTTACGACATTTATTTTGACCATACCGACCATATCTTCACATTATAAAATATGATGCTCTTCCATCCTCCAATCCTCCAACTTAATAAAAATTGTTCGTCAGATAATGAAATTCTTGTATTTATCACAGTGATTTATCATTTACGAACGGTATAAATGGAAGAGGTCCTAAAATAGAACCTTGAGGAACGCACGTCATTAAAGATAATTGCGTCAATGCAGCATTACTTACGATATGGTCATCGCCCTTAATTGGACCTATTCCTTTAAATACGATCTAATCAAGTGACGACTCCGGTTTTGACAAACTAAAAAAAAAATGAATTAATAATTGCTTGATTTACAAGGGAATGAATGACAGAAATGCTTTGGAAGTCTATGTTGTTTGTCCTAGATTACTATACAGCATTGCATATTCGTTGTTTGTATTGTTAAAGTACTAATGTTTATGGACAATAAACTAGTTTATAAAATAAATAACTATAACGCAGTCGAACATAAAATTATATCAATTAATCTAGATATAATAAATCAGTACAAAAGTTGTGCCACATCCTCCCGAAAAATGAAGCTTAAAATTGTGCTACATCCTCTCGAAAATAGGGTACCTGACAACTATACCACATCCCGCGAAAAAAGAACCTCGAAACTGTGCCACATCCCCCCCTTTTTTTAAATGACAGTTGGCAGTCCATTGTTCAATTGTTAAAGTACTAATGTTTATGGACAATATACTAGTTAAACTAAATAAATCATTAAAATGCGCAGCCTAATTTACTCCTTGTTCTAAATCATTTTCTGAAGTTGAGCCACATCCCCCGAAAAATGAACCTTAAAATTGTGCCACGTGCTCCCAAAAATAGGGTATCTAAAAATTGTGCCACATCCCGCGAAAAAAGAACCTGGAAACTATGCCACATCCCCCGAAAAGCAATCTCGAAACTGTGACAGGCCCCCTACATCCAAAAAAAAAAAAGGATTATAAAAATGACATCTCCGCGTTTTTAAAACGACAGTTGGCAGTCCATTGTTTAATTCTTAAAGTACTAATGTTTATGGACAATTAACTGGTTCATAAAATAAATAACTATGACGCAGTCGAACATAAAATTGTATCAATTAATCTAGATATAACAAATCAGTAAAATGGGCGGCCTAATTCACTTCTTGTTCTAAATTATTTTCAGAAGATGAGCCGCATCCTCCCAAAAAATTAACCTTAAAACTGTGCCACATCCCCCCGAAAATAGGGTACCCAAAATGTGTGCCACACCCCCTGAAAAAAGAACCTCGAAACTGTTCCACATCCCCCGAAAAGGGAACTTCGAAACTGTGCCACATCCCCCAAAAAATGAACCTTAAAACTGTGACAGCCCCTTTCCTCCAAAAAAAACAAGATTAATTAAGTCAATCAAACATTAATTCATAGCTTGCCGTGATCTAGAACTATCGGTATAAAAGATTCCATTTCTCTTAGCCGCCAAACTGTACCACATCACGAATTTGAGCAGCATCCGCATAATATTTCATTATTTTCTATTTTGGTTTGGACAACAATCAGTGACAATAAGCATCCCCTACTTTTTTGACATAAAGAGACTTAAGATAACCGCATAGACAAAACTCCAAAAGGTGACAAATCGCAATATCAAGGCTTGCCAGTTTACATTTCCATTTCTGGAATGAAGGAGAGTCAGGATTTTCACCAGTCCATATTCTACAATCTTGTTTCTTCAAATGCCCACCAATCCAGAAATGTTTTTTTTTTCATCCGAACAGATGATTTTTGAACGAAAAGTCTCTACTTTAGGACCCAAATCACAAAAGTTCGACGCACACAATCATCAGTCGATATGAACTCTTGACTAATCTGCATTTTATAAGGTCTTAGATAAAGAGCTTGTTCGTTCAAATACTTTAACAAGACAATAAATAGAGCTTTCAGTTGGTTACAATTTCTTGCAAAGCACGATAAAACCAGCCTACTTTCAAATTCTTTCTTTAATCTTGTTACGAAGGTCTTGGAGATTACTTTTGTAAACCACGTCTTTCTTTTAACCCCTTCTTAATTGATAAAATATGATTGGAGTGGGCACCATTTTGCTCGTGCAATAAAAAAAAATTATTTTAAAAATGTATCTGTATCAAAATTCCTGGAAAAATTCTCCGAGTTCTATTAAATAAAACAATATTTGTATATTTATATTGCCAAACTAATATATGGCACAATCATTTACAGTTATACACCTTATGAATCCCAATAATTATTGTATTTATTTGACAAATATGACTAATCATCTAAACTAGAACCGTAACATTGTATTGGACTCATTTCTTTCAGGTAGTATCTCCAATACGATGAGCACTGTTCGCGTTATTTATCAACTAATTTGAGCAGGTTGTAAATTAGTTGGTACTTGTTCGCAACATTGTTAACCGTCAATTTACTCATTAACAATTGAGATGTAACGTTTTTTCACGATAACGTAATTACCGTGACTAGTGTTGCGTGTAAATCACCATCTCAAATAAGCTTGCAATGTTTTTATACAATAGCGGCTCGATAAAGTACTGTTCTGCGTCCAGCATGTGATAATTTAGACCCAGAGCGAGTACTGAAAATATTTCTTTTTAATTGGAGGTAGCTAAATAATAAAGCAAATAATCTTGATAATTGTTTCGTTATTTGTCGATGAGTAAGTAGAATTTTAAGAATGGTTTTCTTAAAAATTATTGCCTTTGAAGTTGCTTTTATGAAATTTAGTTGATAAGTGTAATATTTAATAAATATTATAATAGTTAGTAATAGTTCTATAACTGACAGCTGTCACAATGAGCTTACAATGTTACAGCTGTCGGATGTACCGGAACTACCCTGTCAAATTGTAAAAGGAATACTGTTTGTACAATTTGAATCAAATATTTCTGATAGTTCTGATATGTGAAACTATAGAAAATGAAGTTTTCTGAAAAAAAAGACACTTTGACAGTCATCACAAATTTATTGACGGCTATAAAAATTGTAACATAAAACTGAATTTACAATTTTTCAACTGACAGATATATTTTGACAGATACCACTATCAAAGCTTTAACAATTGTCAGATATGTTTTGACAACCATAACTGTCAAATCTATAGTGTAGAACTTGTATAACTGTAGAACTTTTTTATAGTTACGATACTCAAAATTGTAAAAAATGACTAAGTTCGCAATTTAAAACCTGTCAGATGTATATTGACAACCACAACTGCCAACTATAAAAAAAAATACTACCTATTTCCCAATTCACCCTCTTCACGATTACAATATATGAAACTATAACAAATAAGTTCTAAGTAACACTTGTTGGGTTGCAGTGTTTAGTGTTCTTTAACAAATAAATTTTAAAATCGTCGGATACATATTGACGATCAAATTTGAAAAAAACCTATTTTGTCAGGTTTTAGCGTGTTTGAAGGTTACAATACTCAGTTACAATGTTACAGTTGTCAGATGTATTTTGACAGATACTATTGTCCAAAAAAAAAAACGGTTTTCGCAATTTGACAACTGTCAGAATTGTGTGAAAGCCCTCCTACTTCCAAAAAAAGGATTATAAAAATTGCCTCCCCGCTCTTTTTAAATGACAGTTGGCGGTCCATTGTTTATTTGTTAAAGTACTAATGTTTATGGACAATAGACTAGTTAAACTAAATAAATCAGTAAAACGGGCGGCCTAATTTACTCCTTGTTCTAAATTATTTTCAGAAGTGAAGCCACATCCCCCAAAAAATGAACCTTAAAATTGTGCAACATCCCCCCGAAAATAGGGTACCTAAAAACTGTGCCGCATCCCGCGAAAAGAGAACCTCGAAACTGTACCACATCCCTCTAAAAGGGAACTGTGCCGCATCTCCCGAAAAAGGAATCTCGAAACTGTGACAGGCCTCCTACATTCAAAAAAAAAGGATTATAAAAATGGCGTCCTCGCTTTTTAAAAATGATAGTTCATTGTTTAATTGTTAAAGTATTAATTTTATGGACAATAAACTAGTTCATAAGATAAACAACTATGATGCAGTCGAACATAAAATTACATCAATTAACCTAGATATAAATCAGTAAAATGGGCGGCCTAATTTAGTCCTTGTTCTAAATCATTTTCAGCGGTTGAGCCACATCCCTCGTAAAATGAACCTTAAAACTGTGCCACATCCTCCGAAAATAGGATCTGAAAACTATGCCACATCCCGCGAAAAAGCAACCTCGAAGCTGTGCCACATCCCCCAAAAGAGAACTTCGACACTGTGCCATATCCCTCGAAAAAGGAACCTTGTGAACTGTGGCAGCCCCCTTCCCTTCAAAAAAAATCTGGATCTCTTGGTGCAGAAGTAAAACACTAAACAGTTGTTGGGTTGAAGTGTTTAGTGTTCTATAACAAATAAATTTTACAATCGTCGGATACATTTTGACGATCATAACCGTCAAATCTGAAAAAAAAACACTTTGAAAGCTGTCAGCCTTTTTGATGGTTACAATATTCAATTACAATTTTACAGTTGTCAGATGTATTTGGCCAGATACTACTGTCCAAAAAAATACTGTTTTCGCAATTTGACAACTGTCAGAAATTGTTTGAACTGTAAAATAATAATGATTACCACACTCGACACTGCAAAAATAAACTGATTTCAGGATTTTGCAGCTGTCATAGATATTTTAACAGGTACAACTTGTTAGATTTAATGGTTTTCTGATAGAATAAACACGTTTTTCTTACTAATATTATAAGTATATTGCAAAATTGACGTTTTTACATAAAAATATGTTTTTACATGTCAAATAACAACTCTATGGTAACTATGCTAACAATGATACGGTTCGTGCTATAATGCAGCCAACAGTTCAATTTTCATTATGATCAACTCTTAACACCCCCACCGAATCCAGGATTCCCATCTTCTTTAAATGTTCCTGCATTTTGACTCCACTTAAGGTTTTAGTGAATGAATCAGCAAGGTTGTCATTCGATGGAATATACTCCAGCTGTATTTCATTTGTTTCTGTCATGTCCCTAATAAAAAAATATCGAAGATCAATATGCTTCGATCTTTCTGATGTCATCTTATTCTCAGCAAGTTTTATAGCGCTCTGATTATCCATTTTTATACAAAAACCTTTTTCGAAGAACTTTTGCTGTTGTATTTCGGTTGCGAGTTTTCTATAAAAAATGTATTCTTTCGCGGTTTCTGTCAAGGCTATTAATTCTGCTTCAGCTGTGTTCAGTGACGTACTTCTTTGTTTTTGACTTTTCCATGATATAGCTCCATTCGCTAGGACAAACACATACCCACTAAATGATTTTCGATCTAGTTGATTTGATGCCCAATCAGCATCGGAAAACGCTACAGACTGTTCGTTAACTTTTCTATACTCTAAGCTATAGTTTTTGGTGGCATTTAAGTATCTCAATATATGTTTCACACTAGTCCAGTGCTGTTGTTTTGGATCTTGATTAAATTGCGACATAAATGTTGCTGCAAATGCTAAATCAGGTCGCGTAGCTATTGCCAGATAAAGAATACTTCCAATGATTTTCTGATATAACTTCTTTTGAACTTCATTGAGACTTTTATCACGTTGTT
The DNA here is from genome assembly GCA_023690525.1 of Holotrichia oblita. Taxonomy (NCBI): domain Eukaryota; kingdom Metazoa; phylum Arthropoda; class Insecta; order Coleoptera; family Scarabaeidae; genus Holotrichia; species Holotrichia oblita. The sequence continues at coordinate 10,864,340 of CM043017.1, forward strand.
CATCCTCATCGTATTTTAGACCTAAAGGCAATGGTGTTTTGGCGCCTTTTGAACCTTGCATGTTAGTTTCTTTCAATAGTTCGTTTACATATGCTGTTTGATTTAACTTTATTTTTCCATCCTCGCGTGTCACTTTTATGGATAAAATATGTTTTACTTCTCCTAGGTCTTTTACTTCAAATCTTTTCTTGATTTTGTTCTTGAAATTTTCTATATGTTCTAATTTTCCAAAAATTAAAATATCGTCGACATATGTGGTTATAATAATACCAGTTTCTTTGTTATGATATACACATGGGTCGGTTATTGAACGAATGTAATGTTCGGATTTAATGAAATTGTCCAATGTCTTGTTCCACATGATACCAGATTGATGCAAACCATACATGCTTTTATTCAGTTTACATACCAGATTGTTCTTTTTGAGATCGTGCGTCGTGGGTAAATTATCAAACTTTGTTCGTAAAGTGTTCAATACTTCATCATATCCTTCTGGAATATCTATGTATATGTCTTCTTCTAAATTTGCTGACAAATAAGCTGCTTTGATATCCAAATGATGTATATCCCAGTCTAGTTCAGCTGCTAATGCGAATAACATTCTCATAGTTTTCTTCTGCACTACTGGAGAATACGTCTGATCAAAGTCTATTCCAGGTTTTTGAGTATTACCTAATGCAACAACTCTCGCCCTATGTGCTATTACATCGCCATTTTCGTCTCTCTTCGTCTTAAATACCCATTTCGTCTTGATTGGTTTTATCGTCTTTTTCTTCGTTACAAATCAGCGAAGAGTAATAAATTCTTTAAACGGAAACCACAACTGGGTTCAGACGAGAAGAAATCAAATCAGCAATCCAAATCATATGAAAACTTAAGGTGTTACCGATGCTTGGAGTTTGGTCACATCGGCAGACATTGTAAAGCAGAAAATAAGAAAAAGGAAGCTGATGGTCAAACAAAAATAGCCTTCCAAGCCATGATGAGAGTTGATAGCGAAGCATATTTAACTAAAGATCCTTACTTTAAGACTGATAAGAATAGCTGGATATTAGACAGTGGATCTACCGATCACATGTGTTGTCATTTATCTAAATTTAAAGATTTCAAGGAAAAAGAGACAATTATAGAAGTAGCTGGAGGCGAAAGATTGTTGTCAACAGGATTCGGAAATATAGATTTTATACTATCGACATATGAAATAACTCTATTAAATGTATTGTATGTACCTAATCTAAAATCTAATTTAATTTCAGTTAACAAAATGATGGAGAGAGGGTTAAAAATAATTTTTAGTAAGGATTCTGCAGAAGTAAGATTAAATAAAGAAACAATACTAAAAACAAAAAAGGTAGGAAAATTACATTACATTTATGAAGGAGAGAGGAAACTCCACGATGACAAAGTATGTCTGGTAAGTCAGAATATTTTGAATATCAATTTGTGGCATGAACGTTTGGGTCACTTAAATATAGGAGACATGTCGAAAATATTTAAAGATAAAATTGTGAACAAAAATTGTGATGTATGTCATAGAGGTAAATTGAAATCGGTATCTTTCCCTAAGCACAGTGCAAGTAGATCAACCGCTGTGTTACAACTGATTCATTCAGATGTAGCAGGTCCAATAACTCCAATCTCAAAAGGCGGAAGCAAATATATAGTAACTTTCATTGATGATTATTCACGATATTGTACGGTGTACACCATAAGTAAAAAATCAGATGTTTTGTCAAAATTTACTGAATTTAAAAATAGAGTAGAAAATTTACATAACACAAAGATAGTAAACATAAGAACCGACAACGGAGGTGAATATTTATCGAACGAATTTAAATTATTTTTGAAATCATCGTAAAATCGGTATGCTTTAGCATTCTCGTCATATCCTATAAATATACATGGCATTCCCTTAGGTGATAACTTACTAGGTCGAAATTTATTTGCCGCCCCTGACTCGACCATTCTTTTGCATCCTCATTGAAACCAGGTTCAATTGCTTTCCATAACCCTTTTACTTCCAGCAAACCTTGTGCACGTAAACACCAGTATCTGTAATTCTCGCTATTCAACTTTTCAATTTTTAGCTCGTCCATTTTATTGCTTCGTAACGTTCTGGTTTTGCCGTCTTCTCGCCTTATAATATTTTGTTATAATATGTTGTGTTATACGTCGTCTATCTCGTCTTACTGTTTCCCAAAAGGTTCTGGGCCCATAACCTGTTAGATTTAATGGTTTTCTGATAGAATAAACACGTTTTTCTTACTAATATTATAAGTATATTGCAAAATTGACGTTTTTACATAAAAATATGTTTTTACATGTCAAATAACAACTCTATGGTAACTATGCTAACAATGATACGGTTCGTGCTATAATGCAGCCAACAGTTCAATTTTCATTATGATCAACTCTTAACACAACTTTCAAATCTTCTTTGTTTCACAATTTTTTATAACTGAATTTACAACTGTCAAATTTTTTGAACCGTTTTCAAAATTTGGTAGCTGTCAAAAATGTCACACGGCACATGTCAACTGTCAGAAATTGTTTAATCGATTTGCAATCGGTTTTACCATTTTTTTTATTTAGACAACTACAACTGTCAATTCTAAAAGAATGGCAATTACCGCACCCAACATCGCAAAAATAACTGATTTCAGAATTTTATTGATGCTATACTTAGATGTTTTAAAATGTCAAAATAGCACCGAATTTTACAATTTGACAGCTGTCAAAAAATATGGAAGGTTGGCACATTTCAAACATGCGTTTTTTTCAGCATTATACACGAGTCACTTGACTTCGTCAGTCATATTCCCTCATATTGTTACAGAATCACGTACAACGTACCTTTCTTCGTATACAGGTACATGAAAATATTTCCCCAAAAACCGAATAATAAATAAAATTTTCCTTCAACAGGTGTTCAAAAATTCACAAATATTAATCTTACGCTCTACCTGGTTTCTTTTATCGTTCTACATATCTCGATCGCAACTAGCCAGAATTTAAGCACTCAAGTTCCGCTGAGGTGCTTTCGCAGAGCAAAACAAAAAAAAAAGCTACATGCTATGTACTCTTAATGTCGCCTCGCGTACAATCTGCTATCACGATCGATAATAATATTCTTATGACATTCCGTAGCAGTTTCGTGTCAAAAAACTGTAAAGTTGTTTGTCTGAGTTCTATAATTTCGAGTAAAGAATACATAATAGATTATTTACATAATCATTTACATAATCAATCGGATTTGGTGTAGGTAAACGTAAATGTTTTATTAATATATTTATTACGTTTGGCATTTACTTTAAAAATTATCTTTGCTAATGTGAAATATGTAACTATGTCTACTACACTATCGATCATAAATAGTTGCCAGATTCATGTAAATACTGGCACATATTTTTCTGCAGTTAATAATACTCTTTAAATCCTATTTACTAGACTTGCAATAAACAGGTAGATTAGACGAATTCATAGAAATAATTTTGCGTAAGCCCATCTCCTAGAAAATAGTTCAAAATTTATTTAAATAGTACAACAGCAAACAAACAAGCCCACGCAATTAGGAATAATTTATCACCTTAATTACAGCCCAATAAAATAGAAAAGCAAACAATTCCTAGGAGTTTTTAACTAGGAATTCGTTTCAGCTAATATTTACCAAAATATAAGACTCTGGGTGTTGTAAAGCAATTAATTTTTGCGAAGCCTTAATCAAACACGTGATTTTAAGGTAAACTTAACAATTATTTGAAGAAGATAATGCAATTGAGATTGTCATTACAATAAATATAAAGGAAAAACGCTATTGTTATCTAAAAATACTATTGTTGGCTAAAATAGGAACGCCTCTGACGTAATACAAAGATTCTGAATGATTTCGTTTCCAAAATTGTTTCTCGTGGACTTGAATTTTACAAGGTTACTATGACGTTTTCTTTCATTGAAAGTCTCGGACTAAAATAGATTATTACCGCCAAAATAAAACACTGGTATTTTTCCAGTAACAATGAAGCTTTTTGCAATAACACTAACTTATGTACATCTGACCAAGACATTAGGAGAGATTGTAGACTGCAGCAAATATGTCCCAACAGCGACACAAGCGTCACCGACAAGATTTCAACCGCGGACCACAATTACTACCCTAGCCATCGCCAACCACTCTTACCTCTACAATTCGCAATTTGTACACCCTAAAGATGTCAAAGATACTGTTCAAAGAATATTCCAGTCTTCCACAAGAAAATCCATTCGTAGGTAGGAAATCTGGTAAGAAGTGGCTACAATTCCAAATCAGGAGGAAAGAAACAAACTGCTATGTCGATGCATCATCCTGTTGGATGAAAACTTATAAACAAAAGAATTGGTCATAACAGGAAAAATGATGAGGTGATTAAACAAAATGAGGAACAAACAAAATAATAACGTTAATCTTGTTAAAGTTATATATTGCGAAAACTGTGTACAGGGCGATTCAAAACAGAAATGTATTATTTTCGCATTTTATTTAAATGGAACACACTGTAGTAAAATTATACTACTTTTATGCTTTCACTGGTCATTATTCATACTGGTCATTATCCATATTGGTCATTATCCATACTGGCCATTATTCATACAGGTTATGATTTATACTGTCTTAGGGGGGTCCATGTGCAAGTCGTTTCATTCTACGTCAGGACAATATCAGATATGCCCTCGTACTGTATTCTTTACTTGATAGTTTTATTTTGCTGGAAAAGGAATTGACATCTAATTCAAATTGTTTCCTTATTTTAGACTTTTTGTGGCAATCTCTTCGCACGTTATTGTACGTATACTGACAATATGACTTTTCTCTTTTCCTCTTTCTGTACTTTTTCTTCCAACTGCTTGCTTTCTTTTAATTTCTTAGAAAGGAAACTTTTCACATCTTTTTCTCCATTGTGGTTTCCTAAATTTTTTTTGCCACGATAAGTGCAGGCATCAAAAACTTTACCATGATATCGAAGGCTTCCACGATCAGGGTTTTGATGACCAAGATGTTCGAAATTTTATATTTGTTTTAAATGTCTATTGAATGTATTTTTTTTAATCTATAGAAGCATGTGTGGCATCTCATCACATTGTATAAACCTGCACTTAATCATTTACGTTACGTCATATAGTATGTAAAATGCTTAAGACTTTGTGGTATGTATGTAGGTATGATACAATCTCGACATGCCGTAGAACCTGTTGTTGTTTCGTTTCCTGTTATACCGAATAATTTATTTGTTTTTAATGCAATTAATTTTTAACTCGGGCATTCTTTTATAACACAGGACAGCTGCGCTTTGGCGTCGTGAAAGTAGCACAGAAACGCCTGAATATTGCTCAATTGCGATCCATTTCACCTAAATTTTAACGATAATATTAACGACCAAAGATGTGTTTACTTCTTTTGCCAATGTGTAATACTTTTAACTTAAGAAAACTGTGGACTTTATATGGAATATGGAATCATTATGTAATTAATAAAAATTGATCTAGTTATCTTAACTGAATTTCAAAAATTCAAACAGTTCATAACACTTCCTGAATAAAAGAACTAGAAGGTGAAGTTGATTTTGTGGAACCCTCAGTGATATTTTTAAGAGTAAACGATCACCTAGTTCTTCATGGTACCTCTCAGTTTAGTTTTAAAAGATGAACAGACCGCCACACCAAGTTGCTGTAACCTGTGGAGGGTATTAGGGGGACGCAAACAGTTTTTTGGTCAGCCATTTACCACGAGGAAAATTAGATAAACCAAAGCTGTCAAAAGGGGCATCTTTTTGACATTGATTACAATTCTGAGTTGTACTTATTACGCTACATAATGTTTAACTCCTCTTTTAGCAGCAATTCTTGAGACTGAGTGTGAAATTTCTCTTCATAACTACTCAACGCCCGCTTTTGTTTTCACCCCCCAAAAATTTTATCAACATCTCTTAATTATCAACCAAACATTAATCCGAATTCATGACATGAATTGACCATCCTTTGACTATGTTTGACCACATCTTACATTTCCAAAATGTTGAAAAAATATTACTAAAAGTTTTTGGCAGTTTTGCTATGCCACCTATAGTGGCTGCAGTCTAAACGAAAGGTGATCGATAATGGCCAATCCTTTCTATAATTTTTGTGGATTTTTGACCACTTTGTGGTGCCAACTTCGCGCACTTCTTAAACAAGGCAGTTTCGGCGTTCATGTACCATGAAACACTGTATTGATGGTAAAAATATCGTTGCTTTAAATATTGTTTAGTTTGACCGATATAGTTTTTGTAGTCTAATTTGATGTTTGGTCGAAACTTGTCATTAATTTAGTTGTTTTGTTCTAGATAAGCTAGAGAATTTTAGTGAATATAAATAATTTATTCTGAAACATTAATATATAAAATGCAATATTTCTGTGTTAATACTTTAATGAAAAATGTCGGTACCTCCAATTTTTCCCCCCAATTTATACATACCAATATCATCCGACAAATGGAAAGCGAAATTTCATCAAGAATTTAATAAAAGTCTCGTTGAAATCTATTTTTTCAATAACAATCATCCTGACTTAATATGAAAGAAAATATTCGTAGTAATCTGATGTTTTCCTCCGCTACGTAATACAATATTGTAAAGCACGAACAACCTCGCGTAGGTATTCATCTCATATACCTATACCATTTGACGTATTTGCTCGACAAGAATTACAGAGACTAGCCAAAGCTCAATTTCGCAATAGGAGGTCTCGGAGAAAAAGCGGTAAATAATTTAGAAGGTAAAATGAAACGAAAACGTTTAGGGCAGGCGAATCCAGTAAACAATCTCTCATTCTACCGGAGTTGAACCGGTTACCATTGGGGATGGTGGTAGTAAAAGGGTGGTTCCAGTGGAAGGTCGCGAGTTCAAACCGTACGTCTCCAAGTAACGCTAGTGACGTCAATTCGAAGAAATTGCCGATCTACTTTATATAGCTGCTGAGTTGCACCTTAGGAGTATCGATAATTGTGAGGGAGGTGGAGAAAAAATAAACATACTAAAGCAAAACCAGTATTTGTTTGATTGTTTGTGCCTTTCTACGTATTGTTTTTTTTTTTTCGTATTACTCCAGAGAGTTTTACAGGTACTAGCATTGTACCTGAAAAAATTATTAATTCGAAAGCAATGATACCGCGATAATTAAAAACCATGCTCGTGGTGTATTGTTAGATATCACCCTGCGAACGAGTGCAATAAAAATAGACCAAGCATTACAAGCGGACCATATGGTATCGACCTCCCAGGTCTCGTCAGCGCAACTCCGTTCACAGCTATCATCAGTGTCATCGTCCCGAAAATCAATTGCTCAAAGGTGTTCTTTGAGTTTGGGGAATACATAGAAGTCTCTAGAAGCCAAATCTGGAGAATAGGGCGGTTGTTGGAAAATCTCGAAGCCTACATTATGAATTGCAGCCATTGAAACACTGATTTCTGACCACGTGATAAAAAGTCTTTAAAGATAATTCGTTCAACATCACAAAAAACTATAGCCATGATCCGATGTTAAATAAAGTTACTAACTTAAGTATCTATCTAACCCTCAAACATTGGAATTCTTCATATACGACACCAACGCACAAGAAGGACAAAATTTATGCAAAAAGAAATTGTAAAGTGTGGGATCTCTGGCAGTTATAAGAATTATTTGTTTAATACGACTTAATTAATCATTCACCCTTGTTTACGGGAGCTTGTGCTACGGCGAAATTTTTACTAGAAGCTGTTAGTAAGACATAGATCGTATGCACGCCCGAAAATTTAGAAAAAGTAGGGATTTTCATAGTTAAAAGAAGTTTTTGATGATGACTACGGTTTAATTAATCATTTAAGCTTATTAGTGATTGTGGCATGAAAATTTAACCAGAATCTCTTAGTAAGGCATAGAAATTAAAAGTTAAAAAAAAAATGTTTGAATGACTACGGTTTCTTCATATTTATCCCTAGATTCGTGATTGTGCCATGACGCAGAACAATAAATTTGATGTCCAAAAATTTATAGGGGTCCTAAAAAGTTAAAAAATGTTTGATTTTTTTATGACTACGGTTTGTTCATCATTTATTCCTAGCTTATTAGTGATTGTGCCAAGATGAATTTACTTTTCTTAATAAGACATAGATCGTACCAACGCCCAAAAATTTTGAAAAAGTATATTAATGAATACGGTTTAATTCGTTATACGGTTAGCTTATTAGTGCTTTTAGTAAGACGCCGAACTGCCAAAAATTTGGAAAAAGTTTAATGTTAAAGAAAATTTTGATTTTTTTTATGACTACGGTTTCGTTCATCAAAAGTGTGCCACGACGATCCCTTAGTAAGACATAGATTGTATCTATGTCCAAAAATTTTGAAAATGTAGGGGTCCTAAAAGTTAAAAAATGTTTGATTTTTTTATGACTACGGTTTCGTTCATCATTTATTCCTAGCTTATTAGTGATTGTGCCAAGATGAAATTTTTACCAGAAGCTCTTAATAAGACATAGATCGTACCAACGCCCAAAAATTTTGAAAAAGTAGGAGCCCTAATAGTTAAAAAAAAACGTTTGACTTTTTTTATGAATACGGTTTAATTCGTTATTTATCCCTAGCTTATTAGTGATTGTGCCACGATGAAATTTTTACGAAAAGCTTTTAGTAAGACGCCGATTACATCTACTGCCAAAAATTTGGAAAAAGTAGGGGTCTTAATAGTTAAAGAAAATTTCTGATTTTTTTTATGACTACGGTTTGAGCTTATTAGTGATTTGCCACGACGAAAATTTTAAGACACAGATTGGTCCAAAAATTTTGAAAATGTAGGGGTTTCTAAAAGTTAAAAAAAATGTTTGATTTTTTTATTACGGTTTCGTTATCAATTATTCCTAGCTTATTAGTGATTGTGCCACGATGAAATTTTTACCAGAAGCTCTTAATAAGACATAGATCGTATCTACGCCCAAAAATTTGAAAAAGTAGGGCCCTAATAGTTTAAAAAAATGTTTGATTTTTCTTATGACTACGGTTTCGTTCATCATTTATCCCTAGCTTATTAGTGATTGTGCCATGACGAAAATTTAACCAGAAGTTCTTAGTAAGACATAGATTGTATCTATGTCCAAAAATTTTGAAAATGTAGGGGTCCTAAAAGTTAAAAAATGTTTGATTTTTTTTATGACTACGGTTTCGTTCATCATTTATTTAGCTTATTAGTGACAAGATGAAATTTTTACCAGAATCTTAATAAGACATAGATCGTACAACGCCCAAAAATTTGGAAAAAGTAGGAGCCCTAATAGTTAAAAAAAAACGTTTGACTTTTTTTATGAATACGGGTTATTCATCCCTAGCTTATTAGTGATTGTGCCACGATGAAATTTTTACGAAAAGCTTTTAGTAAGACGCCGATTACATCTACTGCCAAAAATTTGGAAAAAGTAGGGGTTTGATTTTTTTATGACTACGGTTTCGTTCATCATTTATCCCTAGCTTATTAGTGATTGTGCCACGACGAAAATTTAACCAGAAGCTCTTAGTAAGACATAGATTGTATCTATGTCCAAAAATTTTGAAAATGTAGGGGTCCTAAAAGTTAAAAAAATGTTTGATTTTTTTATGACTACGGTTTCGTTCATCATTTATTCCTAGCTTATTAGTGATTGTGCCACGATGAAATTTTTACCAGAAGCTCTTAATAAGACATAGATCGTATCTACGCCCAAAAATTTGGAAAAAGTAGGGCCCTAATAGTTTAAAAAAATGTTTGATTTTTCTTATGACTACGGTTTCGTTCATCATTTATCCCTAGCTTATTAGTGATTGTGCCATGACGAAAATTTAACCAGAAGCTCTTAGTAAGACATAGATTGTATCTATGTCCAAAAATTTTGAAAATGTAGGGGTCCTAAAAGTAAAAAAAATGTTTGATTTTTTTATGACTACGGTTTCGTTCATCATTTATTCCTAGCTTATTAGTGATTGTGCCACGATGAAATTTTTACCAGAAGCTCTTAATAAGACATAGATCGTATCTACGCCCAAAAATTTGGAAAAAGTAGGGCCCTAATAGTTTAAAAAAATGTTTGATTTTTCTTATGACTACTACTAATTTTAACCATCATGTCATATATGAAGGATTCCAATGTTTGAGGGTTAGATAGATACTTAAGTTAGTAACTCTTTTTTATTTAACAAACAAAGCACTGATTTGAAAGGTATCTCAAACTTATTAATTCATTCCTGATGTGCCGCCTACATGATATTCTGAACAGGACTAGAATATCGTTGCCAACTTCACATCGGTACTTTCGAGGGGGTGGTGAACCCTTGCGATTCTCTTTGATGCGCCGCCTTTTTGATAATGGTGAACCCAGGGTTCATCCACAGTAACGAATCTTACGAGGAAATGATCAGGATCTCGCTTAACGATGGCCAATTTCGTCTCTGAAACGATTTTGCTCTGGCGACAACATTTTCCGTTCCTAGCGTGCAACCACCTGTTTAAGACCTAATTCTTTATGTAAAATGGTTTCTACGCGATCTATTAAAAAGCCACAACTGTGAGCTATGAATTTCACGGTGACTTGTCTATCTTTCAGGACCATGTCATCGACCAAATCAATATTTTCTTTTCAAACAACAGTTTTCGGCAGCACCAACGTCTTGTTAACAGGATATGAAGGTGCAGATTCACCCAGTACTTGTACCATACCCGAATGAATTTCTTGCTGATATATTTGATAACCGCTCTCAAATTTGTCCATTTCAAAAATTTTGGCAACACTTTGTTACAATCGGTGTTTCAGTCTAGCATGGCCTCGTCAGTACAATATTTTGAGGCTTAATATCGTAACAGATCAAATCACGTCGTGTACTGATGAAGCCATACTAAATTGAAACACATCTGAGAGAAATAGTTATAAAAGCTATTCACATCGAAAAAAAATCCTAACCGTCTTAAAACAAATGCGAATTTAGTTACCTTAGATTAATTATTAATTTATGGAGAATTTTTATTATTTTTTGTTTATAAATTTGAAGCTCTTCCGCTGACTTATTCTACTACAAACGACGTAATGCAAAGTAATGATTAAAAATTAAAAAATCTAATTAACGCGAAGCATATCAACAGAAACAGTCACAACAATTCGCTATGTAAACAATCCAGAATGACTCGAATTGTTACTGACTGACGAACTGTACGCGTTAAAAGCAATAAGACCAACTCTTAACAGGCGTGATTTATGCACTTTCGTTTTCATCCTGTCGTAAGTACCCGAGAACTGTGCCAAAATAATAGATAAATATCAATTAGCGCAAATGTATGCCAACAATTTATTAACAACTATCACGACAGCAATTTATTGCAATGTATATAAAGGAGGTGGGGGATTCAGATTAATAAATAATAATCATGTTAATATAATTCTATGAATGTAAATATTCGTTTCTTATTGGAGAAACTGTCTTTTAGTCCAATCTGACCCAATCTAAATTTAAAAAAACAATTGAACATCCCCACTTCCCCAAATAAATAGAAAAAATATTAGACGGGAGTACACGAATTTCCCAAATAATTCAAAATATCTATTCTCTACGTCTACCACCACTTAAATACCAGTCACGTGATCACCATCAGTAAACAAGACAAATTATATACATATCTGCTAATCTACAGTTAGATATACTTAATAAAGTTTAGACATCTGAATGATTATCAGATATAAAGAACGAGCGAAATTGTAGCGGATTCATCGCGGAATTCGCGAATTCCAGTCGTAAGAAATGAAAAAAAAAACAGGAAGGTCAATAATGTAGATGTATGAAGCAAGGTTAACTACTCACCGTTCGTTGTTTTCGTCGATTTCGCCGGCCGTGTGGATTTTTTACCAGGCGGTGGACCCTTCGAATTTCTTTTCGGCGGCATTTCACTTAATTATTACAGCGTCCGTTTACCGAAAATAAATCGATTCTTATTAGTAAACACTTTTACATCACACTAATCCGCCATGTATGTTTTCACAGCTGATCGAAGGGTGCTCTGATTGGTGGCATTTGAAAAATCTGTCCACGTGGGTGATCTAATAGAATTAGATCACATAGAATTTGGGAATTATATCATTTTACTCGAACAAGAAATATAATTATCGTTAATTATATATTATGTTTTATTCTTTTAATTAAAATAGGACGTACTAATTATAACCACAAAAATCGAATTAGAAATTAGAAGAGGACGGTAAACTATTACAATAATGTATTTGAGCCAATTTAAAATAGATCTAATTCATAATTTTTTGATAAAATTAATTAATAATTTACAAGAAATTGAGGCAATTTTAATTAAATTCACTAAATAATCAAATTAAACTATTATTAGCGGTTATTACAAATAAAATTCAAACCTATGAAAGGCTGTGTAAATTAGCTCAACTGAACGTTTCTGACAAATATGTCAGAAAAATTGTTGATAACCTATAAATTTCAAAATTTATCTTATTGATCAAAAATGCATTTTAATAAACTCTTTACATTCTTAAAATGTTTTAAATGTGGTCATACTAATTCTAAACGGTTTAATACGAGTTTAACAGAAACAACTAACGTGTTAATGAAACGTTTAGGTGAAATAATCGTGTTAATATTTATCAATGTATTTAATAACCCATTTTAGATCTTACAAAGGATAAATCGCAAAAATTAGTGGAGAAATGTAAATTACAACGAACAGAAATTGATACCTTAAAAGAAACATTATCCGCTTTAGAATCACTTGGATATACGAAAGAGGATGTTTTAGAATACCCCACCGTGCTTAAAAAAACCAAACGGAAACTACAAGAAGAGTATTTAGTATTTCAAGAGGCTGGATTTTCTAATTTAAATATTTCGACAATAGCAAAGTGAGTATCCATAATGTTAATGGTATTGTAAAATATTACCGTTGCGATAGTTTTAGAAAACTCCTAAATAAGAAGATAAGTACTTTAAAGCTTATGAAATTTATCCCGTCACATATAAACGTACCCGAAAATTTAATAATGCATCTACAACCGAAACCAGTTGATTTTAGTGCTGGGGACTTCACGGAAGAAGATATGTTCAGTCAAATTCACGCTTTAATCGTGAAACGTTATTTAGGTAAATTTACGAAAATTAATTCCATACAACCATGCTTATTTAACCGTTACTTATAGAATGGAGATTAGATGTTACGTCAGATGAAATCGAAACATTCTTTAGGATATATTCGACGCATTTAAAATATAAAAGTTTGCAACGGTTATGCGAAAATATTGAGATTGCGTTGGATCTGGGTTTCACTCCAAAAAAGCTTTTAAGTTTCGGTTACCTCTTAAGTAATGATCCGAATAACCCTAAAGAAGTGCTGCAGAAAATTCCAGATTTAGCTGGAGCTGATATGAGAGTTATGTTTAGACGGTATCCGAAATTGGTAACAGTGCCCCCTGGAAATTTTAAAAAGATCTATAAAATATTGCAGGTAAGATACACAACTTTTAGCGCCACCTGTTATCAAATCCGTGCAGTTATATAAGAAAACTCCGAATGCCTACTCAAAGATGGCGCTGTATATCTCTTTTAAAATAGTATATATGAGGTCCTATTATTAAGTTTTAATCGCAAAATAATATTTTTTATAAAAATTCTTACCCTTTACATAATTATACAGGAAGAAGAAATTCCAGATTCGACAATACAGAAACAGATGAACGTTTTCACATTATCACCGCAAACAATTAAAGAGAGATTTGCAGAGATTAAAGAGATTCCGGAAATGAACGTTTTAAGACACAGCCCACGCATATTAAGGCTAATCCTCCATCATAACAGAGCAAAATCCAGACTTTCATTTATGCATCAATTGCAATTAAAATGTGCATCCATGTGCTTACTAGGTAAGATTTTAAAATTAATTTCATTGTTTAAATTTTAATCTAAACTTTTCAGAACATGATAACGAACATTATTTCAACCACCACGTACGAAATACTAAAGATACAAATGTTTTAAACGATATTCTCACACTTTTAAAGCATTTGTTAAATTCTAACGCGCCTGACATCGAATATAATTTAAAGAAGCACCCTTACCACTTACAAGTACCCCTAGTCAACATTGAGAAGACATGCAAACACATGCAGAGGTCTTTTAGTAATAATGCTATAATAAGGGTGGCGCCAATTGTGTTGTATCCAAGGTATGCAGATACATACAATACACAATATATTATCGTGATAAATATTTTAATTTCAGCGAGAAAATAGAAGATGCATTAAATCAGATTAAATCAATGACCGATTTACCACAAACTCGTTTGACTGAAGCGAAAAAATTAAATCTTGCTTTGTATTTGATTGAGAAAGATCATCATTTCACTGGGGATGGCGTTTGGGAGAAGCCTCAGATGGTAGAATGCTAATTGAGTGATATTTTTTATGTATTTATTATACAACCAGAATAAATTATTTTGTTATAAAGATTGTGACGGTCTAGCTGCTGAAACGCGTCAGCTTTGTGTTGAATGTTTAGTGTTGTGTGGGTAGAATGGTGGGTTTTCGTGTTTAAACTTTAGAAATAATTATTCCTTGCGGTAAGTATTGTCAAATCAATGAAAACTAATAACAATTATGCCTTTAAAACGATACTATATCCAGAGCCTTGTAGAAGGTATTAAAAACATGAAGACAACCTTCAAAATTTCGATTATCCAAAATAACGAACAAAATAAGTCATCTGCCATAAAGCTGGGGCTGAATTTCATGTATGATTAAAAACAAAAAGTAATTAACTGCAGCAATTCTAAACTGTATTGGTTGTCAAAATCACCATTTACAGCTCTTGCTGTAAATGCATTTCTATGGCTTTCTGACAACACTACCACAATGTAAATGTTGCCCTGTTAATTATGTCCCAACAGCGAATAATACCTCAACTAAAGTATCGATCTAACGAGATGTTGCCACAAGTGTCACCGACAATATTCGAATCCCCAACCATACACCCTACATAGTCAACCGCTCTTACCTCTGTGACTATCAAGTTATAGCTTAACTGTGTATGTAAGCTTACAAATGCTACAAACGGACCAATTTTAGACAAATACGAATGTCACTAATAGAAACGTTTTCGTTACGAATGTATTGATCGTTAATTTGTAAACAAGGTTTCTTTGTTTGAATCAAAGTATTTTGTATACAATACAATAATTATAGAACTCGTCACCTGGTGAAGTTTTTGTACATTTGATCTTAAAGAAAGGACAATATAAGATGATACAAATATATTCAATTGCCATTTCCCTCCAATTTGGTCCGCCATGATGATTGATGTCCAAATGATTTTGACGTTTCGAATACGTAATTTGTCTTAATTATATTTTTAATACTTTAGATGTTTCCAACATAAAGGGAGATTCAAAATGATTGACGTAATTAAGAAAAAAAAACTTTTCCAGGAAAATGCGAATTCAATAGTAGCTGCCACTATCTATAGGAATGGATTTGACAATCATTTTAAGTCTTATAATTAAAGACCGCAAGTGTGGTTCGGTAGCAGGGGCGTATAACTATATCGGCCTTATTAGCAAACAAACACATTGAAGCATTTTCACGAACTTTCGACATTTTAAATGCGTTGCAACCGAATTATAGGTACGCGTACTTGCAATGCATGATCATGCAACAATACCGTACAAGAAATTTTTGTTTTCGAAAATGTTTATTAAAAATAATTTACAAGCAAGAAATTCTATTAATGAATCGCAGTGAAATAGAACAGTATTAACCGTAATAAAATACGGTTAGCTACTACCGGTAACGTAACTTATCGAATCATCTGACAGCTGACGTATCCATCCATACATACATATCATAGGCCTGTTCGTTTGCGTTGCTGGAAGTGCTCAATATCACTTTTGTCAATTACCGTGTGTTCGTTTGAAATTTAGCTGCTGACAGGTGTTTTAGACACTCGTTGGTTTGCATCCAGCAAGCTGCTGTATGTCAGAAGTAGCAAGCTATATTTACTCACGGTTCAAGTGTTGAGCAATAATAGCTGATGAAATCAGATTCATCCGCTCAAACATCTAATTGCTGATTCGCTACACTTGCTATTTCTGGCAAAACTTACCAAAGTTAGCAATTCAAACGAACAGACCTCATGAGGGAGGCCAGCTAGAAAAGAGATAGATCTAGGGTGGGGCAGTTGTAAAACATATACGGAATTAACGCAAGAGTGCTATTCCCGCTTCCTCTCTGCGATAAGTTTCGATCTTCCTAGTAGTAGTAGGTACTTAGGAGTGTGGGAAGTAGATCGCTCATACATTTATGCCAGCGAGAAAGGTGGAATAGCACGCTTGCTTTAATTGCGTATATGTTTTACAACCGCCCCCCTCTAGATTTATCTCTTTTGTAGCTGGCCTTAGTCCCTCTAAATGATCTGTATATGCTTATTCAGTTTCACCTGCCGGTAACAAATCAGCGGTAGTCTACCGAAAAGCTGGCTGAACACGGCCATTCTTATAGAGTAGCATGGTAGCCATTGAGGTATGTATACAACTGGAGTGAGTATGTCGCAGGGAAAGGGCAATATAGAGCAGCTGTCTTGATGGGGCCGATGGTATACAACCCACTCTACCTGCTTTAACACATTTTGCATAAACATTCAGGCGAAAAAAATATATAATTTAGATTTTCGAGACAGTGATTGCATAATAGCAAATACCTAGTTCACCTCAATTTGAGTCCGGGGTATCTGTTGTGACCTTGGTATTTACGTTGCAACGTAACTCCAAAGCGCGAGTTTTAAATTTCCCGCAAAAAGCCCCACAAAGATGGCAGTTTTTCTGGAACGTTTTCGCTGTGGTAGGGACTTAAACATACGCTCTCCAGTTGTATGCATACCTCACTGAGATAGAATAAGTAGGGAGACGCTATCACGTGGCTAAAACGGCGCAGGTTGGCCATATTGGTACACCATTTTACGTCAAATACGTAGATTCTAGTGTATATGTCATGTATGGTTGTATTATTTGATTATTTCAGTTCTTACAGTTATATTATATAGCAAACTACTACAAGACATAATGGTTTCTTGTGCTCTACCTAGTTGCAAGAGTAGAAACAGCGTTAACAAGAAGAATTCGTCGAAAATAACATTTCATAGGTCAGTGTTTGACATAAAAACAATGTGCAGGGCCGTAATTGGAAAATTTCAATTGGTGCGCCTGTATGTAGGTACAGCAGGAGAAAAAAGTATCCTGCCAGTGCATGTAAGAAAGACGCCCTTCACTCAAAATGCACGGCTACTTTATTGACTTAGTAAACCTACATGGACTGTCTGTGGCACAGACATTATTTGTATGCACTCTAGGACAATAAAGTTCCCGTAGGGTTTGAGTAAGAAGCCTCCTTCTTTCGCGCACTGTCCGGATACTTTTTTCTCCTGCTCTACATAAATAAACTATTACATATTGAGCGTTTATATTGTCAAATTATGACATTTATGGGCCTTGGGCCTAATAGGCGTGGGATGACGTAATTAATTTTAAATAAAACCATCTGTTAAGTGGAGGCTTAAGGCTATACTTACAATTTTCAGTTGGCCGAACCTGGGAGGCAGCCATATTGGTACACCACGTAAGTCCCGCCCAGTGCGCCGTTTTGAACATACAGGAAATATGCATTATAGCGTCTCCTTAGTATACTAGCTCAATGGTATACCACAATGATGGGTTGAGCTCTTTTATTCAATGAAAAGATGTGATGAATTCAGATGTGAATTCCTATTGGTGAAAATCAGTCAAAATTTAAATATTAACCAAGCATTGCAGTGCTGAATTCCATCGTAAATTTTCGTTAAATTAAAAGAACATGCTCATGGTAGCATTTTAAAATACCCGCGAATTTTAAAAATTGCTATGTGGGATGTGACAGGATATTTTTTTTTAGGACTTTACGACTTGATAGGATTTTCAAATTAGTATATAGTTTGAGATTCAGTACCAGAAAGGGATAGTGACCACCAAGCAGCCCTATATAACATTACCTTGTGTATGTACCTATTCCTATTGATATGTAAATCAAACCGTACAACTCATTTCTAGTCTTTAAAATCTTCAACACATAAACATGATCAAGAAACGAATGAACATGAACTCGCCGATTTCAAGAGGAAATGTCACAGAAAACTATTTTCTTTAACGTAAAAAGTGACGGTCCCTCTAATTCTGGAAATATGGTTGATTGTACTGCCAACCCATTTTAGTGGCAACCTACCTGTTTGTGTGTGTCTTCCTCGTCTTTCTTGAACACTACATTGTTTCTTTGCAATCTATTTTTATCTTTTAAGAACTACTTTTATCTTTAACTCATCTTTTACCTTCTCTGATGCTCATAATAACCTCAGCTCCAGAAGCAAGCTTTTTTTCTGTGGTTTTTAGGGTCGAAAGTTTTGTTTTGTTTAACTATCTCTAACAGAATATTTATATAGTTTTTGGTCCCACTAACTTTTGAAAGACTTTAGGAACTGAAAGATCTAGAGGTTGCAAAATGTGACTCGTATGGGCCGGCAATTTTAAGATTTATTACGAGTAACGACTTTTCAGCGTAAGAATTATCTGATTCAGGAACCCAATGGACCAAACCTTGAGTCTGGCCAGCAATTTTCGTCTTTGAAGGATCCGAACAAATACTGAATGTTCCCCATTTCCCTTAAAATGAAATAAAAAGTAATGATGATTGACAAAGTTGTTTTCTTATTACAACGTTTATTATTATTCACTATTTCATTGTAACAGTGTAATTCCACCGGGAAGTAATAAAAACCCACCACTTTTTAATTAAATTCAGATCAATATTCTTTATAGTGATTCAAATTTGAGGTATGTATTCCTTCCGAAAGAAAGAAAGTTTAACTTTACATTCTATATAACATAATGTGTTCAAATATAAATTAAAATATTATTTAATGTTTATACAGTAAATATATCTTTTTAATATGTTAATCATTTCGTCCTATACCATGAAGAAGAGGGAAACAATTAAAGTTTATTACTTTTTAGAGTTACTAAACTTTTTTACATAAATTAATATATATACGACCGAAACGTATACATTTATTTAGATAAAAAAAAAGAAACTCGTTTTCTATCAAATCGGAAGAGATTTCCCTATTTATATCACATCATTTAGCGCAGCAACGAAATGAAACCTGCTATAGCCAAGGCGGAGGAGAAATGTGAAAGTACTTACATCAGTAAATTTCTCACATCTCTTTGTACAATTTAACATGCCGTGTGTTCGGATTAAAAACGATGAATTTTAAAAAAGCCACCGCAACGAGAAAGTCAAGTCGCGCAGGCGTTACCATAAAGAAAATTAAAATCGATTCAGGAATATTAAAACTGATAAGGATAGCATCGGCTTATCGCTATCAGAAACGTATTCAGTTTTGTGTCAGTATCTGTTTCATTGTATGATCATCATCAGTGGCGCCTCTCATTTTCTTTTTTAATTTATTTTAAGAAAATTCTTTTAATTAATATAATTTTTTAATCGTTTTATGATTAAATTATATTAAATTTTGAAAGAAATAAAAAATGGGTATTTACGATTCAACTTTCCTGGCTTATGTGTGTATTACAGTAGTGCTATTTCAACTTAGCCGGTTCTTATTGGCTGGATTGTATAATCACTTTTTAACGATCAGATTAGGGATCAAATTTGTGGATTTTAAATATCTCGGAAAATGGGCAGGTAAGTAATTTTATTATAATAGCAATATTCTCCCCAAAATTGTTTTAATTAAATTATGAATTTAATTCCACTTACGATAAAGATCCAACTGCAACAGGGAAAGTAACGATATATTTCCTGTTAAATTCAATTTCCTGTACAGACGTATTGAATAATTATTCTTGCGCATTATTAACTTGCACGCTCAAGAATGCGAGAACATCATTTTTCAAGAATGTTGATTAAACAGTTCTGCTTTATTGGCATAATCAAATCGCTGATTCTAACAGTTTCAATATTCTAAACGAAGACAAACATTACGTTATGATCGTTTAAAAATTATTGTTTTAAATTGCTTGTCAGGAGAATGATAATATTTATTTTAATAAAAAATAATAATTTTGTTTCGATTTTAATTCCCACATTGTGTTAGTAGAAATGCCATATTTTGAGTTTCTATAACAGAATAGTGTTGTTCAGAACTTTTATGTAGACAATTTCATGCTCTTAAAGCTTAACGCTTAATAGGCGAGTGCAATAATACTGAACAAGTGTGCTTTGATACAGATGCTCGAGTTTCCGTTCCATTCCCATACGTTGCTCACCGCACTGCATTGGAAATTGCCCCTCTTTGCCGAATCTAATTATAATATTTTCACAAACTTAATACATATTAGGTGTTTTGATCTCTATTGGGGACTCTAGTAATTGGAAATAAATTAAACGCGGCTAAACGTAAATTATTAACCCTTTGAAGAATTGCAGGTAAAATACAAGAAATTGTCAAAACAAAATATTCTTGATCCATATATTCTGCAAACATTTCCATTATGTAAATAGTTTTGTAATTATATTTTATTCTTATCTTTGTAACGCAAAAGTGCATTATAGAACAAGATTAATTATAATAAATTAAAAGCTAAATTATGTAAAAAAAACCATAAAATAGTTTTTAATTAATTTTACTTTCATAGTAGTATTTATTAAATTTGACTTAAATTTGTCAAATCATTCAACTAAACATATACTTCTTTACGGAAACACAACTATAGCAATAATTCAGCATACTTATTCTCTAAAAGACAATAGAACAATAAAGGTTACGTCATGTGAATTGAAATTTAAATCGGTGGGTATCAAAGTCGATTTGAAATTCAAAGTTAAGGACGTATATAACGCAGAAAGCATTCTATTTGCTTAATGTGCATTTAAGGATTTAAGTGCATATGCAGATGTTACTTATAGATAATAATAATAATAAAGTACACGTCGTTCGCGTTGACTGATACTTTATGTAAATGTGACAAACTGAACATATTGACCTTTGTCTTGGTGTACCTATACCATAGAATTAAATAACAACCATTAAATTTAATATTGTATTGGCGAATAATGTTTCACACAAAACTAAAGTTGAATTCTGGTATAATACTTTAAACTACATATCCCATTGGATGACCTGAATATTAGCAAAAATTTTTGACAACCGTCAATAATTATAAAAGCAGCTTCAACACTTCAAGCACTGCAGTCAGTTATTTTCCTGAAAGAGGTGAAATTAAAAAACAAATCGTACTATTATGGCGATTGCAACAGTCACTCAATAATTTTGACAACTGTCAAATTGTAAATGAAGTATTTTTGTTTCAATTTTAACCACTCTAGCTGTCAAAACACTTCCGACAGTAGTAAAATTGGTTAATCCTTGCAAATTTCAACGTCGCTAGCATCGACCGATTTCTGACAAGTCATTCTTTCCTATTTTGACACTTTGTAATTATCAACGTATTTTCCACGATTTTGGGTGCATTACAAATATGTCAAAATCGCCTGCTGAACACGCGATCGACACGACTTCAAACACGAACTATAAATATGCCCTTTTCGTTATTTTCGGAACGTGCAACAGTTAAAACACCTCTGACAGCTGTCAAACGATAAAAAACAATTATAACAATTTAAACGGGTCGATGGTCGAAGTGGTTTAAATAATATTATTTTTGTGAAGAGTGACGATTATAGGTGCCGCGGTTCAATCTGGATGGACGGTGACATTTTTCAGAGAGTTTAATCCCGGATCGACTTGCCATAGATGCAATGACTCCGATTAAGCTGTATCGCTTGTCTGTCTATCACTGCAACGCAAGAGTTGCGGTGATAGTTTGACAAGTAAGTTGTGTTCAATGGAGTGACAGCACCATATCGCCTTTTCTGACCGCGCTGTTAATCAAATTGCTCCCATTACAGCAAATGGAAAGTCGATATTAAATAATAAATATTTTCTGCGAAGTGTGAGAACCTATCGTCCTCCCAAAACACATCTGACGGCTGTAAAATTGTAAAATCGTAATCTTTGACACTTTTAACATTTGCAAGTGATATAATTTTTTTGTAAGGTGTCAAACTAGAAATGCAATTATTATTAACAATTAAACTACTTCTAACAGCTATCAAACTGTAAAATCAGTAGTTTATAATGTTAAATATTGTAATCATCAAAAAATTTCTGACATCTGTCAAGTTGTGTTGTTCTAGTGATGACAGGTGCAACAATTACAGCACTTCTGACAGCTACCAAACTATAACACATCAGTTTCTGAAAATATTCAAATTGTAAAATCAATTATTTTTTCCTCTTTTGGCGCGGGTAAGTATCTAAATATTTTTGACAGTCAACATATTTTTTGACAATTTTAACATTTGCAAGCGTTATCATTTCTTTTAAAAGATGTGAAATATTAAAAGCAGTTATTATTACCTTCGTATTTAGGCAGATGCATACAAGCTAAAATATTTCTGACAGCTGTCAAATGGTAAAATCAGCAATTTTTACGGCTTTAACAGATGTATCTGTCAAAATATTTATTAATAGATGTCACATTGGAAACACAATATTTTATTTTCAATTTTTAACCATTGTAGTTGTAGCCGTGGCTGTAAAATAATTACTGACAGCTGTCATAATTTTTCTGGAAGGCTATAAAATTAATTATTTATTTATAGTTTTGGAGGGTTAAAATTTTTTTAACAGCTACCAACCTATAAAAAATCATACACATATCATTCACGTATTGCAACCATAAAAATGGCCGTGAAACAGTAGTCAAAATGTGAAAACAGTTACTTTTTACAATCTCGACATTTATATGAATTATTTATTTTTTGAAAGCCGTGAAAGCGATTATTTCTTTGTTGTTATGGCAAGTACAAAAGTTGAAATTCTTTTGACAGCTGTCAAACCGTAAACATGGTTATTAAACGTCAAAATTCTGTCAAAATATTTTTGATAGCAGCTAAATTGTAAATACACAGAATTTTTTTGTTAAAACTTTACCATTGTAGCTGTCAGAAGACGTCTAGCAGTTGTAAAATTTTAATATTTTAAATTTATGGATTCAAATTTTATTACTAAATTACAAATCGAATAATTCGCTACTAAGCTAAAGATAAAAATAACAAACTCACTAATAAATATGGAACCTATTTTTTCCTTATAATAATAATTCATAAACAATTAAAATAAAATATTAAAACCTTGAAATAATCAAAAACAATTTCCTGCGGTGTACAATTAACTTCTACAAAATCTTCAATTTGTGTGTGAGAGATAGCTTTGTCTTGGAGGAACATTTAACTTCTTTTTGCATTTAGATTTTTTTTTTGAGAGATAAAGTTTGTCGTAGGTATATCTACAAAAAAATTGCTAAGGAAATTGTGACTTTTTTATAATTTATAATATATGTAGGTATGTTGATTTATAAGAGTTAACCAGCACTTATAAGTATGTACAATCATCATGATCCTGACTTTGAGTTTTAGTTCCTCTGAGTCATTAAAAGATTTTACTTTTTTTCCTACTTCATATACTACTTATCTTTCTTGGCAAAAATATCAAACACATTCACTAATCCACCTCTTCTCGTCAATTGTAGTTGCGGGCTAACACGTTTTTGCGATCACTTTCTCCGAGAGATTCCTCTTCACTGTTGTATTATGTTTTTATATTCAGTAATGTTTTTCAATCGAAACTTTGTTTCCGTTTGTATTATAATTATATTTCGTGACCTTCATCGCAAAAATCATTCTAGTTTTTCAATTATATATTTTTTAAATCGTTTTAAAATATTGAAGAGACAATTCGATAGATTATCATTAATGTATAAAAATATTTTTAAATTAAAAAAACCATAATTAAGGAATTTTTTACCGAAATTAATTAATTAAGAGTGGTCAGTAACGTAGAATAATAATTCTCAATTATGGTTCCACCCTTATCCAGAAAATCAATCATGATTACTCGATGACAATCCCAAAAAACTGAAGCAAGAATTTTTCAAGCAGATTTTTTAACACAGAACTTCTTAGATTTTGGATAACCAGAGAGCCTCTATTCCATCGATTTTTTTTTGTTTTTGGGTGTGTAGAAATGTACGCAAGTTTCATATCTATGTTTGTAGCTCAGACAGAACTATTTAAAAAGTACTATATTATTGTAATTCTAATTTCCATTTTCCTTGTAGTTGTTACAGGTTGCACGGATGGAATTGGAAAAGCTTTTGCTGAGATATTAGCCGAAGAAGGAATGAGCATATATTTAATAAGCAGATCACAGGACAAACTAGACGAGCTGGCTAAATCAATAAGTAAGTATCAAAAAGAACTCAAACACTCTACAATTATATTTCCTTAAATCGCAGGTGCCAAATATAAAGTGGATACCAAAACGTTAGCGATAGACTTCTCGCAAGGCGACGAGATCTACAGTTTGATCGAGAAACATTTAGCCGAACTAGATATTGGCGTTCTAGTCAATAACGTCGGCCTCAGTTATTCATACCCAGAATATTTCTTAAACGTCGAAAACAGAGATGCCCTCTTCAAAGATATCATTAGAATTAACTGCGTTGCGGTCGTCGACATGTGTAAAATCGTCTTACCAGGAATGGTCGAACGAAAACGCGGCGCCATAATCAATGTATCGTCATTGGCGGCGAAGATACCTCATCCATTACTCTCAGTTTATTCAGCATCAAAAGCTTTCGTCGATAAATTTTCGGTGGATTTAGGTCTTGAATATGAAAGCAGTGGGATCACGATCCAAAGTTTATTGCCCGGTTATGTCGCCACTAAAATGTCGAAAATTCGCGGAGAATCTTTGATGGCACCCTCGCCGAAAACATTCGTCATGAATGCGATCAGGACTTTGGGAGTACATGGTAGGACTACCGGATATTTTCCCCATACCGTAATGGATTATTTGATGAATACAATCACGCCGCAACTAGTAAATATGTTCGTGTTGAATGCTTTGCTGAGTTTAAGAAAGAGAGCTATAAAACAGAAAAATAAAGCGCAAGCACAGGCGCAACCAGGTTATTGATGTAATGTGTGTGTTTTTTTATGGACTTTAAATTTAAAAAAGACGTGATAAAATAGTTTATTCGAGTGTTTATAAAAAAAAAATTGTTTGATATGGGCAAAAGTGGTTATGAAAGAAATTAAATATCATGTACAAAATGTGTTAGAAATAAAAAGTTTCGTAAAATAATTACCTTTTTATTATTTTTTTAACGAATAGGTACTGCAGTTTATACAATAAAAGTCCGTGCTTTGTTCTCGCTTATACAAATTTTATAACAAAACTGTTACACAAAGCTGCAATAAAATATATTCTTTACATTAATTAATTGTTTTTTTTTATTATGGACATGACGTTAGAAAAGGAACTCATGTCAATTTGTCACAGCCAGAATATCTGTCATTGTTTAACGTACAGATAACGTTAATATTTGACGTACAAGTAACGTCAATATTTGACATACAAAGAATGTCATTTTTAGCAACTGTAGAGGTATTAACACATTTTTAATGTTACCGTTCGATAATTTTGTAAATTTAAGAATGTTCTTGTATGTGGAGAGTAATTCCCACCATCCAGTATTATTTTATATATACTTACTTATGTATAAATGTGGTATATACAGGGTGTAAGGAGTTTGACTGCCAAAATTTTCCCAGCATATAGAGCAAGTAAATAGTATTAAAAAAGTTTATTATCAAGTAGGCGTTAAAGTAAATAGTTTTCCAGAAAAACAAAAGCAAAGTTCCAACTTTTAAATCTTAGGCAGTTATAGCTGCGGCATGCACTCTCCGTGCACTCTTTTTGTATCTAGGCACTGTGCGTTCGGTAAAGCTTTAGAGCAAAGAGAGCATTTTTGTTTCGCGTTCGGGGTGACAGATTGGAATGTTTAGATCATGCTCTCTTTGCTCCATTAGTTAGGATGGACTGTTGAGAATGTGGTTGAGAGTACGAAAAAGTTTCGATATGTTTGGTGGTTTGGATGCAGGTTTAACTGTCATTTGTGACGTATCGGTAATTACCTGTGCCCACACCTGTGCCTAAATAATGCTTTCCAAAGATTTAAGTTTATTTTTAAGTTATGCATATTCTATATTTTTTGATAATGACGATGATGATGAAAATATAACAACACTGACCGTTTGTTGAATTGCACGATTGCATCATTGCATGCACTATGCTCTGCGTTCGGGGAAATTACTTTGTGACACTCTATTCATGGTCCGTACTCTATTCACTCTGCTCTGCTCTGTTCATACTCTACCCTTTTTGATCTACTCTAAGAGTATACATGCCGAACGCAGCTTATAAAGAACAAATGTTTATAGAAGTTTGTTCTACAATCTAAGGTAAGGTTAAATAAAAATAGAAATCGAAGTACATGTAAAATGTACTCAGCTTTGGCAACGCTGAAACATGATCTACCATAACTTTATACAAACAGATGTGTTTCACAGCAGCTGAGGGCTGCGGCGTCGATAAGAAAATTGCAGACGTTGCAGTTTTAAAGAATAAACTGTCTCATACAATTAACATTGTAAGTCGTATGACTCCTTTCGTTTATTTCGTTTTATGAATACAAATGCTCTAGATTACATCAAACGATATTTTAGTGAATTATTTGACAAAATACCTATTTTAAAACATTAGTACTGTGTAAAGTGTTGGTGTTAGCACGTTGGAGCGGTATACTACACGGTCTACGAACATTTAACTTTCTTAAGCGCGACGTTGCCAATTTCTGCTAACTAAATATTTACTTATCTTGGAAACCGTAGATGACAGGCAAAAAATTTATCAAGGTATTCTGTGCAGTTTCATTTAGTCTACACTACATTATAATTTCGATACTCAAACCACTTACACCCTCTATATACAGGGTGATTGGTGAGAATGGTCTATTAAAAGTATTAGGCAAACAGAACGGAATTTTAAAACAAAATTTTACAGTTGGATATGGTTGAATATCAACTATCACGTGAAAATATTTTTGAATAAATATCACTTCCGGTTAACCGGAAGTGGGCATCAACTTCGATTTTTTAAATAGCATGCTATAAAATAAATTACAGATTCAGCTTCTATGATAAATTTGATGAACTATGCTCGTGACTCGGTCTTTCTTCCTTTAATCCTATATTCTCTGTTTGTGCAAATAAATTTCCACCATGCATCTCTACCTCAGTTAATTAAATAATCAAACTGATGTGTTTCATAAATGATTATTAAACCGAGATAACTCTAATTTAATCTTTGAAAATGTTCATATTTTTATATCTTTTATTTTCTCTGTATTGTAACAAAAGTTGTTGATAATATTAAATGGTTAATATTTGTTTACATTTTGCATATTTTCTTGAAGATAACCCACCCGAAGTTGGTTTTCGTTGTTATGTGTCATGTTCATCAGTGTGATATTTTGGAATATCAAGCCATTACATCCTTGATACTTATAACTGTTTAGATATGTTTGTTAAATAATGTTGTCCCTTTGATGCCACAGGATGTGGTCCTGCCAAACTTTCTGATCATATATTATAGCAATATATAGTGTTCGGTATTTATCCAGTTTATTTATTTCTTTACATGAACTTACCTTATAATGTGTAATAAACTGTTGTGTAATATTGTTGTGTGTTATTAAATTGTTTGCCTGTAGTATGCAACTTCCATAACGAATGCGGTTTAAACAACGGTAAGTAGTTTATATTTTGCAACCATTCTCGTGCTATCGAATTAACTACAAATATGTCTTGATCTTTTCTAACATGCTTTTTATGTACTATAGAAAACATTACCGCCAATAATACGACATAGATAAGGTGTTGTTTTCGAAAATAACGTTGTCACAATCTTTAAAAGGATGTTGAGGATGCTATTTTCAACAATCTAGACTCCCTACCACTACTCTTTTTCTGTAACGTACAACTAATATATCTACATGTATTACGACATCTTAGTACTTGTCTTTGGATCCCAGATGTATTTCGACTTACTGAATTAATTTAACATTTTTTGTAATTATATAAATTACACTTAACAACTATATACATATATTTACCCAGGTAGCAAGATGACGTCAATTTGTCGCCATCTATAAGTCAGTAGTGACGTGAACTGTACGTCCCTATATGACGCATATATGACGTCATAATGATTTTTAATGTCACAGCCAAATGACGTCAGTACCACGTCACTAGAATGCTATAAATATGACCAACGTTATGCATTATGAACATCTAGGTTACTATCTAGGTTTTGTATTGTGCAAAATGAGACATATCGCTGGTACAACATTACTGCAATACTATGAATTAACCAAAACGTAATATTTTGCAGAGGCACTAAAAACATGTTCTGTAAAGGTTTTAAAACTTAGGTAAGTAATAACAACCTTAGCAACACGCTGAATTTTAAATTATTTGAATATTTGTTGACACACATTTTTAGAGTCATTGAAAATCGTACGTTTTTTAGTATGAAAAATTAAAAAAATAGAAAAAGTACAAATATGGTTTGCCAACACACATAAATATGGTTATCCTTATTTAGACTAAATTGCTTTTGTTGCTATAACATAAATATTAGGAAATTAACACAACTACTACATAATGCAGTGTCAAATTTTAGTGGATTGACCTGGTTAAACAAGCTTATACGTACTTTTACAGTCTTAAGAAAATTAAAAGTTTATTTTAGATTTAACTTTTTCTATATAAATATAACGTTATGTCACATGTATCGCTAAATAAATACGTTTAAATGACGTTATTTGTCTAACGTTTAAACGACGTCTCCGAAAGTACGTCATTATTTGGTTAAATGACGCCAATGACGAAATATGACCTACAGATGACGTCAAAATTACGCCAGCTTGCTACCTGGGTACAAGATTTACTAGGAAGCGATTACCAGCCGAATTTAATTATACTCTCAACAATAAAGCTCTGTAGAAAGTTTCTGTTGTGAACTACAGTCAACTTCTCCCACTGAAAAAACATTTTAAACGAAATCAATAATTTATGTTGTTGCTGGAGTAGATAGACTTTTAATTGATTTTACTATGTTGCTTGACCTACAAGTTGAAAGATAGATATCTGCAATTAGAAGTTCTCGAACGAACAACAATACTACACCTTATGTATCTTGGAAGAACAATTGCAAATTACAAAACCAAATAGCGATAAATCACGTTAACATATACAGGGTGTCCCAGCTGACGCGGTTTCTCTGATAAATAATTTGTATACTTTACAGTAATACAAGAAATATAATATATAGGGTGATTCATTTAAAATAATAAAGTTATTATACGCTTTTTGTATAATTGGGACACCTTGTATATTTGAAAATATTTTCTAGCTATGCATCGTCTAAATAGGGACAATTTTTATTTGAAACTTGTTTCTCTATACTGTAAAATAAACAAATTATCAAAGAAACCGCGTCAGTTGGGACACCTGTATACTTGTATGCACCAACGTCATTCTCCTTTCAGAAATATTCTCAAAAATGAAACGAACGAAGGGATCCCAGTCGGAGGTTGGGATGATCTACCAATACGGAGTCACTACTCTCCTGGCATCCCAGCTATCCAGAAACGACCAAGTGGCCGATTACATCATCTATTCGAGTGAGAAGTCAGCCGGAAAGTTCGACGATATCATCGCCAGGATAAAATTGAAGGATGAAGACGATTGGTATCTCTATTTAATTCAAGTTAAATATAAAGACACTAAGAGACTCAATGTTAGTGATAATTTAAAAGGGAAACGAGTTGAGTATTTCTTGTCGGATTATATTCAGAGTTTCAACGACATTCTCAGTGATCCAAATTTAACTTGTCGTCGAGGTATCCCCGATGATAATATAAAGTTTAGTATTTTTTGTAATAAAGGGATACAGACGCCGGTATTCCTTCGCCAAGACTGCACGTTCCAATTAAACTTGTATCGATATGCCGAAAAAACTAACGAATTCAACAACGTTTTGTCTCCCTTTAGTGATAAGTATTGGAAATTCGCATGTAAAGATTTAGAAAACTCACAGTTCCAAAATTTCTTCGACAATTGCTGTTTATATTTAGAACAACCTAATTGTAATAAATTAAATGAACTAATAGCAGAAGCATGCCAGACTAAAAACACAAAAGCAATTATCAACTACGTCAAAGACTATTTTAACGATGACGATCTTTATAAACAGGGACTACGTAAAGAGGTGTTCGAAATTGAATTGCAGACAATTCGTCTCGTTGAAGATATCCCACCCGTAACATCATTCGCTGATCTCATCGACGATAATCTTATAGCGATATGGAACGAAATCACTATAAATCATGATATCACTACCGTGAATTACACACACAATTTCGCTATTGAATCTTATTTGCACGGCTGCTTAATTCGAAAAGTTAACAGTTTATTAGACATTAATATCGATCGGAAAACGTGCGGTTCTAAAATAAATGTTTTGAGTAACGAAGTAATCGAACAATTTCTGACTTATTCGAAAACGAAAAGATTGAAGTACTGGATCGATCCGCCCACTACCCTCAGGTTACTACTCATAGAACTGTGGAAATGTGGTGATTTACCGCTTATTTTGAGAACGCGCACCAACCTAGGCAATTTTGAAAAGTATGCCCACCTGAAAAGGAGTTACATCATACTCGATGATTGGACGAACCGATCCGAAGAAATCAATAGTTCTAAATTAAACGTATTCACTTCCTTAAGTAGCATTGCCAATCCAGAATTACAAGATAGAATGTTGAAAGCTACTGTAGTTTCGCCTCAAGGTCGCAAACCGGTGACGCTTAAGAATTTATTACGCACTGATGAGGAGTTGATGTCGGCATTTACTTGTGAAGACGTGCTTAAAATGATGAGTAAGAGAACTCCATTTCTGAAGGACGGTTACTGCAAAGGTACCGATTATTTAGCGTTTATTATAGAAGATGAAGGATGTTCAGAAATTTCGGACCGTATAGAGCCTTATGCTATTGGTCATAATTTTAGGGTAACTTGTCCTCCTGGTCGAACGGCCGAATGCATTGAAATGATCCGGGGACATGCAGATATTTTTCAACACTACACGATCTATCATCTACGAAAGATAGGTGAGAAATTAGTTTTAACTCAAGGAGATCCATGGAGGTTAAATCATCGCTTTGTGGATCAATACGGGGATCCGCTGTTTATCTGTAGTACTGGTGAGTGTATTCCGATAATTGGACAAACTATCGATCTTAATGAGCTTCAATATATACCAAGACAACTGAGAAGAGTCACACTGCCCAGATCGTTTTTCAGTTCGCAAGAGACACAAATTTGTGTGGTATCAGGTGATGTGGACCTTATTGAGCACAGCATAGAACTCAGTAGTGTAGATGGCGTCTTAAATGAAACGGTATTGATAGAGAAGAAAACTTATTTTGTTAAGTTTCATGAAACGGAAAACCGTGAATATTATTGGCGGAAATTGTGCCATCTTCAATACCCAATACTCGATATTTGTATTAGAGATGGTAGATTCGAATTGTTAAGATATAAAAATTGCAAACATTTGAGTTGTCAGATTTCATACAACAGTGGAATATATTCCGAGCAGGATTTCTTTAACGATATCAGAGATGATCCTGAGGAAATTGCCGTCGTAACCGGAGATGCGGGTATAGGAAAATCCAGCTTCCTAAAATGGTTATGTAACAATTATTCCACTCAAGATTACATTATTTTCTACGATTTACTTAATTTACAAGTCGATCTAAATAAAAGTGAACGCCAACGTATGGATCTTATTGATTTCATATTCAAAGAAAGTCAAAAGGGTTTACCGAAACAATATACTGATTTTGTGTCTTATTCACGGAGAAAGAAGAAATTAATTTGGGTTTTAGATTCTTTCGATGAAATACGATTAGCTTGCGAAAGAGAAGTGTTAGATTTGATTGGTGGTATTGCCAATTCTGGAGCGCAAATAGTTATTGCTACACGAAACGAAAACTGTCAAATATTGATGGAGCAATTTGAAATTCGATTGATTAAAATAGAACCTTTACTTGAGCAAGATTGTCTTTCATACTGGGAATTAGATCAAAATTTATTGAAGAATGTTTCGTCCGAATTAGCGACAAATCCTCTATATTTAAACTTTTTAAAGATTATTTCTTCAAACCGAGAAGAACTTGCAAATATCACCAAGTATAGTTTGTTTGAGAAAGTTACAAACATGAAAGTTAAACATTGTTTGCGAACGACTTATCAAATTTTAGACGATTGTGATATACAACGAGCTGTGCAACTACTTGAAAAGCTAGCGTTGGTAGCGTTGTTTGGTAAGGAAGTGATTGAAAAGGAACTGTACTGGGTGTGTGATAATGAGGTCTCCGATATGACTAAATTCGGTATCGTGATTCGTTTCGATGAAGATAATTGTCCAATATTCTGTAACCGTAGCTTCGTGGAATTTTTATTTGCGCAATGGATCGCTAAAGCTTGTCGAATTAATATCTACAAGAGTCCGGCCAGATATCTTTACAGGCAAATACTTAGCGAGAATAAATTGCATATCCTAAATATTCTGTTTGAAGATGAAGAATTACACAAAGCTATTTTACAATTAGATATTTCGAGGATAAAGAATATTATAAAAGAAGATTCAGAATATTGGAACACTATTGACAAATTGGGCAGAACTGCTCTCCATGCGGCAGTTATTTATTGCTGGAGTTCAAGTTTGCCAAGGGCAGTTCTGGATGGTCTGGATGTCGTTGTTACATCAATGCTAGAGAGCGGATTGGATACTGACAAACCCGATATGATAATGAATTGGAATTGGTCCGAATATATGCGAGCTGACATTTTGTATTTTATGTATTCTTCTAAGAAAATGGAAGTTATCAGAATATATTTGCAATTGCATCGAAGGAAGCTTGAGGAATATAATTGCCCGTCCTCGGTATTTCCAATAGAATTCTTTTATCAATTATTTCAATGGGTATCGGATGTCGGTACCATCGATATGATTTCAGATTTGTTGCTATTGCAAAATTTCGAAAATAAAATCTTTTACAATTTCTATCAAGCTTGTTTAGGGTTACTTCCAAAACATAATTTGCAATGGACTGAATCTTTCCGTTTTAAAGGACAACTAACTCCTTTACATGTAGCCTGCATTTACGGCAGTGTTTCGTTGATACAGCATCTTATTGAAATAGGTGCTGATGTAAATGCTATGGACATGTTCCATTATACACCTCTATATTATTATATCTTGCGATGTTCTTTATTGACCGATGGTCGTAGTATTTCTCAGAGAGATCAGTATATCAACGCTCTTAGATTATTATTAGAGGCAGGTGCATGCCCCAATGCATGTGTTAAAGATTCATATAATCGATATCTTCTTTATTTAGGAGTACAAACGAGGGATATTAATATAGTTCGAATGCTAATCAAGGCTAATGCATTTATCTATTGTTGTTCAGAAAACTACACTACTTTGCTGCATTTAGCTGTGAGTCTTGGATGTATTGATATTGCTCGATTTTTATTAGATTGTGGTGTACCTCGGTATGCAAAAAATGAACAAAATCAGACACCATTAGATATCGCTCTCCAGCAAAATCATACTGAAATGATTGAGTTATTAAGTGAAAAGGAAGACGTTAAAGTAGTAGATGTAGCATCGTTATATATGAGTCAAATGTCAAATTCACACGATGGAATTAAACTTCCGTATAGTGCTATAGTCTGCGATAATATAGATATTAGCAAAAACATATTTCCCGTTGGAAAATGTGTAAACGTACCGGATAAATATGGCTTCACTCCTCTCCATCTAGCTATAGCCTCAGGAAACATCGAACTGTGTAAAATTTTATTAAACGAAGGAGCTGATATTCTAGTTAAGGATAAACGCGGTGTGACACCCCTATTCACGGCTACACTATTTGACAACATTACAGTCGTCGAGATGATATTGGCAAAAGGTTATAGTACGAATATTGCAGACTTACGCGAAGCGACTCCTCTTCATGTTGCTGTATCAAACAATAATTTACGTATTGTTAAGTTATTACTCGAAAACGGAGCCAATACGAATGCTAAAGACATGAATGGTATCACCCCTTTTCATGATGCTGTATTTAAAGGATTCGAGGATATTGTTACGCTTCTATTAGGATATGGAGCAGATCTGGAACTTGCACGGGAAGAAGGCGCTTCAGCTCTTCACGCCTCCATATCAGGCGGGCACAGAAAAATTAGCGAACTCTTATTACGTAAAGGAGCAAACGTGCATAGTCGTAATGACCGCGGTTGGACACCCTTCATAGCAGCTATAAGTCAACAAGATGTTGATACAGTCCGCTTACTTTTAAAGAACGGAGCAAACGTCAATGATACTATTGGCAATGGTTATACAGCTTCGATGTACGCGTCGTCTAACCGAAATATAGAATTGCTGAGACTATTAATTGAGAACGGAGCAGATATAAATGTACAAGATACATCCGGCTTCTCAGTGTTAGCGTATGCTGCCCAGTCGAAAGAAATAAGTGTTGTTGAGTTATTACTACAAGCAAACGTACATATCGATAGAAAAGGTGGAACTTATGCTCTTTCGTGTTCTATATATAAAGGAGATATCAATACTGTTAGGCTATTATTGAAAAAGGGAGTTTGCGTTAATAACTTGGATGACAGATATGGTTCCACCCCTCTCCACCTGGCTGTAATGAAAGGTGACGCAGATATTATCAACTTACTCCTCGAAAATGAAGCTAACATCAATGGTAACGGCGGCACCACCATTTTAGTTGCCGCAATCAGAACAAGAAATACTCCTATTGTTCAGTTGCTACTGGAAGCAAACGAAAATTACACTAAAGAGGCTAAACTTGAAGCTCTGAGATGTGCTATAACTAATACAGGCAATATTGAAATTATTAAATTACTACTAAATAAAGGCGTCGACTTAAACATTTACAACGAAAATAGTTTTACTCCTCTCCACTTAGCTACACAGGAGAAACGCGCAGATATTGTCGGATTACTGCTCGAAAATGGAGCTGATGTAAATATTCTGTCGAAAAATGGTCTCCCACCATTTGTAAAAGCTGTACTAGACGGACAAATCGAAATAACAAGATTACTTTTAAACAATGGTGCTGATATCAACTTTAGCTTTGGAGGTCTTACAGCACTTCATTACAAAACTGGCCGTGGAGATGTTGATTTTGTTAAGTTGCTCATCGAGAAAGGGGCGGATGTAAATATGAGAGCTGAAGATGGTACTACAGCCCTCGAAATCGCCATGAGATGCGGATACACGAATATAATGGATGTATTACGAAAAGGACAAACATTAATTGAGGAGGAGAACGTAGAGAAAAATAACGCGAATACAGAAAATGAATTTCAGATTGGAATATTTTATTGGGCTGCAATAAAAGGCGATTTAGAGAGAATCAAATTTAGTTTAAATGATGGAGTAAACGTTAATTTTCAAAATTCAAACGGCTCTACAGCATTGCATGTAGCTGTGATGAACAACAACGAAGATATCGTAGAAACGCTCCTGGAAAACGGAGCAGATGTTAATCTTAAAACCAATGATGGATTCACGCCGCTTTGTTTGGCTAAATCGAAAGGATACACGAATATAACAGATTTACTCACCGGATTTATGCTTTCGTTGAGTGCAGTTTGAAATATTCAAACTGATGTGTTTTATAAATGATTATTAAACCGAGATAACTCTAATTTAATCTTTGGAAATTTTTATATTTTTTATATCTTTTATTTTCTCTATATTGTAACAAAAATTGTTAATAATGTAAATGATTTATATTTATTTACGTTTTGTATATTTCCTTTAATTTGGTTTTTTATTGTTATGTATCATGTTCATCGGTGTGATATATTGGAATTTCAAATCACAACTTACACTACTTGATACCTATTTATAATACAATTGTTTAGATGTGTTTGTGAAATAATGTTATCCAGTGGATCCCACAGGATGTGGTCCTGACAAACTTTTTAATCATATACAACAGTTTAATTGTCGCTAATTAACCAGTTTATTTAATTCCTGTGGACTTATCTGGTAACGCAGTTTAAATTTATAATATTGTTAGACATTCAAATATTTATATTGCTGCGTTTTATTATATTGTAAATCTGGACAAATCCGCTTGTTTGCATTTTACTTATAGATATTTGGTTGTATTGTAGTGTTCGTTGTGTTGTGCGCAATCCGCAGCGATATATTACATATCTTCACTTTTTTTTGTGTAAAGAATTATTTTAATACGTATTTGTTATCTCTTGAATGTTTATTATTAGTTTTTAATGTTTGTAAATATTTTTTCTACATTATTGTTTGATTGTTTAATGAAATAATTAGTAAAAGATTAGTTTAGCAGCAGATTAATAAAAAAATAGTAACAACAAACGATTTTTGTTTTATTTATTCAAATAGTGTTATACAGGTACATCTGACGCAATTTTGACAGCACCTAGTGTGGTAGGTATTGTATTTTTGAATTTTCAAATTTGCCGCCAGTCGACAGGTTGGTTAAGAGAGGGTGACAAGTCATTTGAATTATAATTTTAACAATCCTAGTTATGCGCCATCTATGCTATAAATGCCAAACTTACTGTGTCTATATAATTACAGATTCCTGTTGCATATAAGCTCGAGTGAATTTCCAATTTATTGTAAAAAATAATGGATAAAACTAGCTATTTTTACCATAAATAGTCGTAAAATATTGTTATATAGGTGCAACGTTTAATAGAATTTCATTTAAGAGATTTATTTTTAAATTTTAGTATTTTTTAGATCACTAAAAAAGCATCAAGTTTAATGATGACTTTTATTAAAAATAATGACTATTTAGCTGAAATAATATACGCGTTCACTTCACTAGACTTTATACTACATATATATCATACATTTTTGATTAATCTTTTTCATTTAACGGCGGTGAACTGGAATTAAAGTAGCTATGTTTCGCTACCCATTCCACCTCCCCCCTTCCCTCATTAAACAGTATTTTATTTATTATAAAGACTAATACTACAGGTAGCTTCCCAGTAAACAGAAAGCCGTCGGGTACGTCTTGAAGACGTCGTATAGTAGTCATATTCGACCAACTACGTCATCGTCAACATATCACGTTTTCAGGACGTCGTATATTGTTCATTTTTGACGAAATAAGTCATCGTCAGAATATGATGTACTGTGCTGGTTATTTTTGACTAATAATAATAATAAAAATAATAGTAATCTTTATTGCCCAACAGATAAATCCATTAAGAGGACATTTATAATTGCAGATTTATATTTGCATAAATAAAAGATAAGTAAACGTAATACACACATCCTTGGAGACGTATGTATACAGACGTCTGTGGAGACATGTATGTAGACGTTAGGCGTCCTCAAAGAAGTGTATAGACGTCCTCACAGACGTCTATAATAGACGTCTTACAATGACGTGGTGAGGATGTGACATAAGTACGTCATACATTCTTCTTGAGGACGTCTTTTGGTCCTCACAAATACGAAATTTGACGTCCTGATGACGACTTTCTGTTTGCTGGGTTGGTGGATTTTATTGGAGTTTAAGACAAAAAAAAAGAAGAGGAAGGGGATGATATACTTTACTGCAGTACTTTGGTAACTGAAAAGTTGACTTACCTTGGATATACATACGTTTTTGATTTATTTTTTTAGAATTACTTAAGTGAATCAATATTCACGACATTTACTTTGTCAAATTTGTGACAAATTGAAAAATCAGGCATGTCAACAGAATTGTTGCCATTTTAAAGAAAAGATTTTCAATGATTTATACTCACCCATTATTTCATATCTTGAGTCATAGTTTTTTTTAAATTTTCTAAAGTGACGTTTTTTTTCAAAAGCAATCTTTGAATCAGATCAATCAGCAATCTTTCATTCAGATGACCACTATCGATAGTCTCCCTTCTGAACATTTTCTGAAATCATATCAAGTCATATAACAAAAGAAGTAACTAAATACTGTACTATTTCACTGTGATTCACATAAGAGCATATACATAATTTAGTTACTTTTTCATACCATCTTAAAATGTCCCCAAATTTAATATAGGCAGTTGGTAGCAGTTGGTTAGTTGTATGTCAAACTTGTCAAATGTTATCAAATGTCACTTGCTACCATTTATAATCAATTGTGTTCAAATGTGATTTTCTTTGAATTTTAATATGCTACATAATGTAAGAATGGCTACGATAAAAATCAGAGAAATCCAATATTATGGAACCTTATAACGATCTTCTAATTGATGCTATTAATAAGAACGATATTTCTTCCATCTATTACTGCCTTAGAAAAGGTAACCTTTTATGTTATTGCATATTATTGCTTATTACTAAATATTTCTAGGAGCTAACGTAAACAAAACATGTTCAACCGGTATAACACCTCTAATAGCCGCTGTACAAAGTGGAAACATTCTTATTTTAAAGATATTAGCTGAGAGTACGAAATTACCTGCTGACAATGCAGATGTAAACAACGCCCATTCTTCTAACAGATCAATGTTTTTAACGTTGGACGTCACTAAAGAGGCCAAATACAAGAACATAGGTTATTTCGTAGTTTGTAAAGATCTCGATGAACCTGAATTTGGAGACGGACCAACTCCCGACGGTATGGAAGCTTTAGAATGGGATATGGAAGTTAACGATGATCCCGCAGATGAGATTCCTTCGCAACCCGAGAGCAATTTGTACAAGTGGTACGCAAAGATATTAACAGATACCTCAATATTATTAAAATCACCTGAATACGATATCGGTGGCCTTGATCGAAGTGGACGGAATATACTGCATTACGCGGTACGACAGGGTAATTTGGAGATGGTCGAGTATTTATTGAATACATTTACTCAGATTAACGTGAACGTTTGCGATTCCGAATGGTGTAGTCCTATCCATTTAGCTGTTTTAATAGAGAATTTAAGTATGGTTAAATTCTTGGTCGAAAAAGGGGCTTCGGTTAATTCTTGTAATGCCGGTCGTCAAACTCCGTTACATTTCGCTGCGAAATTAGGAAACGTCAAGATTGTAAATTATTTGATCGATAACGGAGCGAATATAAATATGTTCGATATGGATGATAGATCTCCGTTATCGTTAGCTGTCCTGCATGAATACGAAGATGTCGCAAGGATTTTGATAAGGAAAGGAGCTCGATTAAATAACGAGGAGACGTATGGGTATACAGTTTTATATCATGCCGTTTTAAATAATATGTATAATACTACGAAGGAATTACTCGAAGCTGGAGCAAAAATCGTACAATCCCACTATCTTCTTCATATAGCGATTAGGCATAGTAATTTTGAAATCGTTAAGCTTTTACACAAAGGTGGTGCCATTATTAATATCAGGGATGAGCATGGGAATACACCGCTGATGACTTCTTGTTTGAATAATAATCTACAAATCGCTAAATATCTGCTTAGAAATGGTAAGTATTTTAAGTAAGTTTTTATTTTAAGTTAAGTATTTTATTTATATTTATACTATTTTTAAATTTATATTCTTGTTAGGAGCACCTGCAAACGCAACCAATCACATCAATGGCATGTCAGCATTACACTTATGCGTACAAGCTATCCAAGACTGCAATTTATTCGAACAATTCCTCGAATTACTCCTATCATATGGTGCGAACATTAACGCTAGCAGCTACCAAGGTAACATCCTCTTTTACGCCATAATCTTAGGAAACACACCCGCCGCTTGTATCTTGGTCAAACACGGAGCAGACGTTAATCTACGCGATGAACACGCTTATTTCGATAATCTCTGCTTAGCGAAGAAACATGGGAATTTCGATCTGGTGAAGCTGATCGTCCTCGCTGGTTTCAACTTCAGAAATATGCTCTTCGATTTGAAGACGTTGCGGACGCAAAACGAAGATATAATCTTCGATTTCTTGGTGTACATGACGAATCATCCGCGTAATCTTAGAGATCTGTGTAGGATCAGGATCAGGAAACAGCTGGGCAAGCATGTCATTTATAAGATATACAAGCTACCGTTGCCTGTGCTCATGCAACGTTTCTTGGCTTTGGATATTTTATGATCTAGTCTAATTGAGATGTGATTTTTTTTTGGTTTTTTTATTATTACTTTTTTGTCGTGATTTTAACTATAAGAAGTACAATAGCACTTGTTAGAATTAGCATTTACACGAGAGAAAAAAATAGATATTCCAGGTTAGGCGATAATAGTGTTGAAATTTTCATATCTTAATTAACTTAAATAGATTTTAAAGTTATGGAAATTATTCACTTGTTATTGTTAGTATTATTGCTAATTAAAATGAAATGATTTTTAAATATGTATCACGTTTCACAAAAATACAACATTATTAAGAGAAATTTGAGAACAATCATGTCACAAAAAAATCTCAATTGTTGGTTGGATTTTCAATTTTTTTTTCTATTTTAATTGCATGATCGTATACATATATTTCAACTTTTGTGCCAACATATTCGAAAGAGAATGCGCAGTTCATATTTATCAATGAGAGATCATGAGCGTTATTTAATTTTCTTCAATTAAAAAAAGGGAAGAGTGATACTTAATAATGATTCCACTTTATTTAATTATCTATTTTATATTACATAAATAAACCCTGCAAATTGCAAAATTAATATATTACAAAACGTTTTCTACAATTTTTCATGTTGAATATCCCAATACATCAGTTAGAGCACACAAGTGGTTCAGATTGAATATAACATTTACTTATCATGTACACAAGTAGGAGGAGTTTACCTAAAATGGGTTTGGACTTGTTGTTTTTGTCGTTGGTCATGGTTTTCCCATTTTTTCCCCATCTTTTTGGTGTCTAGTCTTGTTTGTTGCTTCTTCAGTCTTCTTTTCGGTCGAACTATTTTTCTGTATAAGATGAGCTTGTTAAAATGGCAGCCTTATCACTACTTTCCTGAGCGAATCACGTTAATCATGTGGATTATGTATTATGTAGTGCAGAATTCAGATATGGAATGGAATGGATGAATGGAAGGACAATAAATAGAAAAAGCAATCATTAATTTGTGTCATTTTATTTTCTGTCGTAGGATGTTCTTAGATTTTAGATACACAAGTCTGCGTTAGTATGTAGAAATAACAACTTGTCCAAAAACCTTTCTCTCGTTGAAGAACTGGCAGGTATATTTAGAATTCGATGGGCCAATTTCTTTAAAAGTCCGAGGTCGTTGCAGTTTTGCCAAAACTCCAAAAAACATGTAGTGGATTCGATTTTTCTTCGTATGTAAGATTCTATTTCGCTATCGATTTTATCAACTTCTCCCTCTCCTGAAGAATCTTGAAATTCGTCAAACAACGTTGAAGTTGAAGTAAGTTCGTTAAGTTTCAGGCGATTGTTCGTGCTTCAATATTTTTAGATTCCCCGTCCAAAATGGACTTGTCGTCACTTAAAAACCTTAGATATAACGTTTGGATCTAAAAACAGAGCTGTGTAATGCAAGTCCTGGGATTGAAATTGTTTTTGCAATGCAGCTGCTGTTTCCTTTCCACAGAAAAGCCTGGTACATGGGCGAAATGCGAGTACGATATTTGAGTCATTGTCAGTAACAATTATTCTTTTGATCTATATCGGTTTCTGTTTCTATATATTCTTTCAGGATATCTAATGTAAATTTGTGTATATTGCTGCCAGTTTTTTTATCAAGCACATACTTTTTTAACTCCATAGAATCATTTAACAAATGAGAAGACAGTGTTAAAAAACTTCATTGTGTATACTCGCCCGTCGACAAATTAGTTGTAAATGATATTTCATTATATTTTAAAATCGTTTGTAATTTGCATTTTATTTTATATTCCTCGAGCAGGTAGGTTCTTGTTAGTACTCTTTGAGAGGCTAAGATATCTTTAATATTTTGTTTACCGTAATCAGCTCCCACATTTACTAATTCTTGTGCAAATTGTAAGAACCTTTCACCTAAAAAGACACGCTATTTTGTTAAAAATGCCGATAGAAATGTACCACAAAGAGCTTATTCAGCTTACCATCTGTAATGCTTAACGGTCGTAGATCTCTCGCAATAAAATGTAGTTGTTTTTTAATAATTAGTTCCTTCTTAGCAGCGGGCAGTTGTTTCATGGCATATTTGTCTAAATTAAGTTGTTTTTCTGAATTAATTTTGAAAGAAATAGGACATTTGTGCCTTAAAAAGCTAGCTGTTCCCCTTTTAGGATTGTACTTGATGGAGGTGGTGTCTAATTTTAGATCGGAAACGGTTGTTCTTTTCTAGTGAAATTGGTTCATTTTCTGACTAAGCAGTGGGATCGGCAGCTATAAACATATCGTCAGTGAAAACCTTGGCGGTTAACTGGAAATAAGCCCGTTTTCCTTGAATTAGATTATTGGGTAGTGCTATTCTTAAGAAGGCCTTTCCAAATAATCTACCTTATTGGGAAATTGTGACGACTAACGGGATTATTCCTTAGAAATAGAGGTCTCATAAAAGTAACTTCAAGCGGTAGCATGCGATGACTCCAATGTCATGGTAAGCATAATATAGTAGCACCGTGATCCCAGGCTTTCTCTATCACAGGTATGTTTTGAGTATTAGTTTTATAGCCGTTCATTATAAGCAACGAAGGATTCTCTTTTGATGCACTGGTAGATTGTAAAAAAATTGTTGAATAACATACACTGACCGGAAGTATTGTATTACGTCAATTGCATAACAGATGGCGCTGCATATACTACAAAATAAAGCTAAAAGAATGAAAACCCGTTATACTAATTAGAGTGGTTCCCGGAAGAGGACAGCACTACCTTCCTAAAGAAAAAATGCTGATTTATATTAAAATCCTGTTTTAGAAGTTGACCTTCTTCAATCAATCCAAATTTAAATTAAATTAATAAATTTGTATACTTCGTACGCCCGAAAAATATTTCACAATCTGATATAAAGTTACGTATACATGTATAGCAGTACAAAAATCGTTATGATCACCTCACTGAAAAGAAGACCAGTTTAATTGATGGAAAATTGACGTTAATTACATTTTGTACGACACAGTTATTAACACTATTATTGCAGATAATTGGATGTGTTCGCGATTGACACGATTCGACATCCTTTAATCCAATTTTCTATAAATCGAACTGTTCACATTTTTTCATATCACACTGTCTGTAATACATTTTAGCGGATATTTCTCCCCCGGCCCCCTTAATTTGTTAAAATAAATAAATTCCTAAACTATTAAAAGTTGTTTTTTTTTCTTTCCCGGTTAATTAAAACAAAAATATTGGTAATGTAGTGAAATATGCTAAGCAGATTTACGAAGATGTACTTAATACCTTTGGCGATCAATGTCCTTCGTATGCGACCGTGAAATATTGGATTGCAAGCTTCAAAAGGGGATCAAATTACCATGGAAGATGAATACTGATCGGGAAGGCCAGTTTCTGCAGTTCATGACATGATTTTGTCAGATAAGTTAAACAAATTGCGTCCACGTCGATTTGGACAAGGGAAAAATGTCTACAAAATGGATCCCCAAATGTCTAAATATTGACTAGAAGCGTGCAAGGCCGAAAGCATCATGTTCAATCTGTGCTCACTTTGGAAATGATGCAGACTTCTTAAGCCGTATTGTTACTATGGATGAAACTAGGGTACATTTCTACGATCCAGAAATAAAGCAATAATCGATGCAATGGAGACAGTCTAATTCTACAGGGCCTAAGAAATTTCGTGTTCAAAAAATCTGCTGGAAAAGTTCTTGCTTCAGGTTTGTGGTGGGTGGAACAATAAGGGGAAAATTATTCGACGTTACTGACCACTCTACGAGAAAAAATTATGGAGAGAAGACTCTATCTATAAAGAGGTGATAGAAGCTGTGCAGGCCTGGTTTGCAGAGCAAGATAAAAATTTTTCTTGAAAGGTTCCACCTCCTCCTAATTTCTATTTCAAAAAAAAAAACAATACTTGCCTGGCTTTATGTATTTATTGAGATAAATAAATATGCAATAAATACATTAAATGTTAAGTTTTAAACATTTATTGCTAATAGAACGTAAACATATGCTTCTGTATCATCTCTTATTTATTATATTATATTTTTATTTATCGATCTTGTAGTGACAGTATACAACAAAGTAAAGAATGAGAATTAAAAAAGCCAACAAAATAAGAAGATTTATTCTACTCATATAAATTATAATAATAGATAATATACAAATTAAGAACAGTAACACACTATAGAAGAGAAAAAGAAAACAAGCTATTTTATTTCTTCATCATCATCGTTTGCGTATTTTTCTTTGAATAAGCGACATTAAAAAATTATAATTCGATAACAATATTAAGGGATTTTGGTATACATCAATATTATAATACACAAAGTACATTTATAAGGAACAAATATCTCAGGCGCTTTACCGAAGAGGTAATA
This sequence comes from Holotrichia oblita, assembly GCA_023690525.1. Taxonomy (NCBI): domain Eukaryota; kingdom Metazoa; phylum Arthropoda; class Insecta; order Coleoptera; family Scarabaeidae; genus Holotrichia; species Holotrichia oblita. The sequence continues at coordinate 10,908,990 of CM043017.1, forward strand.
CAATAAGAGATTGATGGGTTAGGTAAAGGGTACAAAAGGATATATCTTCTATTCATGACGAAATCTAATTTTTATTCGAAATATATGCAAGAAAAATTTTTTTTGCTAAAGAGGGAGCCATCTCGATTAGAATAAAAAAATAATTAAACAAGAAATATCGATTTTAATGAAACATGCCACAAAAGGTTTAATGTAGAGTATAAGTGGTAGTTTTTTTTCTCTCAATAGTATAACACTACATTCAATTCAATTGAGAATTCGAAATATACATCCAACAAATCTCATTACGTTTGAAATCTGTGGAGTGTTAAAAATAAACAAATTATACAAGCTCTTTCAGAACATTATCAATAAACTCAATCGGTATGTTACTAAGCATTTAACTCTCATTTTTTAACGTAGAAGCTACATATATTAAGAATTTGTCGGTGGAGTTTTGAAAGGCATTGTATATATTTATCTGTGTTTGTGCTCCAATAAAAACTTCCAAGCTCTAATATCTTCATTTCGAATAGATATTTTAATTCCACAAAATGGTATTGAGTGAAATTTTCAACCAAGTTTTCTCAAAGGAACTAAAATATAAATAATATGGAGTTGTTTACAATCCCAACCAAAACTATTGATACATATGAAGATTCAGATTAAATCTCTATATTGAAGTATAACTCTGAAAAATAGGATAAGTATTTTAAAGTAACGAGGTAGATAAAACGAAGCATGCAAGTTATTAATCTGTGTTATTTAGTTAGTTAATCTAAAATTCAAATTTCCCGCCAATTTGATGAGTGGGCCAGTGGACTGAAGTTCCTGCTGTATAAATGATGATTTTATTTGCTTGTGATCAGTTGCGCATAAGCTCTGATGTATACGTAAACGTATAGAATGCATTCATGTCGTCACAATTGTTGAATAAGGTGCCTACGCTGATGTTACTTTTTCCTAGCATACATTTTTCCATGATTCGGGAGTGCCATCATTCAAACAATACGTCACACTTGGTTGATGGTACCGTATGATAAATCGATGTCCCAATAGGGAGCAAAAGTTTTGCGTCGCTCCGTTGTTTGGCAACAGTGTTTTTGGCAAGTAATAAAAGATAAAAGCAAGAGCTTTCTTTTATGTATGTGTGTTGCCACAGGATCAATCAGAAATCCAACCTTATGCTCAAATACAAAACTGAAAAACATCACAGGCGCATAAAATCCTTACTAGGATGTTTTTGGGTGTGGATGGAGCGGAGAGTTTATTTCCAAATTAAACTGTTGCCCAGGTCAGTATCTCGCTCAAAAAGATGGATGATCAAAAGGAAATCCAAAAAGCAATAATTATGGACAATCACGAGAGCCACCCCAACGTTGCAGCTATAGATATGAATATAGCTGGTGGCTGGATATACAAAGTGATTATTTTGAACTGTCTTGGGTTGGCAACAAACAAGTTCCAGGATAATTGAAAACTAGTCAAACCCATAGTGCCAACATCTTTCAACTTTTAAGGTCATTTCACATGCAACCATTTTATCAAATAAACGCAGCTTTTTATTGTATGTTACACATGATACCGAAACGTACAAAAATTTACTTCAAACAAAATCATAACCTAACTTTGTTTTGGAAATCATGGATCGATTTCTATTATTGAGATTTTATAGGTACTTGTACGAATACTAGCGCCCCTTGCACACGAGTCCTGTTTTCCTATTGAATGGCTTGTTTGGTGCTGTACAGGCTGCCGTGCTCGAAAATGACGTCACAGCAGGGTCCAGTGCAGGCTCCGCTGTTGGTTTTCGGTGATCGGTTCAGTGCTATTGTTCCAGCAGGTTTGCACGAAAAAAGCCAATCAGGACACGCAGCATTTCAGCACACATACGCAATGTCAGCAGAAATTCACGAGTGTGCGCAGCTGTTTTTTTGGAACAGGTGTGCAGTAAAGGTATACCATCATGTCAAAGTCGCAACAGTCAATCAGTCAGACCAAATTGTAGCCCTCAATGATTCAAAAGCAAAAGTAGTAACTGCTGCTCCTCTATGACGAATAAAGATTAGTCCATCGTACAACTTATTTGTTGACATGACGAGCAGTGCAAGGACGTCACCACGCAGGAGAGCCAGCGTCGTTTGATTCCGAGCCTGCTGTTTAGTACGCAAGGCAGCCAGGTCTACATAGAAAGTGGACATTGGATGAAAGAAAACGAGTCTTATGGATCGACGAATCCAAGTTTGAAGTGAAGCCAGAGGATGTTACCCGATTGTATAGTCCCAACCGTTAAGCAAAGAAAAAAGTTCTGTGCTTATTTGGGGTTGTTTTTCCTTCGCTGATGGTACAAGAAACTTGAAATTGACGAATTGACGGTATTTTGTGAAAAGAGGATTATTAAGAAATATTACGAAATATTCTCGGTACAACGCCTAATTGGTGGAAATTTTGTATTTATACAAGATAACGACCCCAAAACAGTCAACAGTGATATGTAAGAATTTCTTAAACAGCCTATCAAAGATCTGACCTCAACCTCATCGAATTGTTGTGGGATGAATTGGGCACTTGTGGACCATTTTCAATGAGGAATGGAAGAGTACTTGAAAAACTTTCGTTGAACGAAAAGTTGAAGAAGTTAACAACTAATATGGACGGTAGTGTACAAAACCACAACTGGCAATATATGCAGACTTATATCACTTTAAGTCATTTTAGTACGCCGAAAGTTAAAATTGAATTAAAAGTTTTTGCATATTGTCCTTGAAATTCAAGTTTTAAAAATGTAGTATCCTATTGTTTGTTCAATTTTTGCAGTCTCCTAAAACGCTTACGTGTGGAACAATCTTCATCTACCATCTGTTATTTATACTGCTTTCCATTTGGTATGACGAGTATTTCATATGTACTCTATTAACATTTGTAGTGCTCCATTCGTCACTCCTCATTTGCTCTCTTTTACCATCCCTTCTCCCCTCAAACACTAGAAAAATTTTAGGTCTTCAGTACTCTTCTATCGTCTTTTTGTTTGGCTTACAAATAAAACTGTCAAATTCAAATTAAATAAGGTCAATTGAATTACCTTTTTGGGTTATAAATTTCGATATTTAAGAGAAAAAATTGATTTTATGTTACTGGATGCGCAAGTATCTTTTAAAAGATTAGTAATCAAACAAAAGAAAATGTTTTCTGCATCGTATGGTTACTGAGGATGAAACATGGATCCATTATGACAACCTTAAACACAGAAAAAATCATGTGAGGCCCCGGATAACCCGAAACATTGACTCCAAAGCCGAATATCTATGGTTCGAAGGTGATGCTGTGTATTTGGTGGGATCAAAAGGGTGTGGTGTATTATGAGTAGGTAAAACCATTACTGGAGATCGCTAGCGACAACAATCTATCAAATTGAAGAGAGCATTGAACCAAAAACATGTCTGAGTGCCTTGTCCTGAATACGCTTCACTTCAGTTCAAGGCATCAAAAATTGGGTCGATACGTTCTTGGTCTCAACAGATGAGCAGTTCTGTTGGGACGGAATTCATGTGCTCCTTAAAAGATGACAAAAAGTTGTAGCTTCCGAAGGAAAATACTTTGAATAAAATATATTGTACCATTTTTTTTTAAATAAAAGCTCTCAAAGTTAGGAAAAAAAACCTTTAAATTATACTTGAAGAAATTAAGTTTTTATTTTACAGCAGACCTTTATTATTATCCAATTCAGAAACATAAGACTCGAATGTTGAAAAGTATTCTATAGGTAAAAGAACCTCCGAAAAAATTTTGCTTTGTATATCGATTTTTAATTTGTTATAAGTTTTGAAATGTTAACAAAACAGCAGAAGCAGTGTAGAATAAGAGTATTTCAGGTGTGATTTCAAGAAAATGGAAAGCAGTAATTATATAAATGGTAAGTGTTGCCAACTTAGGAAACTTAAAAATGACCACACTTAAGTATGCTATTCGATTCGATTTGAAAACATTTTGCAATGGAAGTTTTTTCTTTTTTGAAACACAGTGTATATATTTTTTGTGTTAACATGTCCATCGTTATAACACTGCACCTTTCTTTTTTTAATAGTTTTTCAGGAACATTTCTTACACAATTTATATTTGATATAAAACTAAAAACAATATTACTAAGAGATATAACGCTTATAAGATTGAAGTTTTTTTTATTATAGTTTTATTACTTGGTAAGGCTCGCAAGAATTCTAAATTGCTTTTAGTCAAGGTTTCCTGATCATTTTTAGTTTTTATCTTTGTAAGGGACCGTAGTGTTTAATGATTTTTATATCGTTTTTTTTTACCATATGCGTTTTTTAATACTATTAACTATACATATGTATCTTGAATAAATAATATCTTATTTACAAAAGAGAAAAGGACAAAAATATAGAGAAATCAGCCTTCAAAATCGTATTGATTCGTATCATAATAATATTAATAGAAATAAATTAAAATATTGTCATTTTCTTTTTATATTTTACACAATTTTTAATGCGTTTAGAATTCGATCAAAAATTAATTCGGGGGTTCACACAATTTATACGATGTGACCGCTAACAGATCAAGTAAAATTTTAGTGGACCACCCCTTAACTGTTTTTATATGTGAAACGAAAAAAAAAAAATAACAATACAATCAACAGTAGTAGCAAATTTATAAAGTTTGTTCGTTTAGTTTTTTTTTAAATTTTATTTTAATATTTTTATCTAAATTAACCCCATAGAGCTGAACGTTGTCAGTTTCATGTTTATATTATTAAAGTTATGGCAGTTTATTGCTGTTTCTATCTATATAAATTTAATCGTAAAGATGCACCTACACTAGTTGTTTTGTGATAATTCGGCTTTTGTGTTTAATTTTAAAATATATAGCCGTGAAATTTCAATTTTATACCGGTTGAAGTTACAATAAGGCGTTCGAAATTTCGTTAAATTGAATTTAAATGAAAACTATGGCACTCTTATTATAAAAAGCCCCCTAATTTTTCTTTTGAATTAAATTAAATTTGTAACTTCAACTCTAATTAACAAAATTAATTAGTTTAATTTCGACTAACCTGTACGTAGTATAAATTCGAAATCTAGTAGGATACGATGACTGAATCCCCCTTAGCAAGGTCACATTCTAAACGAAGCTTAAATTGTCAGATAAAACAGAAATTTTGATTTATTCGATTTTTAAGGGATTAAAGTCGAATAATCTCAATCGCAAATCAGAATTATCACATCTAGTCAGAATTCTTGCTGCGTATATACAGGTTTGTTCAAAATAAAAAGAAACGATGTTTGTAGTATTAAAATTTATTAAAATTCGAACAGAATAAAAATAAAGCAAACGAAAATTCAATTTATCAGCATTTATTTAAAATTCTCTACAATAATACTTTGTTGTCTTTTGTAATCGTTTCAAATAATATTAAATAATAAACTATACCTTCTTTGGGAAAGAAAATTCTTTTTAATATAATCTAAAAACAATTAAAACGAAATTTAATCAATATAATAGCTCCATCCAAAAAACTAAATCGGAACGTCTGATTTATACATACAGCGCAGTCGAAAATTAAACGTACATCGCAAATTTAATTTAAAAAAAATCACAAAGCCTTCGAGTAAGTTTTAACTTATTAATATTATTCACAACTTGCTAAATAATTAAGATAATTAAAAAAAAAACACGAAATGAGTTTTAATCAGTCGGAACAGCTCTATGGTTCACATGCGTTTTGAAGAATATTATATATAATGCACAAAAATAATAAATAATATTTCTAACACAAATGCGAATATTTACAAATACATTGAAACAGTTTCTTTATCTTTTTTTTAACTTTTTTGTTTTTAGTAAAAGTCCGCCGTAATCATCGAGTTTATGGACGAAATTAGAGATTACTGAGTCACGATTATATAGTCTATTTCTAAATAAATTCCACCTTTTTTGTTTTCTTTTTATTTAAAAGAGGTAACGGTTGTATAACCTCAAAATTCGTCGTATCTACCATAAACTCAACAATCCCATATTATATCTTTTTCTTTTTTTTATATTTGCAATAATAGCTCTTCATCTCATAATAATTAACAAAGAGAAAAATAATATTACAATAAACAGTCAAAAATGTCACCGATTGCTTGTTATCACTAATCATCATCATAATTTTTTTTTTACTTTTATTATTATTTTTTTATTCTTGCATTTTTGTTTATTATAGCATTCGCGCGCACTAAGTAAATGGCAGTGGCGTTTGATCTAAGTCCAGTCTAATCGTCCCAGGCTGAATCGCTTCCGGTATCTTCCTCGTTCGCGTTGTTCTCGTAGATGTACTCTTCTACCCCGTTCGACATGCGCCTCTTCTTCAAGGCTTGGATATCTTCGGGTGATCGCTCCTTGCGAAATTCGTAGACCAGGGGGAAAATGTATTCTATCGCGGCTTGGACGTCTGTCACACTAGGCGCTGTAACATTAAAATAATGAATTATAAATGTATGTTGCACTGTTGAAAAAAAGTGACGAGCACACCCTGTATACGGGAGCATCTTCCGTGAGTAGCGCATACCATCGCTACACGGCGATTTCTTGAAGTCAATAAATCATTCTATTCCAGATATGTTCGATTGGATTCAGATCCGGAGAAAGAGCCGGCTATAGGATGCTCTTCAACGAAGGTTTGTATAACCCGCGATCTACGGTAGCACCTTATCTACATATCGGCGACCCGTCATCATCTGCTGTACACGCAGCAAACGAGGACATTCACTATGTGTAATCGCACCCCATACCATAATACACAGTGTATTCAAAAAGTTCCAGGACTGCCGCTCGTAAAACAGTACAGGTGGCGCTATCTCTACGCAATTAACAGAACAACCGCCTCTTACGCACTTTCAATGTTTCATTCCGTTCTGACGAGTTTCAACTTGTCAGCGTTCACTTGAGTCAAGTGTTTGAGTGATCGTGGCATTCTTAAAACATGGAGCAAAGAACGAACATAAAATTTTGTTTTAAATTGGCCAAAACAGCCACAGAAACTTATAAAATGGTTAAAACTGTTTATGGTGACGAGGCTATGAGACGTTCGCGTGTGTTTCAGTGGTTTGCAAGGTTTAGGGATGGAAGAGAATTGACGGAAAATGATGAGAGGTCAGGTCGTCCACGCTGCAAGCGTTGGTGAGGTCAGACCGTCGAATGACGATATAAATGATTGCAGAATCTTTAAACAGGAGTGTAGGTTCTGTTTTTACGATAATGACGAAAGATTTAAAGAAAAAATAAGCTCTATGCGCGCTTTATGCCACACAGTCTCACTACGGAACACGATTTGATGAAAATGGCTTGGGTGGTCAGCCGCAGGCACCTAGGCGTCAGCCCATATCCTGCAATTTTCAGGTACCACACGCACATAACAAGTTATGTGCCTTGAAACTGTCACCCACTATCTCACCGCCCGCACGAGACCGACACCTCTCGGAGAGGACCGGCGAGCCGGAGGGCTCCTCTCCCCCGTGCTACCCCTGTTAGACAAGTTTCCTTGTCAGCGTTAGACGGGTCACCGCTGGAGACGCTTTAGCGAACTCCTACCTCACATCTAACCTCACGGGGCCTAGGCCTCCTTGCGGATGGCTACTATCGGCCAAGCGTGGGAAACGGAATCTGGCCGTGAGGTACAACCAGCCCGCCCGTGAATTAAGCCTGAACTACGGGGACGGCCGGGCCGAAGCCCTACCCCAATATGCCAACCACGCCAATTCTTTCGCCCCTCCGGCGATCAAGTATCCGCGGCAGCTACAGTGAAACCGTAGGGTCCCAGAATCACCGAGTCGTTTTAGGATGAAACCGAAGGTTTCCCCAACCAGACAACCAGCGGGCGGACTACTCCTCACTACGGAACAAAAAGAAGACCGAATTGCTTCTTCCGAAACACTTCGTCACCGGAGACGAGTCTTGGTGTCTCGAATACGATGCGGAAACTAAACGCCAAAGAGCGGAGCGGACAAATCCGGGAAAGGGTCGATCGATGAAAGTTCGTGCGTCAAAATCATAAACAAAGACGATGCTGATCGTGTTTTTCGACAGTCGAGGAATCATCCATCAAGAATTCCTTCGACAAGGGTCCACTGTCACTGGTGCCTTTAACAAAGATGTGCTAGACCGGCTACTGAAAAGAATGCGGCGTAAGTCCATCATTGTTCAGCAATTCTTGGCGCGAAAGCTGGTTGTAACCATCGACCACCCCCCATATTCACCTGATTTGTCCCCTCCAGACTATTTTCTATTTGCAAAGTTGAAATTGAAGATGAAGGGACAACGGTACGAGTCGATAGAAGCGATCGAAGCGGCGGTGACAAGAGAACTGCGAAGTGCTGAAGTCGAGGCGTTCGAAAAGGCGTTCATCGATCTTTATACTCGATCTAAACGTTGTATTGAAGTGCAAGGGGATTATGTAGAAGCATGATATTAAATATACCTAAATTTTCTGTGTTATATTGTCTTACAGTCTTGGAACTTTTTGAATACACTGTGTACGCTGCTGGCGGTGGATATGGTGCGATTGAATCTATTGCAGCTCCAGAAAAATTCGAAACTCGTTGCTTCATCTCGTCAGTTCAGATTATACAGAATGTGTTCATCACTTTTTTCCAACAGTGTATGTTAAATTTATATTAATAAGTGCTTTAATGTTGTTTGAGGTTGTAAACATAATTCTGTATAGCAAAGATGTCTTTGGTTTTGAAAAAATAATAATTTATGTTCTGAAATTAAAAGGTAAATAATTAATTCTCACTTAAATAAATATAAAATAGCAGGTGGCAGCACTGAACGGTTGGTTAGGCCGTCGTTTTCAGCAGTTAATTAAAAATGTCTATGTATTGCAATATTAAAATATCAGCGTTCTTTGCTAGGCGAGTTCAATGACATGAATCATCTGTGATAAAAAGTTATATTTAGCAAGTACATATAAATCATATGTTGAAAGTTACTGTACATGTACCTTTCCTGTCATATTTATTACCTACTTTATTGGCTATCAATAAGGCATCATCTTTTTACCTTCAACACTATTCGATTACCACATATTATAATTCTCGAGTGATGAGTTAACATATCAAATCGCACCGATTTTGCAACCGTAATTGCCGGAATGGTATTGTGACGCGTAAACAAAAAAATTATTGCAAATTTTTACTTGAATAATGTTAGATTGGCATTGATTTATAGACCTCACGTTTTTTTTTATATTTAGTAATCACTAAACACACCAATCCTACTTATCCCTACGTTTACTACTTTTTAGAATTCCTTATACATAATACTACTACAATTGAAAATATTGCTTTAAAAATAATCTTATTTGCAAAATATCAAAATACACGTCCAAGTCATAAAAGTTATCTAAGAATCGCAGAAAATTGAATTCAATTAAGATTTCTAAAATATGTAAGTGACTGTCTTGCATTTATCAATATTTAAAGTGAGTTTATTCTACTGGCAGCATATCTACAATTCAACGCATCAATATCGCTTTCAATCGAGAGACATCCTGTATAATTACCCATTGAAGTGGCTGTGCAGTTTCTATTTGGCCAAACGGAAACCTCATACTAGACAGCTGATTTTAAAGCTTTTGAAGACGGTTTTCAACGATCGATTTTTTCAGAATATCATCAAAACACTCCTGGCACATTTAATAACATCAAAATTACTAACTTTTTTTCCGTAAAAACGATTATAAGTTCAAATATCGATTAATCGAAACATCGATAAATATAATACTATCGATGTATCGATTAATCGATGCTATCGATATTTGAAAATTATTGTTACTCGATAGTAAAATCTTGTTATCGATAATTGTAGAGTTAAATCGATATATCTCTCAAATAATGATATTGAATCAACTATGGAAGAGCTAAGAAAAGAAATGGAAATTGCAACGCTTACAACAGCTACAACAGAATCGATACCACAACCACCACACGATACAAACAAAAAGAAGAAGAAGGGTTTAGCAGCTATATAAGAGACAACGGGAGAAAGTTCTGAATTGTTTGTTTTGGAGAAAATCGTGAATGAAATTGAGATGTCCAAAAATATACCAAACATAGATGTCGATCAGGATTCATTAGACTGGTGGAAATGTAATCATATGAGATTTCCGTTATTGGCACAATTGGCAAAAAATACTCATGATTACAAGCTACCAACGTCGCAACTGAGCGGGTGGCACTGTAATAAGTGGTTGTCGTACTTCCCTCACAGGAGGACATGCCGAAAAATTAATATTTCTATTTTTAAATAAATCTGTAGTCCCAACAACGTTTTAAAATTATTTGTTATATATTTATAAGGGTCTAAACATCAGCACACCCATTCAGTATTCGGTTGAAGATGAGGGTCCATGATCCCTCGAAACACCCGTCCCGAATTAATTAAACTTTGTAATATTTGGTGTTGCCAATTGTTTACCTGTATCAATACAGGTTTAGTAGATGTATAAACATTTGAATAGGTGTGATTGGCAATAATCAAGTAGCACCTGTAGAATTGCCTTGTCCTTTAAAAATTGCTTAATGGCTCACGCATAATAGATATCGTCCACATATTAACATAAATGTTCGCCAGTTTCTTGATATCGCTTATGATGATCATTGGATTAAAAGAGGAGGACCAGTTGCTTGGCCAGCAAGATCTCTCGATTTCAATTCTGTATGGACATACCTGAAACTAGCAAGCAATTTTGGGCCAGAGTACAACAAGTAATATGAAGTTTTCGTCTGAGTGAATAGAAACTGAACACCCTGTACAGAACAAATAGAAGAGGTCCTAAGTTAGAACCCTATGCCACACCACCTGTTGGAACATATGAAGCAGATACCGAACCGTTCACGCAAACAACACAAGATCTATGTATGTTATGGATGTACAGCATGAGAAAAAAGTATCCGGACAGTGCACGAAAGAAGGAGGCTTCTTACTCAAACCCTACGGGAACTTTATTGTCCTAGAGTGCATACAAATAATGTCTGTGCCACAGACAGTCCATGTAGGTATACTAAGTTAATAAAGTACCCGTGCATTTTGAGTGAAGGGCGTCTTCCTTACATGCATTGGCAGGAAACTTTTTCTCCTGCTGTACGATGTGAACCAATTAAGCAATTCGCCATGAATACATTTATAGGATTAAAAGTGTACCCTCTTCCCTCCCTCCTTTATCACTATAGAGGGACAGAGGCTCTCTTGGAGCCCACAGGTACAATATTTAAGGTTCCATAAAGATGTATCTTTCGGGTATTGCCGTGGTTGTTGAAACTTGACGTTTCGCTGATCATACTGTCAGCTTCTTCAGAAGTTCAGAAGGAAGAGGGTACACTTTTAATCCAATAAATTTATTCATGGCAAATTGCTTAATTGCTCTAAAGACTGTTTTTAGAGAACTTCTGAAGAGGCATCTCGAGCAGGTGGACCCAGACAAGCCACCACCTCGCGTCACCACGTAAGCCACTTCAAAGAAAGTAAAAGGCCTGAAGGTCCAGCCTTAGCGCAGCAGAAGCTCTCTCGCTAAAAGTGTACTATTTTGTTATGCCTTCAGCGTCACTCACATCATGAATGACGTCATTAGCTGTCAAAATATCGTATCATTTGACTATTTTAAACGAAATATTATGCAGTTTCCATTTTGACATACGAGTTAATTGCATCTCTGCATGTAACTTTGGAATTGATTATTGCGATGTCATATATGACATATAAACATTTTTTTGGGCAACCGGCCGCGAAGTTGTCAATTCGCGTACGCAAACCAGTCATATTTGACATATTTCATCATTTATTGTCAATAAAACAGAGTATTTTGTGTATTTATTATAAACCTTTCGGGTACATATTAATATTAATTGTGCAATTTGTATTATTAGTAATATTTACACCAGAAGCAGTAAAATCTAATTTTTTATTTGAATTATAATTTGAAACCGTAGCAGTGATTTCATTTTGATTGTAAATACATTGTGATGAAGTACCGGATATTAAATTAGCAATTTTATTTTTATTTTCTATAGAATCTTCAACATACGATTCGGCCACAGTAGCAGATTTCCAGCCACCGTGGCGCTTAAGAACTGATATTGTAGCACCACTGTTAGTAAGGAGAGTAGCAGAGCTCCTCCTAAAACAATGGCCTGTATATTGCTCACTGTTCGGCAACCCCAAATAATTTGCTATGAAACACGGTATTTTCCCTATGCTATGTACCCCAATAACTTGTGCATAGCATCTTCCTTGCTTGTATCTCAAAAACAGCCTATGACAGGTAACATATTTCGGACGAAGAGCAATATATTTGTGATAAAGTCTTATGTAATCTGGATTTGTGATTGTAAAAGTGCGGTTTATGTCCGTCTTTGTATCAGGAACAGTAATTATAAGAATATTGCTGGTGTCTTGAATGTTGTCAACGGTTATTTTTGTTAACTCGTCACGTCTCATGGCATCTGATACGCCCATAATTAAAACTACCTGTAAAACTAATAGTAAATTAAGCAATTTATAAGAGAACTTGTTTATATCTTTGTACCTTCCACAGTAAATACTTTTCATCCTCAGCATTTTCCAAAAATAATTTAATCTGCTCCATTGTTAACACTTTAGACTTTTTGGCTTTATAGCCTACTGCTTTTTTCTTCAAAAAAGGAATTAATTTTAAAAATGTCCTTATATCAATCTGTTCCTTTATATTCAGCATGCTTTTAAGCATGGAGTACAAACTCCATAAGCTGGAACTTTTCAGGGCCGCCGATTTTTGCATAAAATATGCCAATAGCACGTTTTCGCTCACAGTTTTGACCTTCTTAGCGTTGCACCAGACCTTAAAATCGTTGTAACATTTTTCGTATTGCCTCTTCGATCTTTCGGGTATTAAGTTAGAAACTGCGAAATTGGCAGCACTTTTTATATCCGGAGGAGTTCCAGATATAGAAATATTATCACTTTCAGAAGTTTCAGACATTTTACGACTTATTTTGACAACTATTAAGTATTTGTATTTTATTCTAGTCGTGTCATTTCTATGGCAACGCATATAAAGTAAGTCACTTTGAAATTGGCAATAAAAATATTCCGATGTGTGTAAATTTATATAAAACAGTTTGAACGATTTTGGAACGATTTGCACGGTTGCCCAAAAAATGTTGTGTATATCTCGTCCGCGAAAACCTTTAACGTACTCGAGATTGTCCTGCCTCGGCCGCAAGCGGCCTCGGCGACAATTTCTCTCTGCGTACGTTAAAGTGTGTTTTCGCGGCCTTGATATACAAATAACTATATTTTCGATCGAGTTCTTTTGCAAAGTGTTTGACAACACATGTCTAATTAAATTATTTCAAAACCAATCTTTATTTTTTTAATACGAGTTAATGATACAGCTAAATTATTGAGCGCTGTAGTATAGAATCATTTACGCAATTTTTTTACGGATCTGTAACTGGCGCCCGCCACAAACAATGATTATGAGATTATTCAGCTTAAAACAAAAAAATAAATAAACAGGTAGATAAATTATCCTCGGCATGTTTTTTTTTCCTTCTTTTAAATCTACATATATGAGATATGATTTTTTTTGATACTGTGATTTTCTATCAAGATAGGTACTTATTTTTTACCTAGTTATGTTTAGCTAGACACTTATCCTCACTCACTAGCACGCGTAGATTCGAGATAGGTATGAGGGACAATGTGGGAGTGACAGCATAGACAGGTCAAAGGTCATCCAAAGGTGTTTACTTCCTAGAATTCCTATTGTTCACGAATCTTAAGAAATTGAACGGATATCCAGATGAATGTGCAGGGGGGTATCGTCTAATTACTCAGCCCTACACGTAACCTGATATACACCTCCACGTTGGCATCTCTAACACATCAATGCACAATTATCTATAAATTAGGAGACACTCTTAAAACTCCCAATCCCCATTTATTACGTATTAGCGAAAAACACCTACCACACATTTGCTATTGACGTTTGGGGAAACTAGGAACTAGGAATCAATTGCTGGTGTTGGCCTTGTTGCTATTGGAATTTGAGGGGCTGACCCAGAAGATATTCATCTTTTTAAATAGGTGTTCAGGAAGCAACTTTGATAATTGGAAAATCCCAAACATATTAACAAACAACTGAAGTTAAAAAATGACAAGTTGTAGGGAATTATGATAATTTAAAGAGAGTTTTAAGAGAAAACTAAAGAGGGCTAAAACGCTCCGCTCGTGCAACAGAATACAAAATGAATTAGAGTTAACTATCGCTAAGGACGCACCATCAGACGACAATTTCTTGATCCCTGTTGTCGCGACAAACTATGTATCAACGACCGACGTCTGGACGTCTGCGTCCTTGTGCTTGGACGCTCTCAAATTACTATGTTTCCAGTACAGTTTACAGGCAACACTCCTTCAAATTCCAAGCAGTGTATTTATTTTGTTTGGTCAATTGGTGATTATAAAGTATTTTCCTTAAATATTGTTTAGTTTGACCGATATAGTATTTGTTACAGTCTTCCCAGTCTAATTTATAGATGACATTCCTTTTTAATGGATGTTTTTAAATTGGTAAATAAGTGTTTATTGTTAGTAGGTGTAATTGCTGTAATGTCTGATTTTTTTTTTAATTCGTGTCTTATTGTCGAGCTGAAGTTGCTTTATAGCGGCAATATCAACAGAAATCACACAAACTTACTCTCTACCTGCTAAAAATGCCTAAATATATAAAATATTCAAGAGTGTATGAAAATGAGTCGAAGGAAGAAAGTCACTCCTCAGAGGGGTGACGTTTCTTAATTAAATTATTAAGAGAGGAAGAATACTCATTTTCGGTTATTGCAGAAAGATTAATATTTAAAAAACTGCATGCGTTTAAGCAATCCGATTCAAAAATAAAACACACTCAGCAGGTAATGTGTCCAGAAAACGCAGAAATCGAAAAACAACTGTGCAAGAAGACAAGAATTTTGCATCGTATTTCGGAAGTCGATCGTCATAAAACACCTAATCAGGTTCTAGACAAAGCTGGTCCAGATATCAGTAATAAGATTAGTGCCCGAACAGTTCGAAGAAGACTGAATTAAGTTAGTTTAAAGTTGAAAGTTGTTCCAAGTTGTTCTAGGTTTGTTCTAAATTGTTCCAGAATGTTGGAGAAAAATTGCCCAGAAAAATTGAAAAAAAAAACGTTTTTCTGGTTAGCCCCCCTCCCCTCCACCTCAAATTCGAAACTTCCACAGTTGTTCTGAACATTGTTCGAAAATTTGAACATTCTGTCATGTGTAGTTTATGAAATAATCGAAAAAAACCAAATTACAGTAACGCCTCTTTGTCGAAATTGAAAACTTTGAAAGTTGTTGCAGGTTGTTCTAGGTCTGTTTTATTTTGTTTCACGATATTAGCTTAGTATCATGTATCTATACTTCGTGAAATAAACGAGAAAAATTAATTTTCAGGGGTGTGAAGTTAGCTACGTTTGTTCTGTATTGTTCCAAGATTTTAGAATAATTGAAAAAAACAAAATTTCAGTAAATGTATAAAATCAACTGTGAAAGGCGGAGTGGGTTCTGTGCATGTTTGGGGTGGCATAACTCTAGAAGACGTTGATCCCATTGAATCAATATGTCTACATGAACATACTAATGATCAGTTGCTCATCGATTAAGTGTTACAAGCCGATAATAAGACCCAACCTCCATCAGATCTCAATCCGATTGAGATGTTCTGGATTGATGTCGATGAACATATTAACATTACGGTTATACCTGCCGAACGTTGTCGTAGGTTAATAGTCATTATCACGGCAATGTGAAGAAGTCATGCGTCAAAAAGGAAGAGCAACCTGTTATTGATTAAAAAGTTTTTAAAACATCCAATTCATAATTTTGTCAAAATTTAAATTCAACTCCTGGCATAAACGTCAAAAGCTGAAATACAGAAATTCGTTTAATGGTATACGATCAACCATGTTTAACCACCTCTTACATTTTCTACTACCAAAAGATTACTATGAAAACAAAAAAAAAGGATTTCAGCTATTTTGAAAGGTGATGCAACTTTTTTTTCAGGGTTCTAGATAACATATAATCGAAAACCATCGTTTGACCACCCATCAATTAATTTTTATCTGACCTTTTACGTAAAAAATTCAAACCAAAGTTACGTAATATAATTTTTGAAAAAAAGGATGTCGTAGAGTATCGAGTCCTCATTAAACACCTGAATTTCAAGGGATTAAGAGGTAAGCAGATCTAGGAAGCTTGCAAGCTTCAATTTTCTGCAATTATGGTCATGGTGTATTCAATTGAACACATTATTGGCCATCTCTACAATCCACTATGGTGCCATCTGGTATTGAAAGTCAGTAACAAAAAATTAAACTATATATATAATACACTATATTTTGAATATTGCTGCAATTGCCGTTATATTTCGTTTTTGGAATTTTTGTTTTGTGCATCGTGTGTACGAACAGTTTTGTGTGTGACAGGTACCGCTAGAGCTTATAAGCTTATATTTGGACAATATTTTTGCAAAATTGGACGTCGTCAAATAAATACAGTGTGACTATACGGATATTATTGTACAGGGTAATATAACCTCAAATACTAAGAGATAGTTCGTATATTTATTCATTACAGTATAGATAATCTCCGGAAATGTCATCTAAAAGACGACTGACATATGAGGACATGATGCACTCGGCCGAGCATCTATCAGAAATGGAAGATCTGAGCGAAGACGATGAAAATCAACCCCTCAATAAAAGCTCTGGACCTGAGTCTTCGAAGAAGAAAATGAACAAATCCAGGAATCTGAAGAAGTTATGGGTAACTGAACAAGTCAAGGAAGAAGTGCCTACTGAACCTCAGCCTGGAGCACCTCACGTTTAGCTTCAACGCGCAAAAAAGACGTAATGAAAAAGTTCATGACGCAAAATGAACAACTCCCAAAGAAAAGATTGGTTGGAGGAAAGGGGTCCAATTTCTAACTCCAAACATCAAGTGGTTTGAGAAAACAGTTGAAGATATAGTTGAGGTAGAAGTTCCAACGTTTTTTTTCCTTAATACTTTTGAGACGAACTGTTAGAAGAAATGGTTGAGTTCACAGATTTGTATGCTATACAATAGCATCAAAGATTTGGTCCCACCTCCCTGCCAGAAATGAAAACGTTTGTTGGCATCCATTTGCCGCCCATTTGTTATTTTATTACCCTTTTAGTCACGATGTCGTCTGTGACGGCATCGTGTCGATTCCTGAACGGGGGTTGGTAACCCTTCACAAGTGATATCAAAAAATTGTTCGCAGAGCAAGATCAAAATCTCTATTTGAAAGGTGTAGAAGCGTTGCAGATTCGTATTTTGACTTTCAAATTTTGTTTGCTTCTAAAGCTGCGTACTGACTTGAGCAAATTTACGCGCACGAACGCTGTGCGCACACAAATCCTTTGATAAACGTGAAGAAACCGACAAGCGATGGATAGCGTTCGTGCGCATATTGGGTGTTTGTGCACGTAAATTTGCTCAAGTCAGTATGCAGCTTAAAGTAGGCTAAGAATTTTTAATACCTCCTCGTATATTCGAATTTTTAAAGTTAATCGTATTTTTCCTCAACTTTGAGAGGTGGTCAAACGCTGAAAACGGTACAACTTATTGTTATATCACCAAAGTGAAGAGATAGTAAAAAGGGGGCGTAATTTTGCACAATCCTTACCGTATTGTTCATCAACGAAAACGTATATATACAGCGTTAGTAAAAAGTCCCGGAACGGTCGAATAACTTTGTTATTTGAAAATTATGATTTCTGAAATTTGGTACGGGGGTATAGTTAATATAAATGCTATTTATGCAATACAGTTTATATTTTTATCACTTCCGGTTTAATCGGGAATACGTCCAACTTTTTTTTTAACGGAACGCCCAGATTTTTTTAACACTTTTGAATGCAAAATAAAAAACTACGTTCAGGAAGTATTAAGATGTTTATTTTTATTCACAAGAAAACAGTTAAAAAATTAAAAAAGTGTAATACAGAAAAATCAAGATACCCATCTATTCAGGTTGCGATTACAATAATTGTTCAAAATGCTCTCCATTTACAATTTGACAAAAATGTAAACGGTCAGTAAAATTTCTTATTGAATTTTGTATTTGTTCTGGAGTCATGCGATTGGCTTCTTGAACTATTCTCTCTTCCAATTGTTCAAGATTATGGGGACGATTTTTGTACACATGACATTTCAAGTGACCCCAAAAGAAAAAATCTAATGGCGAGAGATCTGGGGAACGTGCTGGTCATTCGATTGCTCCTCTACGTCCGATCCAACGTTCCGGAAAAATTTCATTCAAATAATCACGGACATTATGGGCAAAATGGGGAGGAGCTCCATCTTGTTGAAACCAAAAATGTGCATTAGAGTGATCACCTATGTTTGCATTTGGAAAGAGGGCCGCGAGTGCTGGAACAACCTCATTTCGCAATAAATTTAAGTAGACGTTACCAGTTAAATTTCCTCTTATAAAAATGGTCCTATGATGTTGTTTCCAACAAGACCAGCCCAGACATTCACCTTTTGAGGACGCTGTGTATGGACTTCTTCAATCCAATGCGGATTTTCAATTGACCAGTAGCGACAATTATGTCTGTTCACAGTGCCGTTGAGACAAAACGTTGCCTCATCTGAAAAAATGATGTGATCTAAAACATTAGGCTGCTGCTCGATCAATTCCGTCATTGTTTCGCAAAAATGTAGTCTACGATCTGGATCATCTTCAGTTAACTCATGGACGGGACACATTTTATAGGCTTTCATTCTTGCTGATTTAAGAATCTTATGAGCAGATTTTTGAGAGATCTAATGAATTTGACCTAATTCTGTTGTGGACACGTGATGATTTTCTTCCACTGTAAGTAACACATTCAAACTAGTTTCTTCATCTGTTGCTGTTAATGGACGTCCCCTTCTAGGTAAATCCTTCACCTGACGAAAGACTTCAAACTTTTGAAGTGTTCGGCATACCGTACTTTTACTAATGTGACGATCCGGATAAACAGTATTAAACAAAATACGAACCTCTTCAAAAGAACGTTGACGATAACCGTACCCACGCATCATTGATATCTCAATTCGTTCTGATTCAGTAAGTTTTACTGCCATTTTCAAATGTGTCAATGTCTAAAATAAGTAAATTTATAGCGATGCAAAAGTTAAAACGCTTTTAAAATTGTCAAATGTGACGGCAAAAAGAATGCAAACACTAAACAACAACTTTTTCAAAGGTACCTTGTTTTTTCTGTATTAGGCGCCTTTTTTAATTTTTTAACTGTTTTCTTGTGAATAAAAATAAACATTTTAATACTTCCTGAACGTAGTTTTTTATTTTGCATTCAAAAGTGTTAAAAAATCTGGGCGTTCCGTTTAAAAAAAAAAAGTTGGACGTATTGCCGATTAAACCGGAAGTGAAAAAAATATAAACTGTATTCCGTTCCGGGACTTTCTGCTAACGCTGTACGTATACATATGTAAGTCGTTTTCATGATATCCACAGTCGTCTATACAAATCCCAGTTTATCACAATCAGGAAGAAGACCTTGCCTAGAGAGATAAGCGGTTTTTGCGTAATTGAAGTCAAACATTGCCTTTTTAATTCACAACAGGTTCGTAATTCATGAACTGTTCGTAAAGCCATGTAATAATTTAAACGATTTACCGCGTTTAAAATTCCGCTACATCGATAAATAAAACAATAACCGAACGTAAAATTAATAATCGAGTTTTCGCTAATAAAAAAAAATCCGAATATGATCAATAGACGATAAATAATTACTTTACGATAGAGCAAGTATGTAAATACATCTACAGATTACTCGCAAAGAATAAATAGCGTGACGCAACCATACGAAAGCTACTTGTTTAAACATGTCACAGGCTCAAGATATGACGCGTTGATATTACATATACATACATATATGTATGTATGTATGTATTTCTTTATTGCATAACTATGTAAAAAGTTTATGTTTAAATACAAGTATACAAGCAGAAATAGGTCGCGAAAAAGCTGTAAACCTCTGTTTTTTCCTATTTTTTACTTAGGTATCTAAGACCTTATTTATCAGCGTCAGAGTTTTAAAGGCAGAATTTCCTTATTGATTCCAAAGGTATTTCCTCCCGTGAAAGGCATAATAATTGCAAATGAAGATATATACAGGTTTGATGATTATAACCTTGAATAATTTAAACGATAATCTGGTCTAGATTACGCGCTAACGAGTGTCATTAATTAATTTCGTGGGAATTATACTCGAGGAATTTAAATCAATGATTAGGATTTTCCAAATAGGAATAAATTAAATTTTTCGGTATATTAATCGGAATTATATTTTGATGATTTTATGTAGGTAAATAATAATGTAGACTTCTGGGTGGTCTTTTTCCCTCAATTTATGATCTGTTCCAGGATCTCTACAAGTTAGCCGAAAACCTTCGTTTAATGAACAGATTTTTTCCAGAAAAATCAAGGTAAAAGGGCATTATAAGATTCTAATTATACCATTTTCTTCTCCAAATTTCCTTATAATTTTTGGCCAACTAAGAATGGCTCTCGGTCATATTTCAGGAACGGTTTATAGTACAGCTCCCCTCCCCCTCCCCTCCTCCAACATCAGGAAATTGCAGGTTACCCAAAATTGATAACCAACTTAAGGTTTACACCGGCCCACTTTTTTGTATTTTGTCAAATAAATGGAGATAGTGGGACGATAATTTTGGAGGTAAATTTTGTATAAAAGAAGAATTTAAATTTGTGATCACGTTTTGAAGGTTATAACATGGTCAAAGAATAAGAGAGAGAGAGAATACAATCTCAAGTGAACATCAAATACACAAAAAAACTCGAATAGGTTCTCCTATAAAAAAAAACTACAGTTAGTGCGTTAATGTTCCATGACATCGAAAAAAAAAACAATGTTTATGCCAATAAAGCACCATTAATTAGTACTCTAGCTATCACAGAAGTAATTTCCACGTTTATTACATTTGGGACATTAAATAGTCGATTTTTTTTAATCTCTTTTGGAACACAGTAATGTTCACTTATAACGAACCCGCTTATAACGAACTTCTTTTATAATGAACCATTTTGGACGGCACTGAAAAGCTCCATAAGTCTATGCATTTTTTTCCGTATATAACGAAGACGCAAATAACGAACTTTCGTATATACCGAACCTTGTACCTCGCCGTAAATGATCAAAAATACCGCTTACAACGAACGTTTGAGCATAAAAATCAGGGAACTACCGGCCACAGGAATAATAATGTTGCAATTCTACAATCCAAGGCAAAGAATGTAACCGCAGTTGGATTGTTTAATTTATATTATTTATTATTAATATACTGTCATGGTATGTCATTTTGATCATTTCCAACAAAATTCGTTAGAGTCATATATTGAACACTGTAAATTTGGGATGAATTGAATTGTCAAAATTACACGTACACATAAGCTACTGCTATTTAGAAAAACTTAAAAAAAAGGAGGTCAAGAAAACAAGAAAAAAGGAAGAACGGTTTTGAAAAGTTGATTGCAAAAATAAAAAAGTCAGGTGAAGGAAAAAAGTTCATTTTAAAAGAAGAAATGACATAATAAAATAGAAAGTCAAAAGTTTGAAAAGAAGATTGAAAATTAGAGACAGGAGGAAGATTTGGATTGATTTTGAAAAATTGACGAATGAGAGAATATAAAAAGGAAAAGATTGTGGATAAGATTGAAAAGTGAGAAAAGGAAAAGAAGAAAGAAAAGAGTAGACGAAGAAGAAAAGATTCAAAGGAAGGATAAGAAGTAGAAGCAGAAACAAGGTGTTTTGGGGATAAAAATATTTAGAGAGGGTGGATTTCAAAATTATTCTTGTAAAGTGTTTAATATATGTTTTTCTTTAATTTTATTTGACTTTAATATTGAACACTGGAATACATATACTACTAACTTTTCTTAATGGAGTACATATTTTTCAATTAAAACTGTTATAACGAACCAATCTTAGTGGCAAGTTGCAGTTCGTTATAATCGGACACGCTACAACAGCTACGGTATTTTGTGGGGTATCGCTCAAGCCGATGTTTCCAGTACACCCTCAACAACCACGGCGGACATGATGGAACGAATTCGGCAATCATTTCGATTTTGATAGAATTACCCCCATTAATGTCAAGAAATACGAAAGAATCCTTTACCAAACAAATTAATTCTTGCAATTTGCAAAATTGTAGACGTTTTGAACATTTGATCATTTAAAGAAATTATGAAAACTTCCTCCGGCTTTGTTAATGCTCTCTTGTGAAAACAGGGCAACTACCATTTCCAATTTTTATGCAATTTTCTTAGTGGTTCAATCGCTCTACTTTGGGCAATACAACTCCATGAAACCGGTCAAAAAATTTGTTGAAATTTACCCTCAAATCAAAATATTGTGTTTACAAGTAGGTACCAAAAAGGTAACGTTGTAAGCTGCCAGTTTAAGAAGAGCCGCTATTAAGAAGCACTATGTAGAGATGCAATGTGTAACTTCAAGATCGGATAACAATTCAACCGGAGGGTGGTTAATAATATAATAATTTTCAATTTTCTGTGGTTTAGAGACACAAGACAGTAAGTCCTATTATTTTTCGCGTTGACCACCTCTCAAATTTTGTGAAAAATGCGATAAACTTTGAAACTTTGATATGTAACTTCGCAATCGGATAAAATTTAACCGGAGGGTGGTCAAATGATAATTTACGATGGTTTACGATTTGCTATGTTTAAATAGCCTGGAGCAAGAGGTTGTGACATTTTCTGGTTTTAATGTCATTTCATTGGAGACATGAACTTGTTTTTTTTATTTTTTTCGATTGTCAAGTTTTCAAAAAAATTATTCGATGATCAATCCTGATCAAACGTTGGTCAATTCTATCCTGCAATAAAATTTTAGTGTTTGTAGTAAAAAAAAAATGTTTTTGAAAATGTGAAAAGTGGTCGAACATGGTCAAACGATGGTCAATCGTATCCGATGAACAAAATGTCTATAATGGCTAATTTCAGCATTTTCACCATTAGACCCCAAAATGTGGTCAATCGAAATCGCTGATGGTCAATAGTGGTCAATAAATGGTCAATCCTTTCTAGCATTTTTGTCGATTTTTGATCACTTTGTGGTGCCTGGTGTAGTTTTGTGTATGTAAATTGTGTTCAAATGGCATTGTGACAGCATCATATCGCCTTTTATGATGCCACGCTATTAATCACTTTGCTCCCAACAGCGAATTGTAAGTTTAATAATGCAAACACCAGATATTGGAAATTCGTACGATAGGATTGTACAGAATGCGGATAACGGAAAAAAATGTAAGTTTGATAACGTAAACAGTTCTAGGAAGACGATAATCGATCTCCGAATTATCCAGTTATGTAAGGGAGTTCCCGATTTAAATAGAATATTTTCATTTTTAAAAGTAGCAAGCAAAAGCAAGCTTTGTAAGTTGAGGTTACGGTTCGTTATAAATGTCCCTTTTTGTTCTTCAATACATCATTATAAAACGTTACTTTGATTTATTGCAAAGCAAAAAATCTTAAAGCAGGTTGCACTTAGTGTAAAAATGACAAAGTTATCAGCGAAATATGATGTGTCTCACGACTATTTTGTAGCCAATTATGATTGGCTACAACGAACCAAACAAAAAAAATGGAATTCTTATCGGTTTTCATTAAGATTAACATAAAAGCGTGACGTCGTATCCTTTGCAAACTGCAAAGGATACATCACACATGCCGAAGATAAGTAGAGAGTCCTAATAAAGTAATCAAAGATGAAAATCTTTAAAGTACCATGAATGATTTAGGAGCTGGCACCTCTAATTGAAGCTGTTTGCAAAAATTTTCTAGGAAACTAGAAGCGTAAAAACTTGGTGGTTTTTACGCTTTTAGTTTCCTAGAAAATTTTTGCAAACAGCTAAAAACCACCAATGCTAATTTGTGAGAAAACTATAACAATTTAGAGCGCCAAATGTCATCGACTATATCTCAAAATCAGTTGAATTGCGGACCCATGTTGACTAAGACTTTTTTGTTTATTTCCACCAGTACTATAATTGGGTAAAATATCCGACAACCTTTTTTTAACACCCTGTATATACAGGGTCATTCGCGGAACAGGTTCGTTAGAACTTTTTGATGTTCTTGAAATTTAACATTTTTGAATATGTCAAAAATCAGCCGTTTTTGAGTTATTCAATTTTTTTCAAATATATGGCCAATTGCAACGTTATGTTCAAAATTCTGTATTTCTGAAGGCATTGCAGCTCATATTTGGCATGTTATTAGCCGAAATAGCATACATCATATTTACGTCATAATTTATACAGGGTCGTCCAAAATTAACGTTAATTTCAACCAACTTTACGTTGATAAAAGTCACTTTTTTTTAATGGAACATCCTATATATTATTTCATTTTTGAATACACGTAATAATTCTCTATCATTGATTATTAGACATATTAGCTTCTATCTTTTACGGTTTTCGAGTTATTAGAGATTTAGTCCGAAAAATATACTTTTCAATGCATTTAAAATCTTAGTAATCCTTGATGTCAAAATAATTGATATTAATAACGAACCAGTTTGGTGAATGACCCTGTATATTAAGGGATTAAAACAGAAATTTTGTATGTTTTTAATATATACATTTCTAATGCTTGATTTTATTCAACTTTATTGTTGAGAAAACTTGACCTTGACATCATGTACATTTTGTCTAAATTACCCAACTCCCTATTGCTTGCAGTTTGTGAAATCTCAAAGTGTGAGAACACTAAACACATATTAATTAAAAAATCAATTGTTTAAATACATTCATCAACCCAGTGCTACCAACAAATCACACTAATTTCAATTTAAGCACAAAATTATTTAGTGACATTTAGTTTTTATAAATCAATGTCAATTTTGAGAAATGTCAATTTTTTTTTATAAACTGTCACCTTCAATTTTCTAACATAGCTTTTACATAATATACAAGAAAAAAAATCAAATAAAAAATAGAAATTATATACCTGTCACAGTAACACTCCCTGTCGAGAAGATTTTCAACGTAGCTTTCGGAGTTTTTAACTTATACGTTACTCCAGGATGTAATTCTGGTTCGTAACTGTAAATCGAAATAAAATTCGAATTACAAAAACATAACCCTCAATACAATAGGTAATATAATACTCACTCAGCCTCTTTGTGTCTTTCGGAGAACGAATTAATTTTAATCGCGAAAGGCATCGAACAAGTCCCTAACACATTAACGACCCTATAATTATTAAAGCGCACATTGAAACCGAGTTTTTGAAGGCAACGCGCGAATCTTCGAGCCGCAATCTTCGCGTGCACCTCACTAGTTGCTCCCGTACAAGTCACTTTGCCGGACGACCAGATACTCGCCGTCGTATAAGGCCGTCTCAGTTTCATGGTTACCATGCCGTTCTCTTTACGATATTCGACATTCATACCATTCAATGCGATCTCGCGCAAGTTCAAATGACAACGGACACTGAAACTACACACTACATTGTTTATGACGATGTCTATCTCAGGTTCACTCTCGGCGTGTGGCAATTCCTGCGGTGTCTCCGCTATCTGTGGTAAGTCCATGCAGGTTACCTCCGTGCATGTTTCGACTTGTGAGTATCCTGTTAACGAGGTGATATCCTGTACTTCGTGAACTAAGCCATTGCCGTTTGGTAGTGGTTTCATGCCATTCTTTTGAATAGCAGTAGCCATAATACGGTTAACTCGTTTTTTGCGGTATACCCAATACTTGTGTCAATTTTTCCTTAAAAAGAAACAAGTGATAGAACGTGCGGAAAATTGTAATAAAGCGGAAATTTTCGTCAAAATTAAACTAACGTTTTCTAATGTACGTTTAAATGTCTATAATTAAAATTTCCTGTAACAATAACATTCATATAATATACGGGCTTTGTGCTGGTGCAGGAAATGAACTAGTGAATTTCGGGTTTAACCTCAATGTTTCAGCGACGAGTTCAAGTGCAAATTCAAAATATGTACGTACTTAATGATTTCAATGTTAAAATATTCTTCTCAGGGGAGTTGTTTGTTTGATTTAATTAAAAATAATGCCATAATGCGAAGCCATGACACAAGCACAGATGAGGCGATGAGCCACACACAGAGAACTACAACCCTAGCGGCATTTGATGGTACTAGAACTGGCTGTTCATCAACCCGTGTTCTAGAAAATGTGTATTCCTTGTTTGATCTGGTTTGATCGGGGCGAATACGCAAACTCAACAATTCCTGCTAATTTAACGAAGGCATTATTTTCTCGTGCAACTATAAGGCTATAAGTATAGCTGGATTAATAGTAAAAATTTTGAATATTTCAATCAATTCATTCGATTGGAGTGCAAATTGTACCCGCCCATTCAGTGATTTGCAAAAAAAATCATATACTGTTCCTGGTTCCTACTTATCACTTTGTCACAATTCTGGCTGAACGCACAAATGTGCGAGGCAAGACAAGAACATGTATCGTTCTAACATACTTAAGTGGGATAACAATCGATTTGGTTCAGGAGAAAGCGATTTGTTTAAATATTAGACATAAATATATTGTTAGTAAAAGTGTTGTTACTACAATTCACATAATATTGCATGTAGGAAAATATAAAATTATCACGTAAAGAATATTTTATACGAGCTAAAAAAAAAAACAAAACGAGGAAAGTCCCCTATTTCACTGTCCCACTTGATAATGCCTTGATGGTACCTAAATATCACGTTCCTCAATGCAGTACCACACGTTTCTGAATTAAAGACACATTAATCTTCATTTGAAAATCGTTTATCGAGTTATTCAAACTAGAACGATGAATTACGTAGTTTATTAATGAGTAACGACACCTTGTAAGTGATTACAAAAAGTTCTATCGCGAAAACGCAGGATATAGAATCGACACTTTTCATTGTTTTGATCGCTTGACGTTTGTAGCTCTTTTTACGGAGATGACTCACTTCCCATATGATAGAGTTACGATTTATAGTTTTTAGAAAAATCTAACAGTTGTGCGGGAGCTAAATAAGCCTCTTTGAACAGCTGTATGGAGGTAATCGGTCGACTATATTAAATATTTAAAAAGGTTAAGGGGAAACGGCGTGTGAATACACGTGATGCACGTATTAAATTGGCATTTTATGGTATTTAATTGGATATTAAGGATGCATTACAATATATGTCGTTATAACTAACATTAAACTATTTTTAAACAATACTTGGTTTTATTTTTAATCTTATTTATAGACATGAATTTCTAAGAAATTTCTTGATGTGTCGAGGTAGTTGTTTGTGCGATTTGTATTAGTTGATTATTAATTAAGTTTCGATAAACATCAAATTTCTTGGAAAAGAGAATCACCAAAAAAAATCGTCTATATTCCGCTATATAAACGACAACATACAGTAATGCTTTATGAACTGTGATATACAGTCGAACCCCGATTTATCAAAGTACTTCTATTCTTTTATTTATTTCTATTTAACAAACTGAACATATTAAAGAAATGTGCTTAACTTTTTCGTATTGGCAAGATTGCTTTCAGCCCAGCAAACAAGAGAACGTTATTTTGACGAAGATGATTTTTACGATGTCATTTTAAAGGCTGTGGTGGCTGACATTATAAGCTAACCATATTTATGTCTAAGAATATTTGTTAGCCATTGAGCTGAACCATTCTTCATCCAGTTGTATCTGGTTTTGTAGAGATGATTCTTGTATTTACGCCACTATAACCAACTAAATGTATTTACATACAGACCGAGCCAATAAGTTTGAGGACAAGTTGAATTTCCCGCCACTTTCCATTTCTTTTTAATGGGATAACCTGTCGTAAACTCATAGGCGCCTCAACGAACATTTCAAAACGGGTGCTAAAGTTACAGAAAATATTTAGACGACTTGACTGTTTGTTTTGGGAAAAACAATTCTAATAAAAATACTAAAAAACGCAGAAGAAACTGAAGGAAAAACCGGATAGAATAAAATTATTTATAACAACGCCAAACACCTCCAAATACGAGCCAACTATGACATACGTTTTCGAATGTTTTACAGTCATTGTGACCAACCTAAGATAACAAATAAAAAGCGCGAAATTGAACTTGTCCTCAAACTTATTAGCTCACTCTGTATATCGTATAACGTGCTTTCGACGTTGTTTGGACGATACGAAATGAAAACAATCAATATGCTTGTGTAATGTGCTCTTTCTTTAACTCTCAGTGAACGATGACGTTGTTATGATGTAATGAGACGTGTGTAATGTTATCTTATCTTGGGACGTGAGTTTGACGTGGTATTAAAGACACGTCACTTTAATATGAAACTGCCTCCTTAAAATAACGCTAAAAATACCTCTACTTTGACGTTTTTAGTCACGGGTATGATGAATAATCATCATAAAAGCACCCAAAAATTAAATTATTTACTAGGCAGTATCTATACTTAAGTAATCGATATACTCAGATAACATAACTTTACTCTGCACCCGAGCAGTAGCGCTGCGACATATTAACGTCAATTTAAGGTACTTATTGATCACAGACGTCAAATTATTAACGGATAACGTGATAAAAAAACCTTCGTTTTTTGATGTAATTACCTCGATAGATGTCAATTTAACATCATTCACTAAATGTCAATTTGACGTTTCTCGGTAAACGTCAATATGACGTGTTCAACGATCCGTATGACCTTTTTGATTTATTTTTTATTCTTTTCATGCAATAGTAGCAATAGTCACGCCGTTGGTGAGGTACTTGCCACTGACATCTGAATAACATGAATCTGTAGTAAAGAGAATATTTGAGTAACTCCAAAATGTGACGTATATTTTACGTATAAACATCAGCCTGTGACATAATGCCGACTATTTTTAAGCGTCATTACTTGGACTGGGACTTTGGATATACCGACTATAAAAAAAACATTATTATGACATTATTGTGTTAAATAGGTTTCTTTTGGTAGTCGTCGGAATAGGAATTCATTCATTGTATACGTAGTTTGTTTTTCTCAAAGAGAAACTACTGTATTATGTGGATTATTTTGAGATTTAACGAAATTTTGAAATCCTGAACTAATTTTTAAGTTTTGGAGGTTATTATGATGTAAATGTCAATATAGATTATCTGTCAATGTGACAGCGATGATTGACAATCCATATGACAGATCGAGAACCGTTTGCAACACAAAGAAATGAAACAACCAGTTTTTTTTTGACTGGGAGTTCATTAGATGGGTGTTTTTGGACTTTTTGCACTAACAGGTTTGCATTTTTGTGTGTGTTCCTTTAGGCATAACACCTTCGAGTATTTGAGCGCTGTATCGAGCAATAAAGAATACACCTCGGATAACTGTCAAAACTATGACAGGTAATTATGTCAAACCATCAAGAATATGAGAATTTTTCTGTTATATATGCTATTATTATCAGATGTACCCATTGATAGTTATTGTAAGTGGAATATGGACGTTAAGAATAGCACGACAATAGGTATTTCGATTTGATCCGAACGGTTTTAAAATTAAAACAATCCTATAATATTATGCAAACATAATCAATATTTTAGATATGAGTGAAACGTGTGTGAATAATTCAGAAGAGAACGTGTACCTACCTTACGGGATGGGAAGTACTGACGCGTTAGTGTTAATTATTACCAATAAGGTCGCCATGAGGCGATGCTCGATAATGTTTCATAGGGAGATTTTAAAAGAGGATTTAATGAAGATATTCGTCGTAGAGTTTTTAACCGATGTAAATAATGTATATAGTTTATGTAATGTTGGTAATTTATATATAGTTGTAAGTATGTGTTTTATCGCGATTAATTCGAAATTAACCCATAAAATTATTATTTTAGGAAAATTATGTTAATCCGATTAATTTATGCGAATTATTTAATTCTACACAATATCAAAATCCCTTTATTTTTACGACTAAATTCGATCTTAAATTTAAAATCCGCGATTTTCGGAAAGATAGCTTTCAAGCTGTTAGAATAACAGCGACATCTACAAGAAGTAAGTTGTACCTGTCCTTTTGAAAGATAATTTGAATCTTCACAACTTTTTTTTATTTATTTATTTAGTATTGAAAGGCGCAGAGATTTGTAATACGAAAGAGATAAGCTGCAATTTTAACAATACTAGAACGTGTATTAGTAAAGAATTACAATGCGACGGTAATTTAAATTGTGGCCGAAGACATTACAGCGACGAAGATAAGAATATTTGTAAAAGTAATATCTTTGCGTGCAAAAAATGTAACAATTAATGTTTTAATTATTGCAGAAAGAACGGGGACATCGTTGTTTTCAATTATTTCCATTAGTATACTTATAAGTACATTTCTAATGTATTCGATTGCGTATAGAATCATCAGATGGAGTCCTCAATTGAAGAAACAATTACGTCATCGTTATAAAAACGAAGAGAATACTATTGTTTTATCAAATTACTCTCCTGCAACGAAAACTTATATTCCTAAAAAGGAATTGAAGATGTTACATTTAAGGGTAGCATCCACTACCGATTCTTCTTCACGTACTGCTGATGAATTTTATCAGCGCACCAGCCGAGGTGAAAATAATTCGCCTGAACTGCATAAAAAAGATCCGTGATAGATTTTATTGTAAATAAAACTCATTTAAGTAAATTTTGATTTTTTATTATTACGATTATTCTGTTTCTGAAACGGATGAACCTGTTGATGTCGAATATTCGCTACTGCTGGTATTACCGCCTGAACATTGTTGCGTTGCAGCGTCCTCTGTTTCTGGAACAAATTAAAAGTGAATTTGTCAGAATGAAGGTCTTCCGGTACCGACATCTATGTTTAAACCGTCTTTTTAATACTATTTCAGCACCAAGTACAACTTAACAACTCCATTACACTAAACTTCAAAATTTATAATAAAGAGAGACTCAGCATAGAGCAAAAAACAAAAGTTGTTCGATTTTATCTTTCAAGACAAGATTCGATTATTCTGACACATCTGAGCAAACAATCTAACGTCAATTTTAGGTATTTCTTAAGCGGTTATACGTCATCGACGTCATAATGATCTAAAAAGAACGTCGTAATATTGTTAAGATTTAACGGCACGCTTACGTCATCAATCTGACGTGTGGGGAGTAGTAATCGATCCTTCAAATATTCCTAGACATAAATCTGTCTTTTATTGATCATCAGCTTATGACTTATGTCAGCGACGACCTTTAAAATGACGCCATATTATTTTCTTGTTAAAATGACGCCGTTTCTCAGGTAGCACGCTCACGTCACATCGACGTCATTAATTGGGCATTTTTCCCAAAAGACGTCAGATCACCAAAATGTTGCGGTATAAGGACGTCACTTTGGCGACAAAAAAATGCCGAAACTTTTTAGGTTGATTTACGAAGTTTAAAGGTTAAGTCAATGTATTGCGGCTCAAATTTGAAAATAATAATTTTTTGATTTTGCAATTAATGATTAAAGTACCTATTTGATTATTGGAATAAAAAACCCAAACCTCCACAGTAAAAGGAAAATGACTGTAATTATAACTACATTTATGCAACTACAAAGTTTTGATTTACTCGCCGTCAGTCTTTAAAACGGCCTGACGCTACCTAAACGAACAACTAATGACAAATAAAGTTTGTTTTTACTACGTCATTCGTTAGTCATTTGACGTCTAACGATTACCTTAGATTGACGTCACTATGACATGATGTGGTGATGTTTGGGTAAAAGATCAAGAAAATAATATTAAACGGAATCTGTAACTGATAAACAATCTCAGCAAACAACTTAATGACGTCATTCTCACGTAGTTTATGCAATAAATATATGTCTCATTTAGATGTACTTTTCTGGTCAATTGACGTCTCTAATGGTCAAGTAGTGACGTTAAAATGACGGCACCTGATTTTCTGAGATTTAAAACGTCTTTTCGTTGTTTTTATTTTGAAAATGACGTCATAAAATCTATTACTCGTATTTACAAGATTAAAAAAAGAACGCATAGGTACCTTTATTGGTATTTCTATCTTCATGTTCTTTTATAATGATCTTCCACTTTTGATTAATATTAGATTTATTAGCAAAAGTACTCAATATTGTACTCAAATCATTGCTATCAGTGGTTCTACTATCTGGAACCGTTTCGGTTTCGTTAACATTGGTCGATGTCTCGTCAGTGCTCGGAAATAACCGTTTTAACAGCTGCAATAGGAAAGCGACCTCTATGATTCTAAAACGAAATATTTTCGGTAAAAAAGAAAGATTACTTTTTTATGGAAAGATAGTGTCCTTGGCATCTCAGCTGTATTTATATCCGAAGACGATGTCCGCGGTGGCGATTTATATTTCTCAAAAACAGGTTTCTCCACAGATACTCGATTTACGCTGATTTGGTTACTTGGTGTGGGTATAACGCGCGGTATTACACCCGGATGACCCGTGGGTTTCGGTTTGCTGCCTAATTCTTGCAACGTTTCGTGCAGTTCGGGGCTGAGCTTGAAGAATTTTTTTGTTTCAGTTTTTACACTGGGTTCGCTATGTACTTCTACAGATACCTGGCAAAAAACAACTAAAATTATAAAATGAGTCAAAAGTTGCAACGTTTTAACATATAAATATTGAAATAAACGTAATATAACTTAACTGGAAATGCATGAGAATTCTTGTATTCCAAGGAAGCATCGCCTATTTCATCTTCAAAACTATCTTTCGAACTTTCTATATTTTTATAATTCGGAGCTTTATGTATCACATCCATGTGATTTCGTTGTTGCCGATTATCCAAGACATTCTTATTTTTGATTTCGCTAATTTCATGGTTGGATTTAGAATTATTACCTTTTATTTTCGAGTAACAGGATGAAAAAATCATAGCTGATTTTTTATCCTTCGATGTAAAAGGGTAATCTGTATTATTGGAGGCTCGTATATTCTGTATTTCCGCCAAATCTTCTTCTGTGGCGAACAAACTAATCGGTACCCTTTTAATCGCTAATTTTTCTACGACAAAATCGTAAGCTTCATCGTCATTTACTGATTTATTCAATTCGATATCGCTGGATGACGAGTTTAAGCAAAGGCAACAGATCGTGAACCTATTTTTCGGTTTAGACGGTTTATTTTTGTTTTTTGTACTATTCATTTTGTATATACGGATATGAATAAAGCACGTTTACGAAATGTTTAACTTTCAAATTTGACACTTTACCGCGTTTCCATCGCGGTCAAAAATAATTCTATTTTATCGACGAAGCAAACCCACTCAATTAGCTCAGTTGGCAATTCGGGAAAGTGACATATCTGACACTTTGCTAACCTAAAAATTTGTATTGTTTTGATAATTTTTGACAAGTGTAATTATTTCAAACAATGGGCGAAGAAGACGATCCATACGCTCACGCAGCGAAAGGTAAATTAAAATTGAAAAGCGATAATAGCATCAAAAAGAAGAAAAAGAAAGTTAAAGATTTACTCGAAAAGGTGGCTGAAACTATTGAGGAGGAAGCTAAGGAGCTGCCAAAGCAAGAGAAACGCACCAATGCCGAGTTGGCATTCAAGAAAATGCAGGAGAAAATGGTATATTTTTGATTTGTTATGAAAGCAAAACTATTATAAATGTGTTCCGTTTCAGCAACATCAAAGAATTCTGGAGAAGGCTACGATGACACATAAGGAGCGAGTTGAGAAATTTAATCAGCATCTGGATAGTTTAACGGAACACTTTGATATACCGAAAGTATCGTGGACTAAATAGGTATTCGTGTGTTTGGATTATACGGGGTTAATTATCTCGATACTAATTATTTTATGATCTATTGTATGGAAGTTCCATGTTTTGGTTTGTATAATAATAAGATTTTATATATTACGATTAAAATAAGATTAGTTTTAATTGTTTATGTTTTCTTTGTGCGGTTCATAAGTTCGGATTGGTAAAATGTGGCATAACTCTTTACGAATGTCAAAACTCAAAGCAAGATGTATGTAGACTAACAGAATAATAATAAATAGTGCTAGTTTCAATATTTATTGTAAATTGTCATTATTTGTGTAGAAGTTGGATAGATTAAAAGAAATCTGAAAATATTTTTTTTGTACTTGCTTATCAAAACATGTCATTTCCCGGTTGGCATTTGTGTGCGTGAAGTAAAAATTGCATTAAAGAAATAAATCATTATTACAGGAATAAAGTATAATTATGAAAATGTCCAGTTCACCTAAATTTGGTGCATTACAATCAACTTATAAATTTCATAAAATTAATTAAGAACTATAAAAAGTCAATGGTGCCATCTATTACATACCTATATTAGAACTTTTTTAGCATCTGCGTAAGTTTAATATTTATTAAGTTTCGTTTTTGCAGCATTCGTGTTAATAAAATAAAAAATAAATTCGCTCTTATGCTGGAAAATTGTTGTCCCGAACTTGGTATGTAAATAACTATTTTTATGTGCTATTTTTTGTAGCCTTTCAGTTTTATTAATAAAACAATTTTCGTGGAAATAAGGCTTTTAATAATTTGTTATTTTTTATTTTTTCACATACACGTGTTTCGATAACCTTCTTCAGTGTGAAAATTATTCATTACATTATTCTTATTTCTTAATTTTCTATAACACAATATGCATTTAATTATCATTTATTTTTTTGTTACCTTGTCATTGTACTATTTACCTGGACATCTTATGTACATTAGCAGTAGTTATTAAATACTGAACGTCAAACAATTAATATTTTTTTTTTTTTTGAAACCAAGAAATGAATATACGGACGATACACATTTTAAAATCAATCTTAAGATAGACAGTTACAGAATGACCTCTTATGTTTAGATATTCTTTGCACGGAAAAAGAACCAAACGACAAACAACTTTTTTGTGTGATATATACAGGTACATATGTTTGAGATGGAGTTATTGAAAATATTTAAGTTGAATTGAGAATATTAATGGGAAATCAATGAATGATAAATTTTTGATAAATTACTTACATCAGTACGATCATTAATGCTATTAGTATCTTTTTTGATATGGATCATTTCGAGTATACTTCGAGTGTAGTAATTACTACACTCGAAGTATATTAATGGGAAATCAATGAATGATAAATTTTTGATAAATTACTTACATCAGTACGATCATTAATGCTATTAGTATCTTTTTTGATATGGATCATTTCGAGTATACTTCGAGTGTAGTAATTACTACACTCGAAGTATATTAATGGGAAATCAATGAATGATAAATTTTTGATAAATTACTTACATCAGTACGATCATTAATGCTATTAGTATCTTTTTTGATATGGATCATTTCGAGTATACTTCGAGTGTAGTAATTACTACACTCGAAGTATATTAATGGGAAATCAATGAATGATAAATTTTTGATAAATTACTTACATCAGTACGATCATTAATGCTATTAGTATCTTTTTTGATATGGAAGTATATTAATGGGAAATCAATGAATGATAAATTTTTGATAAATTACTTACATCAGTACGATCATTAATGCTATTAGTATCTTTTTTGATATGGATCATTTCGAGTATACTTCGAGTGTAGTAATTACTACACTCGAAGTATATTAATGGGAAATCAATGAATGATAAATTTTTGATAAATTACTTACATCAGTACGATCATTAATGCTATTAGTATCTTTTTTGATATGGATCATTTCGAGTATACTTCGAGTGTAGTAATTACTACACTCGAAGTATATTAATGGGAAATCAATGAATGATAAATTTTTGATAAATTACTTACATCAGTACGATCATTAATGCTATTAGTATCTTTTTTGATATGGATCATTTCGAGTATACTTCGAGTGTAGTTATTACTAGTTAGTATACTCGAAATGATCCATATCAAAAAAGATACTAATAGCATTAATGATCGTACTGATGTAAGTAATTTATCAAAAATTTATCATTCATTGATTTCCCATTAATATACTTCGAGTGTAGTAATTACTACACTCGAAGTATACTCGAAATGATCCATATCAAAAAAGATACTAATAGCATTAATGATCGTACTGATGTAAGTAATTTATCAAAAATTTATCATTCATTGATTTCCCATTAATATACTTCGAGTGTAGTAATTACTACACTCGAAGTATACTCGAAATGATCCATATCAAAAAAGATACTAATAGCATTAATGATCGTACTGATGTAAGTAATTTATCAAAAATTTATCATTCATTGATTTCCCATTAATATACTTCCATATCAAAAAAGATACTAATAGCATTAATGATCGTACTGATGTAAGTAATTTATCAAAAATTTATCATTCATTGATTTCCCATTAATATACTTCGAGTGTAGTAATTACTACACTCGAAGTATACTCGAAATGATCCATATCAAAAAAGATACTAATAGCATTAATGATCGTACTGATGTAAGTAATTTATCAAAAATTTATCATTCATTGATTTCCCATTAATATACTTCGAGTGTAGTAATTACTACACTCGAAGTATACTCGAAATGATCCATATCAAAAAAGATACTAATAGCATTAATGATCGTACTGATGTAAGTAATTTATCAAAAATTTATCATTCATTGATTTCCCATTAATATACTTCCATATCAAAAAAGATACTAATAGCATTAATGATCGTACTGATGTAAGTAATTTATCAAAAATTTATCATTCATTGATTTCCCATTAATATACTTCGAGTGTAGTAATTACTACACTCGAAGTATACTCGAAATGATCCATATCAAAAAAGATACTAATAGCATTAATGATCGTACTGATGTAAGTAATTTATCAAAAATTTATCATTCATTGATTTCCCATTAATATACTTCGAGTGTAGTAATTACTACACTCGAAGTATACTCGAAATGATCCATATCAAAAAAGATACTAATAGCATTAATGATCGTACTGATGTAAGTAATTTATCAAAAATTTATCATTCATTGATTTCCCATTAATATACTTCGAGTGTAGTAATTACTACACTCGAAGTATACTCGAAATGATCCATATCAAAAAAGATACTAATAGCATTAATGATCGTACTGATGTAAGTAATTTATCAAAAATTTATCATTCATTGATTTCCCATTAATATTCTCAATTCAACTTAAATTTTTCAATAACTCCATCTCAAACATATGTACCTGTATATATCACACAAAAAAGTTGTTTGTCGTTTGGTTCTTTTTCCGTGCAAAGAATATCTAAACATAAGAGGTCATTCTGTAACTGTCTATCTTAAGATTGATTTTAAAATGTGTATCGTCCGTATATTCATTTCTTGGTTTCAAAAAAAAAATATTAATTGTTTGACGTTCAGTATTTAATAACTACTGCTAATGTACATAAGATGTCCAGGTAAATAGTACAATGACAAGGTAACAAAAAAATAAATGATAATTAAATGCATATTGTGTTATAGAAAATTAAGAAATAAGAATAATGTAATGAATAATTTTCACACTGAAGAAGGTTATCGAAACACGTGTATGTGAAAAAATAAAAAATAACAAATTATTAAAAGCCTTATTTCCACGAAAATTGTTTTATTAATAACTATTTTTGTACTCGTTTATCAAACTATGTAATTTTCCGGTTGCATTTGCGTGCGGGAAGTAAAAATTGCACTAAAGGAATAAATCATTATTACAATAATACAGTATAGCAATGAAATTCGTAAGAACGCAGGGGTTCCCCAGAAGGGTACCGGGCTGTTCCCGCGGGCGTCGGGGTTCCCCAGAAGGGCACCGGGGTGTTCCCGTGGGCGTCGGGGTTCACCTAATGACGTGGGGGTTCTCCAGAAGGGCACGGGAGTGTTGGGGTTCACCTAATAGTGTGGGGGTTCAGGTAAGAACGCAGGGTCTTTCCAGAAGGGCACCGCATTGCCCCAGACGGCGTCTGGGTTCACTTAAGGACGCCGGGGCTTCCCAGAATGGTACCGGGGCGTCGTGGTTCACCTAATGGCGTGCGGATTCATTTAAGGACGTCACCTTGAGGGGTGGGTCACATTAAAAGGCGTCGGGCTACATACGAGGGGGTCTGGGTTCAGGTAATGGAGTGGGGGTTCGCCTTAGAACGCAGGGGTTCCCCAGAAGTGTCGAGAATAACTAATCAAATTTATTATTAATTATGGTGTTACCGATGTTCTATCGGTACAGTACTAAAATAATACTGGAATAATAGAAATCACAATAAACTGTATACATAAATTATACACAACTTTATTGCATATAGAATAAAATTTGACATATATCAATTCCAAAGATATAAATAACACTTGGTCTTTATCATATATTATTATTATTACTTTACACATCATCCTACGAAAGTCTTAAACATTTAAAACGCATATTTTATTCATCGTAATATAATTTGTCTTTTATTAAATTTCACTTTTTTTTCGCTTACCTTAAAATTATCCGAAAATAAAAAATATCTCATTCCTTAACATTCATGGAACTAGACGTGACTCACTGCTCAAAAAAATAAATCTATTGCAGGCTTTCCGCCGCTTACTCTCCTCTTTCCTATTAATTTTCTTATTTATACGACGTCTTTGTTACAATATTGCCAAATTTAGTGTTACAAATGATATGTTAATAATTTATTACCATTATTACACAAATGACTAACACCTGCTCTTTTTAACAAAGTCTTAATTTTTTTTTATTACTTTTAAGACTTATATGTAGTTAGATTAGAAATCGTTTATAGAAATTGCTAGTGAACATCGAGAGCTCAATTACATTATAATTATTATAAACATCGTTTTACACCTTCTATTTATTTAGAAATATAATCTCCTATGTAGGCTGCCCAAATTTACATCGATAACTAACTTCTATGTATTTAGGAAAAAATAGTCAACTCAACTCTGGAAAGTTGTTTTCGAGGTTAGTTGTGGGATGTTATTATACAAAATTTTACAGCATTTTATAATATTGTATGTTTTTTTTTCTTCTTTGTTTTAATTCAATACTGGGATATTATTGATTTACTTACTATATTATAATTAGTTACATGTATAAAGTGGATGGAATTCAAGACATTTGGTAACTAGAATTATTCATTTATGTCGCGAAGGAAATAACGTATAGCTATTTTAGACTACAAATGAGAATGTACAGCTCTGAAAAAATGTGTCGATGCCTGTCTATACTATAGATAAGGTTGAATTTAAATCATATACAAAGAAATTTTGTTGTGTTATCACTAAATTTTGAGTCCTCAATAAACAAAATTTCGGTCTTATAGGAATGTACGTACGAATACAGAGTGATTAAAATTTGCTTTTTCTCTTTAGAGTTTTATAATGTGTGTCAAATAACATTTCTAGTATAGAATTCTCTTCATTTCTATTATTCTTATACCTTTCATATTTTTAATTTGTCAGAAGAAATGTGTTTTTACATAGGCTGCTCCTTCGTTTGCAACAGTAAAATATTGGGTAGCAGAGTTTAAACGAGGCCATACGAGCTGCCAAGACGAACATCGCATCGCAGTGGTCGACCAAATGAGGTGACCACGCCAAAAATGGGGAAGAAAATTCACAAAAGGGTATTGGATGACCGCCGAGTGAAAGTGCGCAAGCTGGCAGATATGATAGGCATTTCAAAAAGTGCACTACACTGCACATTAACTGAAAACTTGGACTTGCGAACGTGACGATGTATCAATCGAGAGTTTGGCAAAGTTTCACAGCAACAAAGCAGACTTTTTGCGTCAATTCATAACCACGGATGAAACATGGGTCCATCACTCCGCACCTGAGACCAAGGAACAATTAAAAGAATGGACTGAGTCAGTTTTCTGGGAAATAAATAAAAACTTCTTCAGGGGGATAACGTTCACAAAAACTTGACAATACAGCAACGGGGAAACGTACTATAGACTGATGAGCCCAAATATGGTTCGGTCAAAACCACAGAACATTTAAATGACGAGAAAACGCTTCCTGGAGGCATTTCATCAACACTAAAGAAAGGCGGTGGTTCCATTCTTGTATGGGAGTGGTTTTCATTAAGTGGAACAGAGAACCTTGTGAAAATTGATGGAATAATAAGGAAGGAGGTTGCGATATTAGAAGAAAATGCTCTACCATCCGGATTGCGTTTGATAAGCAATAATTTTGAGTTAATGCACAATAACGATCTGAGGCACACGACGTTATTATGCAAAAATTACCTCGCTGGTGCAGATAATGAAGGAGTATTAAAAATAATGACTTGGCTTCCCGAAAATCCAGATCTTAATCCGACATAGCTTCTGTGGGACGAAATAGACTAACGAATTAGAAGGGGGGAGTGGAACAAAAGAGGGATTTTTCGATAAGAAGAAAGTTGAACTTACTTTATGTTTTCTAATGTTTATTATGAATAAGTCGTAGATGAATAAATATTTTTCTTATAATTGTTTTGTTTAAAGTTTTGAAGTAAGCGTTGAACTTTGCATGTAAGTGGAAGTATATAAAAGGTATCTGGTACTCTGTCCCCATTTATTTACCTTTTTCAGAGAGAGAAAGACAGTTTGCATCACCACTCTGTAAATTATTTTTTTAA
This sequence comes from Holotrichia oblita, assembly GCA_023690525.1. NCBI lineage: Eukaryota > Metazoa > Arthropoda > Insecta > Coleoptera > Scarabaeidae > Holotrichia > Holotrichia oblita. The sequence continues at coordinate 10,949,692 of CM043017.1, forward strand.
TCGAATTTGTATTTTTGACAGTAATTTAAATTACTAAACCGGAAATGCTATTTCAGCCGGTCTACATATTATACACAGCCTGTCCTAGATGCGATGAGACTGACTGGTTCTATCAAAGTTCTTAGCGCAGCGCCATCTAAGAACGAGTGAATGTTCTACTCTTTCGATACGAGTTCGGTTAATATTTCACTGTGGGTTGAAATTTATTGTATACGTCGGTCGAAAACCGTGTTGGATTTTCGACTAGGATGAATGTATGTCCCGTGCTCAGAATTTCCATCAGTTTAGCCAGTTCCGTGACGGTCGTGAACACCTTGGAGACGATTATCGAGCAGCGACGCCGAAAACCACTCGCAATGAAGAAAACATCGAAAAGATCAAAGAAATTCTTCGAAGCGACCGCTCATCGAAGAGGAAACTGGGATATCGAAAACCACAATCTATCGCATTTTGACAGATTTGGGCAAACACAGAGCCGCTGCGTGCGAGCGTGCAAGGAGTGGACCGCACGAGGGCGGCATCGGCGACTAAATCATATCGCAAAGAAAACAAAACATTGTCATAATTTTCATGTCTACAATTTACAAGGAGCAGAAGGGCGGCCTTTTCTAGGGGGCGGCATCGGCGACAAAAACATATCGAAAAGAAAAATTGTCATAATTTGCATGTTTACAATTGTACAAGGGGCGGCCTAATCGGTATTGCACGTGGGCGTTCAAACAGCTAGCGGCGGGCCTGGGCAAACAGAAGATCTGTGCGCGCTTCGTGCCACACACTCTGATAGACGATCAAAAAGATTGGAGAGTTCAGCATTGCAAAGACATGTTTAAAATGTCCCGAAGGAATCCGACAAGCATGTCAGCCATGGTATTTTCAAGACGAGCTAAAAACAAAACGTCAGAGTCTGGCATGGAAGTCACCAGTAGAGCCGAAAGAGAAAAGATTGCGATTTCGGAAGAGCAAAATGAAGACAATGCTGACCGTTTCTTCGTTATATTCTCCTGATTTAGGACAGACTGTGTACCAATAAGTTTGGCAGATTTACATTAGTATAGTATAACAATTTTGTTTTATTAGAATTTTTTTTTGGTTGAAATCTACCCTACTTATTTATTGTTATCTAAATAAATTACTAAACAATAAAAAAAACATGACAGGACTAACTAATACAGGAGACGATTTTTTTTAAGTAGTATACAGTTAACACCTAGCTTTCCTCTGTTTTAAATATAATCATTATTACATTAATATATATATGTACACATAATATATAATATATATTTACAAATCCTTACACAGTCTTATTTCTTGTTTCTTTGTCGTAATATTAAAATTTGGTATAGTGTCAATGATCGCTAATACAGCGTGTTTTAAATTTTATTTCGGTATTTTTTCTTTAAAGGAAAAAGTTGCTTAAACTTCATCTTTAAAATAATTTTGCAGTGTAGGACGTTCACAGTCTAAAATAGCAGCATGTTTTTAATAAATAAAGCAAAGCTACAACTAAAACGTCTACTAATAGAACTAAGTACATACATCATTAGTATTTCCTTTTTTTTACAAATCATAGTACTTTTCATCAGAAAATTGAGAAAAATATTCTACGGCACAACATCAATTGTTATGCATTCATATTTTACAACTTATTACTTATATAATTAAATTAAAAACTAAGCAGGTCATGGTATACAAGATAAGATATAAAACATAAGATAATTCTAAAAAAATTAAACTAACAAAATTACTATACATGGAAAATTAAAATTATCTCATGTTTTTTTTTGCGGCATTAATTAAGAAATAACTTTCTAAATCGTAGATTCAAACGGAATTCGCGAATTCCGCTACGTTTCCGATAGAGGTCGCTGTTAAATTAGGTAAATACTACCTACGATGAAATATATCCAGATCGATATCTAGATATTAGGTCGGGGTATCACTTAGGTCATCTTTCAACCATTCAGGAATGTTTCTTAAACCTATTCGTTTGAGTAGCTTCACTAGAGCGGTATTATGACTTAGGTAATATCTTTGTAGTAGCTTCAGAGATCTTTCTTCCATTGGGGGGTATTGACGGCCTTTATTCTTCCCTAGACATTTCGTTTTATCACCGTTGATTATCTGGCAGAAGAATCCTTTATTGGGGTCAAATCTAAAAGTGTATTATTTTAAAGGAGTTTCATCATGCTTCCAAACTTATAAACGCGGTAGTGTATATCAATAATACCAACCTTAAATGCGCAGTGTAATTAAAACTAGGCGTTATCTTCAAAAACTTCTGTATCTCTTCCATCACTTCAATAGGATTCGACTTCAACGTATCTCCATTTATAATATGCAATTGCTGCGGTGGAAAGTAAGACAACCATCGTTCGAGATGTTGCGAATACTTGCCCGGATTCAAGCACCTGTTACGCAAGTCCCTGAGCGGTTTAGGGGCAGTGTCGCTAGCGGTTATCACCTGATGAAAGCTATAATTGTTGGCGATCAAGTCGCCGTGGGCTTTCGTATGTTGGTACCAAGAATAAGCTCGTTTCGCCGGCGATATTAATATGGTGACTAGTTTAGCGGTTGGCAGCAATGCGTGAACACGTTTCGGTACTAGATCGCCGTCGAAATAAGTGGCGCTCTTCTCGAAATAAATCGACGTCGAATTAGATTCGACCGGGAAGAAACTCATATACCTGCGCACAAAATTAATACATAAATATATACAATAATTTACCACCATAAACATAATTACCAATCTAATCCTTTATAATAATTGTTCCCGTTGAAAAATTGTATTTCCTCAAAAGTTTCCCTGCTAGGTATGTTACTGGTAATGGCCGGATGTAAGGATAGAAACGTATACAGAGCGGTGGTGCCAGTTTTCTGCGGCCCGATTACTAAAAAGCTGGGCAATGAATCACACGATTTGTTATTGGACCAAATTTTTTTATGCCGGGTATCACCGCAAGGATTCTGTAACGGCGAAATTTTTTACGTGTTATTTGTTAACGATACTGCTGGGTTAACATACCCCCATACTGGATCCACTTCCTCCGGGTAATTCTTGAAGTAAGTCTCGGCTAATTGAAGAGGTGGTACGGTCCGTAGCTTGATGTTGGTCCAACATTGCAGAAATTTGATAACGGATTCGAAAGTGTATAATGCTAGCCTATCGTTGCCGTAGTTTGACATGTGAGTCATGAAAATATTTATCTAGAATTAGAAATGACGATCTACATTATTATTAATAACAATAATTAATAAGTTGGGAAGGGGCGTGGGGCGGAGAGGGGTGTATTATTTCTCTTAACTCGTAAAGAGATATTAAACGAAATAAAATTAGAATTTTGTCTATATTTTCAGTATTAATCAAGTGTTTTTGATCACAATTGTACATCAATATATCAAAAAGAAGGGTGCATCAGATGATCGTGGTTCGGTTCAGAGGCAGCGAGATGTCGTTTATACTAACGAGGAAAAGGTGAACGCTTTTCTGAGGGCGTCGAATGCCAAGCTCAATGCGGCCGTTTACACCATGAGGTTGACCTAGCGGTCACGAATATTCCTTTTATTAGCCATGAGCCGACGTCTTCAGTATTCTGTCGACGAGGTGGTCAAGTGGTCGCATAAGACTAACCCACCTAAATACGTTTTTCGCGAAAGAGAATCCCTCCAAACACCACTAGTGCGGTCGAGGGCCAAAACCTACAGGTTACTCTCAATTCTAAATTGATCTTTAGGCAATATTTTTCCAATATTGCCGCTAACTGTTTCCGGGCGATATTTGTCCTATATCTACTCCTATGTTACAAAAACTCTTTGTGCTTGAAGATCAAGTTACCTACGGTGTCCTAAATTGGTCCAGCGCCAGCGTCTCCCAAGTCAAGCGTCTTAATATCATGCAGAACCGAGTCCTGCGCATGATTGTCCACCGTGGTTTATTTCCAAAGCGCAAATTCACCGGGATTTACAACTTCCAACGCTCAGTGAGCACGCGGTAGCACTAGCCTGAAGGATCTTAGAGAAGCCTCCAGATCGGAGAACCCACATGGCGACCAGATGTATCCTTATGCTAGCACAATAGAACTGGTTAAGATTAAGTCGCAGTTTGAGCCAGACATATCTTCACACAAACCCCACCCCCCCAAAGCCACAGCACAAGTGATGGTAAGTCACGAATGTGACGTTTAACGCTATTGGTCATTACAATCATGCTGTCTTGCCACAGCCAGTTCTGGAGCCGAACTTTGAAATTACCGAATGAGCGCCGAGGAATTTGCCGCTAAATCTCTACGTGGCGAGAGAGAAAATTCTCGATAGTTGCAGTGTCAAAAGTGAAATCTTATGTGCCTGTTCGCGGTGTGTATCTCCGAGGAATTGGTGATTTTAGAGATACTTAGTGAAGTTTTCTTATATAGTAAATTTGTGTAGTTGATCGTTTAAACAATTACACGATCGTTTTGTGTTACGTAGATAATTATTAGATCGCAACATGTTATGTAAAATAAGAGCTAGGGCACCTTCAATTACTACAACTGTAGTGATGGAGGGGCAAAGACGGAAGAGGTGCGGGAGGGGTAGGAGGCACATAAAACTAGTTACAGACACCCCTTGATGCGGAGTAATCCATTGGATCCAATTAGCCGGGCGGAGGTGCAAACGAACATCAGCTTTCAAGCTCTCAAACGCCTGCCGAACAATGCTATCGACGTTCTAGTTAGCATTCTCAATGCCATGCTGCAACACTACACTTTCCCGAACATCCGGAAGCACACGAATGTCGTAATGATCTCTAAGCGCGAAAAAGATCCTCAACTCCCTACGAATTATAGGCCGATAAGTCTTCTCTCGAACCTGTCAAAGATCGCCGAGTCCGTCATCCTCGCTAGATTGCGCGATATCATCACTGACGGCAATTTTGTGCCTGATGAGCAATTTGGATTTCGGGAGGGCTTGTCGGCCGACTTCCAGCTTCTCCGTCTTACGGAAGAGGTCCGCGATGTATTGGAGTTGCGACATTCGACGGGTGCTGTCTTTTTAGACTTTGTGCAGGCATTTGATTCCGTCCGGCGTGACGGATTATTGTTCAAAATGGGCGGTCTTGGCATCTCATCCGTGCTGGCGTCCTCCAGGGTTCCATTTTGGGCCCCGAGTTATTTATATTGTATACGTCCGACATTCCGAATCCTTCTAGCACCAGACTAGCTATCTATACGGACGATACGGCGGTATATACGACGTCGAGGAAAGACGCCTTAGTATCTAACTACAAAGATTCGTCGACGAGTTGTGCGGATGGGTGAATAGGTGGCGATGGCCACTTCCCGTTTCTTGCAGGCGCGACGGGCTCTGGCTCCCCTAATCTGCTCGAAAAGTTCTCTTAGTGTAAGATTAAAACTACTTATTTACACAGCGTTTCTCCGGCCAATTTTCACATACGGTGTCCTGACCTGATCCAGCCTCGCTAAATCGCAAATAAAGAGGCTCGACGTGCTTCAGAACAGAGTGCTGCAAACTATCATTGCAGCTCCCAGGTTCATAAGTAATGTCCAAATACATCGACATCTGAACATACCCAGATTGAGCGAATATGTGATGGCGCTGGCCAGAAGTACTCGGACCACCACCTCGAGACGCATTTTAGACGCGGGCACCCAGCGGCTGCAGTGATTGGATTCTAGGGATGACGCGCGGATACGGAGACGGAATATTCGGTGGTCAGATGAAGGCCATTTCATAGAAAATAAAAGGTTCAAGGGACTTTAAGCCCAGCCTTAGCATAAAATTTGTAGTTTGTTGTTATATAAGATTGTTTAAACCTAAAGAAAATGCTGGGGTAGCGGTACACCCCATGTAAGTGTTAGCGATTGCTCAAAATGCGTAAGTGGTCTAAGGTTAAGTTTGACAGACCAGATTAACTACAAGGTAGATTCCTCGAAATCACCTGTCTTTCGTGATTTTGAAAAATTATGAGTTCAGGATTTAATGAACTAATTGTCTTCTCTGGTGCCTTTTTTCCGCTATGATTGTTCAAGTTATTAACCAACCTCCAATGAGCTTTATCTTCGATAACCGTTTCAATGTGTGTTCGGGGGTATATCCAGACTTCTACAATATCTGCAGCTTTATCCATTTTCCAATTTGTTTCCCTAACATGTTGAAGACCCCATGCTCTGTGAAGAATTAGCACATATGATAATTATCTTTTGCTACCCTTAGGACCACCAATATCGGGCATTACTTCCATCAATGGTGGTGCTTTTTTCCTTTTTTTTTTCGCCGCGCTTTTGAGGTCCTCTCCAATCGTCTTTTTTCTATCTAGCACTACTACCAGATTTTTTGTGCTATTCCTAGTTAGAAACTACACCACGGTCCTGTTTCTAGGATTTTACGATACTGCTACCTCTGTTTTGTTTTTGTGGCGCTTTCTCCAGACCATAATCCCGCATTCAGATACTCATTAGCCCTGTAGACTAATTTTTTTTTATCTGCAGCAATTGTGAGTACCAAGTCATCCGCAAAACCGGTTAGTTAGCTCCAAGTAGAGAATTCCATACCCAAACCAAAGACAGATTCATCTTTTCCGCAAAATCATCGGCTGATTTTGTCTACCCCTTTTTGAAATTTGAGATGAACGAAAAACACTCTACACACCAAGGTCATAGAATATAAGCAATTACAACTTCTGGAGAGCATACAAACGTACGGATAAGGCCTTCAATCAGAGCATCGTTTATAACTAATCACCGAACCACTCCTGCTTCATAACATCAGGATTTAAACATCTCAAAATGCTCTCAGAAAGATAGGCTGAATATTAAAGTTGAGTAGGTTCAGCTTTGAAGAGAAAAGGAGGATCAGACAGCAAGGGAGGAAATCCCCTACAAGAGACGAAATGGATCATCATGGTAAAACCACAGCTAAAGCCAGGCCTGAAACCAAACTGAAAGGAAGATAACACTTAAAGATTGTTTAGGTTGGGAATAAACAAGAGCCTACCTCCAAGAACGAGGAAAAAAGCACCAGTAGTCAAGCAGCAGTTGTCTGACAGAAGAGTTATAGGATCAGGTTTATTCAGAGAAAGAGTAATTTTTTGTCAGATACCGTCTTCCATACATCATTCCTGCCAGCAGTCCAAAATTTCCATGTTTTATAAATACTTACCGGATTGTATACAATCGTCTGAAATAATTCCCCACCCTGTATAGATTCATCCAGCTTATCCCTACCACCGGGATACCTTTCAATCAACATCGTATGAGTAAATAATCCACAGGTTTGTCTCGGTAACACCATGATGTCTCTATGAATAAAACCCCGTCGTAACCTAAAAAACCACTTACTTGATGAGCGTCGTAAAATTTTAAAACGAAAATCTAAAACTTACCTAGCAGGTCTTAAATGTGGATATTCTTCTGTAGATGTTACTCTAATATTCCAAACTTTTTTCCAAGCCGTGTAAAGCAATTCGTGTACAGGATAAACCCCGGAATGATGCGGAGACACCGAATAACCCGAATCAATCGGTATACCTGCGAAATTAAAATTAGAATTTGGCGCCCAACGTAGCAACGCAAAAAATGTGTTTAAACCTTTTTCTTTAGCGAAATTCTTATTCAGCATCATATCTTCGGTCAACAAAGTTAGATTCTCATACAAATGAGGCTGTATATGATTCCACATGTGAGAAAACCACATAAATTTATCGGTATTCTCCAATAATAAATCGTCTCCTTTATCTTCTTCCGGATCGCCGTGATGGAAGTACTTCCCCGAAAAGCCTAAATTAAACTTGAATCCGGGCACCATACCCTGAATCCTACTCTGTACGGCAATCAAATCTTTAACGTCGTTCGGTTTTAGTCTCATGCCAACCTCCCCAACGAAGATATCGTCGATATCGACTAAGATTAGTCTCTCCAAGGATAAACTCAGCTGGCCGTGGCTTAGATAACTTAAGGAATCTAAGAATAATAAGCGATGGAGCCAAAATTTTAAACCTGAACCGAAGATGACTCGTTGGATGTTGTCGTAGAGGCCGTGATCTTGAACGACTGTGGTTAATGGTGTTTTTATCATACCTGCGAGTTAAAATAAATTATTATTATTAATACATATTTAATAGGAGTCTTGACCGACCAGGGTGATACTCTTCGTTCCTATGGGCCCATTCTAAAGGTTCGTACGTTGAATGATTTAATTGGAAGATCGTCCAATCGTCTCCTGGTAAAGGACCCCAAACCGTTTCTCCTGGACGTGTTAAACGCAAGATTTGAGACGCAGCGTTTAACGTCGCGTCCTTCAATCTTAAATTCGTATGTATAAACAAGGGAAATCCCTTTAGTTGGGCGCCAACTAAAGTTTCCTCACTGGGATTAATGAAACCGATGACGGAAACCATATATTCCCGGCAATATTTGTCCAGCAAATCACGATTCCATTTATCCATTTGGAGATACGCGTTGAAGTCTTCGAAAACGATGATGCCATATCGACCCTTGTCTAGATTCGTCAAAACTGGCAAGCTTTTTCCGAACACTTCCACTTTATATCTGCAAGTTTTGAAGATTAAATTTAGGTTTTATTAAAATTATCTTGTGTACGTATTACTTTATTCTATTATAGACTAGTAATTCTGCGATATCTCGTCCAACTTTTGAGTATATGGTTTCGACGAATACTAAAACTTTGGGATCGCTCCTCAATCTTGTTTCGGTCTTGTGATCGTGATTCTGCGGTAAACGCGGTCGATTTATAACGCTGCATCTGATATTGGGTTCGGGACGTTTATTCTCGTGTAGCATTAAGCTGGAAATGATAATTCATGAATTAATGTTGAATTTCAAATATCTGTTAAGTAATAATAAGTTATATAAAGCGGTTTCGTATTTTTTATATAAATCTTTCCTATTATATAAGATACTAATTATAACTGTAAATAAATTCGCGGTTAAATTAACAAATTATAACTTTTTCTTAACATATTTATTAATATTATTAGTTAGTGGGTTACAATTTCTTGTCTTAGAGGTAAGGTGTTTTTAATCGATTAATCGATAGAATTAATAAATACGGAAATGATATTATATCGGCCAAACAGGAAGTGATAATTTCGAAACTGAACTTGGAACCCAACAATGTTTTGATTAAGATCTCATTATGTTTTAAGTACAATTTTAATATCATAACTGTAAGAATTAAAAACAAAATGTAACGCTGGCAAAATGCTGCGTATGGACAAATCAGTCGTAGTTTTTTCTCCACATTGAAAATTTAAATTCAAACCAGAATACATGAAGGACGATCAAAAAAGAATTTCCTGTGATTGTAGTTTTCCCCAACACAATCCCAGTCCTTCTGGCACTGCTGTATCAATGTACTGCAACATAATTATTACCACCCCCCTGGTTAATTTTTATCCGACTTCGAAGTTAGATATAAGAGTTTCAAAGTTCATCGCACTTTTCACAAACTTTGAGAGATGGTCAAACGATGATTTTCAATTTTCTGTGGTTTAGAGACACGAGACAATAAGCCTGTACCAAATTCAGCGTTTGATCACCTGTCAAAGTTTGTGAAATGTGCGATAAATTTTTAAACTCTTATAATATGTCAAACGATGATTTTCAATTTTCTTCGAGGTTGGATAAAAATTAACCGGTGGATGATCAAACGACGATTTTCAATTTTCTGTGGTTCAAAGACACGAGACAAGAAGCCGTACCAGTTTCAGCGTTTGACCACCTGTTAAAGTTTGCGAGAAGTGTGATAAACTTTGAAAACTCCGTTATAGACACATACGAGGGAGCGTTTTTATATTCGCGGAATGAGCGGGTTGTAGGGAGGTGATTAAGCGCATTGAGGACGTGGCCTGTGCAGCGACTCATAATTAGTATAAATACAAAGTTTCATTGTTATTAGACAGTTAGTCTTTGAGTTATCGTCAACCAAGTAGCATAATCAGGAGTGAAAAGTGAAATATGGAAAAAATCGAATATCGTGCCGTTATAAAGTTCCTTACCAGGCAAGGAAAATCAGTCGCGACCATAATGAATGAGATGTCATTGGTTTACGGCGACTCTTGTCCAGGAAAAACCATGGTGTACAAGTGGCATAGTTTATTTAAACAAGGAAGGGAATCTCTTGAAGACGACCCGAGGCCGGGCAGGAGCATTAAGGTGACCACGCCAGCACTTATCCAAAAAGTTGAAAAAATTGTACTCGAAGATGCTCGACTAAAGAAGAAACAACTCGCAGAAATGGTTGGAGTATCCGATACAACAATTTTTAAAATCCTACACGATCATCTCGGCATGTCTAAGGTCAGCGCAAGATAGGTGCGCCGTAAAAACAACAGCGCGTAGAGTGTTCGCGTGCATTTTTGGACCTCTGTAATGAAGACAAGGATGGTGTATTGAGTCGAATTGTTACTGGAGACGAAACTTGGGTTCATCATTATGAACCTCAATCCAAACAAGACTCCATGCAGTGGCATAAAAAGGGCACAGCACCTCCCAAGAAATTTAAAGTGTGACAATCAGCTGGGAAACTCATGGCAACGGTATTTTGGGACTCGGAAGGAATATTGTTGATTGATTGTAAAGATAAAGGTGTTTCTATAACCGGAGAATATTACGCTTCAATATTAGAGCGACTAAAAGAAGCCATTAAAGAGAAAAGACGGGGAAAATTGACGAAAGGTGTGCTGCTTTTGCACGACAACGCGTCCGTCCACAAGAGCCGCGTTGCGTTAGCTGCCCTGCATAAGGTGGGCTTCGAAATTGTGAATCACCCACCCTACAGCCCAGACCTGGCCCCGAGTGATTATTACCTGTTTCCGAAAATGAAAAAAGAGCTGCGGGGTAAAAATTTAGTGCCGATGATGAAGTCAAAGAGGCAGTTTCGGCGTATTTTGCAGATAAAGAGAAATCATTTTTTTATGAGGGTATAAATAAATTAATTGAAAGATGTGAAAAATGTCTTGCAGGTGAATATATTGAAAAAGAAAAATAATTTGGTTTTTTTATTTCCACTCCTTATCCCCCATTCCGCGAATATAAAAACGCTCCCTCGTATCTTCAAGGTCGGGTAAAATTTAACCGGTTTGCTATGATTAAATGGCCTGAAGCAAGAGGTTGTTATATTTTCTGCGTTTGACCTCACTTCATTAGAGACATTAATTTGTTTTTTTTTTTAAGTTTTGTCACACTATCATTAAATGAAAATAAAATTATTTATTTGGTGGTCAAACAGTGGTCAATCGTATTCGACGAACACAATTTCTGTATTTACAATTTTTAGCATTTTCGCCATTAGACTTCAGATTATGGGTATGGTGGCTGTAGTCTAAATTAAAAATTGCCAATAGAAATCGCTGATGATCAATAGTCGGCTCTTTCTATCATTTTTATAGATTTTTGACCACTTTCTCGTGCCAACTTAGAGGAATGCATTTCTTGAATTTAAAAATTGCTTATGAATAGATACTGAAACATTTAACGCTTTTCTGATTTCTAGTTCTCGTTTCAGTTTTGAGAAGATATACAGGATGTTCAATATATATTTTATGCCACCTAGTGCAACTCAGAAAAGTGCCTTGAGGATGTCGAAACCGTTTTTCGATAGCACTTAAGAAAAACGAGATTTAGAGCTGGACTGATTTTGACAAAAATCAAAAAACACTCGGCAGTTCAGAAACAGTAAGAGGTAGCAGAATGCGGTTTGTACCATTTTTATTTTTAAGAAAAAGGAGCTCCGGAATTGTAGCCCAGATTCTCCCACAGGTTCCCTCAAACTCTTGAAGATATACGAAAATGGGCCACCATGTACAACTGATAGTTTCGTCTGTAGGCCGCTTCGACATTTTTAATATTCTTTTTATATCAAACTGCAGGAGAATAAGTCGTTCGACTATTTCGAATAGGCCTCGGTAAAATCACAAAATGTATTAAAATGTTTAATTAGATTTGATCGATTATTACCACACCATCAATAATCGAAATTTTAGAGGTATTTACTAATGTCTTTCTGAGAGTTAATACGGCACCCATGATCGTTTTTAATCTCAAAGATTAGTTGTTGAATTTTTGCAATAAGGAAGCCCTGCATTCTGGGTTTTGACCGCATCATCAAAGCACACAGGAGGAAAACTATGTGAGGGGTACCAGAAAGTCACGGTAAACTCGACGTATAAACCACGCTGGAGGCGAAAACTTTCTGACAGAGACAAAAACTGGGTGAGAAGCGTCATCTTTTGACACTTTTGACTAAGAAGGTGTTTGCCTCTAGTGCGTGGTTGACACGTCAAAATAATGGTTAAAATACATGGTTGGAAATAAAGTGGACCATATAAGGAATAATAGGAGAAATGCAGTAACGTAACAAGTGTGAAATTAAAGCCGCTAACCCATAATACTTGACTGAGAGCCTGAGGCTATAAAATCCACGTTATACAGGATACTATTTACAAAATAATAAGATATCTCATGACTGGAAATATAGCCATATTGAAGTTACATACATCGGACAAAAATTAACCGGTGGGTGGTCTAACGGTAATTTTCAATTTTTTGTAAACTAGAGACACGAGACAATAAGTCGTACCATTTTCAACGTTTGATCACCTCTCAAAGTTTGCGGAAATTGCGATAAACTTTGAAAACTCTGCTTTATGTAACTTTGAGATCGGATAAAAATTAACCGGTGGTTGGTCAAACACTGATTTTCAATTTTTTGTAAACTAGAGACACGTGAGAATAAGTCATATCATTTTCAGCGTTTGACCACCTTTTAAAGTTTGCGGAAATTGGGATGAAATTTGAAAAGTCTGTTGTATGTCACTGTAACATCGGATAAAATTTAACCGGAATGTGGTTAAACGATGATTTTCAATTTTTTGTGGTCTAGTGAGACGATAGAATAAATCGTATTATTTTCAGCGTTTGACCACCTCTCAAAATTGTTGAAAAATGCGATCCAAGAGGTTGTGACATTATCTGGGTTTGATGTCATTTCATTGGAGATATGAACTTGTTTTTTTTTTTCATTTTTTCGACTGTTAACTTATCAAAAATAATTATTTGGTGGCCAATCATGGTCAAACGTTGGTCAATCCTATACTGCAACAAAATTTTAGTGTTTGTAGTAAAAAAAAAATTCGAAAATTTTTTTTTGAAAAATTTTGAAAATGGTCAAACATGGTCAAACGATGATCAATCGTATCCGATGAACAAAATGTCTATATTGGCTAATTTTAGCATTTCGCCCATTAGACCCCAAAAAATGGGTGTAGTATACACAAAATGTGGTCAATCTAAATCGCTGATGGTCAATAGTGGTCAATAAATGGTCAATCCTTTCTAGCCGGATTTTTGCCCACTTTGTATATCTTGAATATCTTCATCTTTTCTATATTATCGTACTTTTTTTTCTATGTAGTTTTGAGATAACTTACTGAATCAAAAAATTCAAGAAAGTTTGACATTCGACACAACATGGCGGAATTGTACCACGTGACTCGGTTATCCAAATAAGACTACATCCCAACATACGATTTTTTGTGCACACCCAGTATACAAAATATTTTAATATCACGTAATTTAAAATATTTAAAAATTTAGAATCAATATTTATTAATATAAAAAAAAACACTTACCTACTCAGAGGTGTATTCGAAATGTATTGTGAGAAAAATATAATCGATGTTATACATAGAACGATCAGCAAAACAATGCATTTTTTCAAGGAGAAAAATCGTATGATTCCACTGGATCTCTTGTACCGGGTATTATAATCAAATCTCCTAATAGTCCGATGGCTGGGTATTAACGGATCGTTCATCTCTTCCATCATACGATCACATTCGTTAGACACCACTTTTGATATATTTACGATGGTAATATTTTTAGAACTACTTATTGAAGAGTATTACATTTATCATGATAATAAAAAAATATCAATTAGTATTATTGACTTTGGTGATAATAATAAAGAATTGAGTATCGGTATAAAAATAAAAACAAATTAATTACATACATACATTGTTGTATTTAAAAAAAAATTGATATGGCACTACTTTATTATTAATTTTATTTTATATTATTAAACTCGCTTGTGTTATTGTGGAATGGTATTCTTTTTTCCTTTCTTATTTACAAGTTTTACTATTATTATCTAAGTATAAGATCAATAGCTTTTCTCCATTTAATATGTTTCCAATATTTGAAATTATTTGCATTTGCCATCTTTTTCAAATGCATTTGTTATAACGTAGAAATTAACCCAAACACTACATGACAAATACATTACAATTACACTGATTTTGTGTATCTCCTTCTTCGGAAAACGTAAATCATTTAACACCTTCCGTGTATTCCTGTAATAGAAACAGGGCAAATAGTCACAGAGAATTATTAAACACTTAAATAATATAACACCATCACTTTCGAGGAGTTTCTAAGATAAATCAAGGTGAGAAAAACAAATGATTGCCAGATTCGATTTTATCGTGAATGGTTATAAATTTGGGTGAACGCGTTCGAAAAACGTACCCGATTCGCTACGACGTGCAGCTGATTACTGACTGACGGCAGTATTTGGAAAGAAAAAAATGTTAATTCTTCCTCGGGTTCACATATTAAGATGTAATCAAAACAAATCTTACGTCAATAATGAAATGAAAATTATCACAACCAGCTTAGCAGCATTGAATTCGTCATATATTTCGCTGCTTAAGCGAAGGATTCCGAAAGCGCGTCCGTTCCGATTCGGGTTATGCAAGGGATACCAACGTTCCGCGCGTCGCGTGGGGGGAAAAAAGGAAAATTTTTATCAGGCTCTTTACGGAGATTGCGAGATGATGTTTGTTATTTAAATAAGTATAGCAAAGATACGATCGCCGATTAGTAAATACATCACCTTCCTGATAAATTATGACATGATTCTCTCTTTGCTTAACACATTGCATGCAATAAGTGTGTAATTTTAGTAAGTTTCGCAAATATTTATTTTTGATAATTCGTAAATTGTAATTTTATAATACGAAAACGAAAAAAATTGGAAAAAAAAAATCTCATTTCTTTTCTATTTAATTTTACAGAGATTACTTGCGTGAAGTTAGCCTCCTTTAGTTGTTGCAAGCTGTGTATAGAACAAATCCAGAACCTGAAACAACTGTCAAACGTTTGATTTTCAAAAAAGAGAGGAAGGGGTGGCAGCAAAGGGAAAATTGGCTGGCAAAATTTTGCTTTTCTCAATTATTTCACGAATTATAGGTGATAGATAGAATCGAAAATTAAAATTTTGAAATAATATAGAGCAAATTTCCGACAACTTGAAATAACTGTCAACAGTTGGATTAAAAAAAAGAGGGGGTGGTGAGATAGAAATTTAATATTTTGGAACACAAACAACTATCGAAAGTTCGAGTGGTCCATCGTGCTGAAACCAGATTGTTTCAACCACTGGAAATAGTTCATTTTTCAAAAACTCTAAATATCTTTCTCATATTCCTTCAAAAAAGAAAAGATCCTACTAATAGGTATTATATCATCGATTATTCCAGTCCACACATTTAATTTCTGCCCATGTTTAGCATATGACTACACCATCTAATGAGAAGTGATTTCAAGGACTGTGGGCTAGTAATAAACAGATATCGATATCACCAAACGTCACAACCCATGCGTTCTCGAAACACGTGTCCAGAGTAATCAATCAAAGCTGTGGCGTTTGGTGATACCGATGTTTTATCTGTTCATCTAATGAGGACTTAATTGCAATATCTGGAATTTCAGACAACAGTCCAACTGTCTCTAATCGAGTTTATACGCATATTTTTTCTTTTTCGTGAGCAGTGTTTTCTAATGCAATTAGTCAAGACGTATTATGAGAATTCTCTTCCATATTTAACGAAATTTTGATTTTCTAATCGTCATTAATCTCTAGATACTTAAGTTTTAGAATATCTCTAATATCTAGCTACCATTCGCTGCTGGGAGCAAAGTGATTAACATCGTGGCGTTATAAAGGCGATATAATGCTGCCACAAGGTCATTTAAACACATTTATACACTCACAAAACTATACAGCGTGAGTTGCACAAGCGATATGGCTTAAGAAGTAATTGCAACTAAGCACCCATCACACCTAAAGAAAAATCACAATTTTTTTCTAAATTCAGGCTGAATCTTACTCATTATAGAGTTCATACACTTCTTGCTGACTTCTAGTCTTATTTCTGACATTTTGTATTGATTCTAACCTGTACGATCTGTAAAAAGGACAATAAACAATAGCAAAAGCTAACTCTAAACATGTTGTTGCTTGACAAACGACAACATTGAATTGTCATTTTCTCAAACATTTTCTAATGTGAAATTGCAAAATCGAGGAAAAAAAGGGAGCATACTGCTCCATATTGTTGCTTTGCACTAATATAACAATGTTAGAGCAACAACTTAATTTTAATTTTATTTATCTGCTTTTTGATCGCTACGATCTATTGTATGATACGGAGTATTTCCTCTTCATGTATTAGCAGCGTTTAAATATGCACGGTTCATGATTAATCCTAGCAGATTGCTAATAGTTGTTTAGGTACAGTTATTACTTGCAAAGTGGTTGATTGTTTTATTAATAGCTTGATTGTTGCGGTAGATTTGTAATACGTAATATGAATGCAAACGTAATTGAATGTATACTGCAATAAATAAGCTCAAGTAAAAATTTGTTTCTTTTATTATTGTGTCTAAAAGTGAGCCAAAGCCTTTAACGCTGCTGTCTTTAAATGTACATTTCTGAAGATAAGCTATGTGTTGTCAGTTTTTTTCCATTCATTAAAATAACTGCGATTATAATCGCTATTTAAAACTACTCAATGCGGTTATGTACATACACATATTGGATCATTAATTTTCATAATTATCGCTTATGTTGCGGTTTCTTGATACAATTAGCACCCATAAAGTAAATTGAAGAATGAATGAATCATCTCGAAAAATTCCGATGTAAACACGATTGTTTTGAATGCTTTGGCAAAAAACGAAAATGTTTCATTTTATATCGATTACAAATTTTGTGATATCAAGGACTGTGGGCTCGTAAGATCTAACACTATCAGGAGCCCTCGAAACACGTGTTCCGAATAATTAATTAAATGTTGTGAAGAAAGAAAATATTCCTGATTTTATTCTGTGTAAAATAATTAGTCATTAGAAAATATGAATATGATTCTATTCAGATCCGAAAGAGTGTTGTATCTACTATGTGAAACTAGGAACGATTGAGTATATTTAATTCTTAGGTACGTTCTCTGACTGCTGACTTGACATTTCATTTATCTTATAAGAGAGTCTTGCAGGAACTTGGTTAGTTGATGTATGAACCACGCTAGAGACGATAGAGGGACGTAAGATAGGGGAGACATAACGTGTGAACCACAATAAAGATAAGATTATCATGGAAGAAGGTGTTAGGATCTCTTCAAAAACACCAAACGGTAACAATTTAACAACTTTAATTTAAAATATTTTTTTTAATGTGTGGTGGGTGTTTACCATGACATAAAACAGTTTACAACTATAGTTGTGTTCAAATGGCTTTTGACAGCATCAATCTATGATGCTGCTCGAACGTTTTCGAATTGTCATCGAGATTAAACTCTGAAAAAATGTCACCGTCCCTCCAGAGAATTGAACCCCGGCACCTATCGTCCTTTTAGTCGCCTAACCACTCGCCATCGACGATACAACAGTTTACAACTTGCTATGGTTTAAATTGTCAAGTTTCAAAACTACCAATCTAAATTGTCAAGTTTCAATAACTCGAAATGTCAAATAGAAATGTCTGTAATAGACGCTCATTATATAAGCGCAGGAATCATCCTAATAGCAAGAGCAATAATGGAGCGTTAGGTATTTGGGAAGGACCATGGTTTCTGCCTACTAAATATTATCAAGATCACTTCGAATACTAGACCCTACCTTCATTACTTTAGCTTCGTTAACTTGTATTAAAAATAATTGGCATCACCAACCAATTCTAAGTTCTTTTTCTTCAGGGAAGATTAGAAATAGTACCAATCGGAGAGTCGACAGAAATAAGTGTGTTACGAAAGATACCGGTTTAGCTCGGACAATTCGTGGAACTTTCTAGATGTCTGAATTTGATTGATTCAAAAGAATAATAGTTCCTCCTAATAATTCAAATATATTACGATAATTGAAATGGCATTTATAATAAGTCAATTCACACCTGAATTTTATTAAATTAATTTTGAAAATGACAATCAAAATTAAGCTTAATTTAGAAACTTGCAAAATATAAACCAAATTTTCTGACAATCATACCAACATTGTGTTTTGACGTACAATGGGGAACAGAAACATTTCTCACAAAATTATATAATCACATAGATGAATTATAAAAAAATGGACCCGTATTTTTTTATTTTGCTATATCTTTATTATTTATTGAGATATAGATGTTTAAAGTTTCGTTTTTCATCGCTTTTATGAAAATGCGGGTAACTATTGAAGTACAAAGACTACTGAGGTCATGTAGTACCATAGGGTATTTTTTTCTGTTGGCTTGATTGCAATTTCAATCCTATTTCTTTTTCAGTTATTGGCTACCAGGAAAATATATTTGACGTGACAATCGATGATTACAATCATCACATTATTTATTTAATTTTCGACCAGTTCTGAAATAACTCTCGATTACAAATTTTTTGTAACGGTTGTAACTCCATTATGTTGAAAAATAATCAAATGTAAGCTTCTCTAATTTAGGTTTGTGACTGACAGCTGTCACAATTTTGAAATACAATTTCAAACTATTGCAGTGTCACCAATTTTTCTAAAGAAAATACTTAAAAACTTTATGTTGATATGCCTGATTTTTAAATTCAAATCAAAAATTTATGATAATAATATTGATTCATTTAAGCAATTCTAACCTAAAAATGTCGCAGGGTTGCCAAACTAAATATTAACTTCAAACCTTTTTAGTCATTTGATAGCTATAGCAGTATAACTAATCTACCACACTACCCCCAACTGTTAATAATAAAATATTCCCATGGTTTTAGGTTACGTAAAAATGGCGCGATTATTTTTCCGTTTGAAATTGTGAAAAATTTTAATCGAACTGTTTTGTTAATTTTATTAAATTAAGCTCTTGACTAGGACCTAGAAGAAGTAGTAATTTTGAAAATTGATCAAAATAATCATATCAGCTACAATGTAGGTAGGTAATTAGGTGCAAAAAACAAAATTATGTTGGATATCTCCACACATTCTAATTTGAGAAATCTTTCGACATTCATTGAAATTTAAAAGAAAGCAAAAACAAGGCAATATCTCCTGCGGTCTTTTAAATATATAGCGCAACAATAATTATATGAATTTATCCATACTTGTCCGTGAAATAAGAAAGAAAAAACTAACTATGTATATAAAGAATTTTTTTAATCGGTGATTTGAATACTATATCTAATCACATATTCATTTTGCACGGATTTATTTGTTATTTAACTTTTGCAGAGCGTGTAAAATATTCTAATCCAGTTATTACAGTAGATATTGGTCGCATTGATTATTTGAGGTGTATATAGTCACCACGTGGTAGTTTCCGCGTAAAAAGATCGAATTATGCAATACAAATGGCCCGAACTGTATATAAAGGCGTTTCACTTTAGATTTTGTGATAGTTCCTTTTTGTCTGAAATCTGACATAGCCTATATTCTACTGTGCGTAATATTTTAAGTGAAATCCAGTGCACCATGAAATGTGGAATTGCTATTGTGAGTTTCCTTTCGATTGGTTTTGTTTTGTTTCGTTCTTTTTTTAAATTATTAATATTATTAAAATTTATATATCCTTATTATCGCTATAAATAATTATTTTCGGTTTTTCTAATAATTACCATACCAATATAACGATTTGTATTAGTACCGTAATACATAACAACCTGTAGTTTTTGTGGTTTGCGGTTTTTCTTGTATTTGGCGCTGAATAGGTGCAATTCGGTCGGTCTCGTATTACATTGCGTCAAGCTATGTAAAAGTGAAGAAATTAGACAGGCGTACCTCGTAGTTCAATGTCAATTCGTTACGATAATAATAATAAGCAATAGAAAATCATTTGAATTAGAAAGTTTAAAAGTGTGCATAGGTGTTTGCTGTATTAGTTGCAATATCTTAGTCGAAGAAAAACGTGACCGGTGTTTTTTTATTTTAAAAGGTGTACCAACATAAACGTAGGGATTTTATTTTTTAACCAGGAAATTTAAAAATATTTTAAATACATCACCAATATTTTTACATTTTTGAAATTCTGAAACTGTGTTACGTAACATCCTGTATAATTATACTAGGTTTTTTTGTGATTATGGTATTTACGATCTGGTCTGGTTACAATCCAGGTTTCATTGGAAGTGATACCTAGATGCAGTAGTTTTAAAGATTTTTTGACTTTTTCGAAAATTTTTGAATTTGCGTCATGATGCTTAATATTATGTACCATCGCCATTTCTAGAATGAGAATTGTAAAAATTAGGTTATGGATACAAGAAATCTCCACGGTTTTGCTACAGTTCTTAAAATTAGTTCATTATATACAGACTGACCAAAATGTAATTGTTTTTTCAGTACAATTTCGGATTATTAAAATTCGATTTTTTCAAACACAACGACCCATTTTGTTTTTAACATTTTGAAACAGAAATAAATTTTGCATCGAAGTAGTATATCTATTTGTAATAAATTTCGAGTTATTAAGCTTTTTTTAATTCAAGTTCATATTAGTAACTGTCACCACAACCTTTCAAGTCTTAAGGTTTCGTTGAATCCATCGAATTAAAAATTATTCATGTTCATGGAAAATGCGAAAACATTGTTTAAAAAACAAACACAAATTTAAACACATCGAATTGAATTTTGCTGAGTTGAATCCAGTATATAAAAAGCTATAATTTTATGTACATACTTGTGTGTGTACAAACTTTATTTAAAACCTTAACGCTTTAATGTTAATAAATATACAAATACCTACACATGTCTTTCGAAACATGTGTCCCGAATTAGTTAAGCGTTGTGGTGTTTGGTATTTGGTGTTACCAAAGTTTATCTATATTATACGAGTCCGCAGTTTTTTAAATTATCTTGTCACAACCAGTGATATAACACTAGACATACTAATTAGATGCACCATACAAAAAGTGACATTGATTCCTACGTAGAAGTGAGATAGACACATGGTTAACACGTCACAGTCCTACGTCAATTAGATCTATGTACAGATATGTGCGTAAAAAAATGGCACAACTAAACTATTACTGTGTGAAGCGGACGTTCGTTTGATTAATTGCGTTAATGTCAAAGTGCTTGTCAGAAATTGAAAGCGTCAGAAATGTCAGAAATCCATTGATCATTTACACAGATAAAAAGTTGTGACTTATGCTTATAAGAGTTGTTCCATTTTTTTTGCACACATCTGTACCTCAATGGCATTTTCTTTCTCCCTCCATGGTCTAACTATAGAAGAGTATGACAGCTATGAAATTGTAAAAAACATGCACTTGCATTTGCTTTATAACACCTTTCAAAGTTGCCAACCTATAAGCACCCTTTTTTTTCACAGGTTTGATGTTCATAATCGATGTTCATAATCGTTAAAATAACAATTATTCACAGCTTTAACAGGTGTTAGATTAGTTCTCATGTATGCAAAATTACCTAGCTTAACTGCCAAAACTGATTTTAAAAAAACTAAATTTCAAAAACAGCAATTTTTGTCAGATTTGGTAGTTGTAACCGTTAAAATCTATTTGACAGCTGTAGAATTATAAAATAAGTTTCATTTTTCTTTACAATTTTAAGAATGACATTCATCAACAAAATTTTGACAGTTGTCAAATTGCAAAACGGTTATTTTTCATAGTTGCAACACTTGCAGATATTAAAATTGTTCTAAAAGCTGTCAAATTATAAAAGCACTTATTTCCATGCTAGTTTTGGGATGTACAATAGTCAACACATTTCTGACAGCTGCTAAATTGTAAGAAGAATATTTCTTTCAGATTTAACAATATTAGCTATCAAAATAACTACATACTATTGATTTCATAATGATCTAGGACAATATGCATTTCCTATTGTAAATTGCACTGAAGTTATTAATACAATTTTGACTTATCGCATTGACATTTTCAAACATTTGTCAAATAAAGTCACATTTACACTATTAAAAAAACTACTTTATGTCAGTTTTACTGTCCCAGATCATTATGAAATCAATAGTACATCTAATAATAATAAATTTGTAAAATAAATGAGTTCTTACAGTTTTGATAGTTGCAGCTGTCAGAATATAGCTCATAGTTGGCAATTATTATCACAAATACTTCTGACAGCTGTCAAAATCTAAAAATATTGGAGGGGCTGGAGTGTAATGAGACATGTGATACCATTCTCATACGTGTACCTATCTGTCCCAAAAATTTGTATCTCGATTGGAGCAGTGAAAGCAATTTTAAGAAACAGCAGATTTGTGGAACATTAGCTTCGTACTACATTTCGTGCAATATTTAAATAGTTAAGATAAAATATTAATAAAAAATAATGTATGTAGGTACATACATGCATACATACATAATAGCATAATACATATTTTTTTCTGCAAATAATTCTTTAAAAAGAGCCTTGTCGATGTGTATACAATTTCACTCATTGAGGTCATGCTTCAATGAATTGTTGTTCACATTTCTTGCATAATTTCTTGCTTTTTTATAACCCATAAATAATATTCGCTGTAACACATTGTACTTCGCTGAATACTCAACGATACGACATCTCGGCGACCTACTGTAGTAGTTTAGAACAACAAATATTATCATTATTATAAACTGAGAAATATTTTTTCGTATATGTGTACATAGTATATGCGCGTATATTTCCATTCTTAGAAGCGTTATTCTGTGGTCGCTATTAATCAAATTTATTGAAAACGAAACTTTAGATAATGTTTTTTTCCCAGCATATTTCGGATATACGAATAAAATTAATGTAGCAATTATAAACTCATCAGTTGTCATGTGTTACTTTTTTTTTCTAGGTCATGAACAAGTTGAGAAATAGATTAATATTAAGTAGCAAATTTGTAGATATTGAGGTTCCCAAGAAATTTAAGCACTTTTTAATGTATGAGCAGCTCTAAATGACACATTATGCTTGCATAGTTTGATCTCTTGTATAATAAATAACTATTATTAAGACAATTTCATTTTTAGTTATATTTTATTTTTGAGATAGAAATTTTGACAGTTACATGACGTTCTGGAAAAAGGTCTGTGATCAGTACAAAGACTACTGACGTCATGCAGTACCATAGGGTTCTTTGTGTTGGCTTGATTGCAATTTCGATGTATATTTCTTTTTTAGTTATTGGTTACCATGAAAATATATCTGAAATGACAATAATTTAGGTTTGTCACTGACAGCTGTCACAATTTGAAGTACAATTTAAAACTATTGCAGTGTCGTCAATCTTGTTAAACAAAATACTTTAAAATTTTATGTTGACATGCCTGAGTTTTAAATTCAAATGTGTCAAAAATTTGACAGGACAAAAGTCATTAATTTGATTCATTTAAGCAATTCTAATGTTTCGGTTGCTAGCAATATAGCTAACCTACCTTACTGTCTCCAACTGTTAATAATAAAATATCTCCATAGTTTTAGGCAAGTGACGTAAAAATGACGCGTTTATTTTTTCCGTTTGAAATTGTGAAAAATTTTAATCTGACAGTTTTGTGAAACGACAGAATGTAGAAATAAAATTTACCGTATATTGAGAAGCAACAATTAGCAGCAGATATATCTTAATGCATATTTAAATAAATTGTGTAAATATTCAAATATGCACGTAAGCCACAGCGAGAGAAATTGCAGAACGGTTACGGTCGAGCTGCATTTTAGGAATTTGGTTGACGTTTTAGGCAACGATGATATAATAGCCACGCTCTGTAATTAATGAATTAGTCACGATGTCGTTATGGTTTAGAATGATTTTAATTTATAATGAGATTTAGAAACTATAACAACAATTTATAATAACTAAAAATATGAAGCATAAAATAATTTCATCATCATTTATAATTTCAGTCTATTAATCGTGTGATATCAAATAAGCGACTTTCATTGTAAATGTTCTTTTTTTATTGCGAGAATATTCCATCGAGTTCTTCGAATGCAAATTATTTGTCGTACCGGAAATCATTTCTGAAATAGCGACGCGGGGAAGATGTTTCGATTGACTTTCAATTCTCACACATTCTCGCTTGCGACATACTAGTTTTATGGGTCTACATAAGCAAACAGCTCTCGGTACGTACCGTTCATACTAAAATAAAGCAATAAACAATTCAATTGCTGTTGTACGTGTGTCGCTTGTTAAATTGCTAAAGTTAGTAAAATAAGAGAATGAGAAATCTTTTTGCATCTTATATCTGATCTGCATATTATATCCTATTTAGAACACTGTACAAGTTTAATTCATTAGTGTATCTATAATGTTTATTTTACTTAGTTCATGCTTAAATCTAATAAATAAGTAAAAATATGCCACCACCTTTTGCCCTAGAACGACGTTCTTGATTCAGACCTGATGAAAATTTATACTAGTGTACACCATTTTATTATCTTTGCATCGAACCAGTTCGAAATGTCTTCGATTCTTTGGTTTTTAGTCTTCGATTTTCATTGTACCTTTCAGCTGTTGGAGCTGAATCTCTGACGGTGATCTGATTGGTCGTAGGACCAATCGGACATTCCAAAGACATCACTAGATCTTCTCTAGCTATAGATCTACAGGTGGGTTGGTCACTTGCGTTAAGTCTTATTTAAAATAATCGTATAATAAAGGAGCGTGCACTGATAAACAAGCTAGTCTTGCTATGTGTCCTTTTCCATGCTGGTTGGTACTTCGCCTTTATGCCTGAAGATGTGAAAGTGTAGTTGAATGTCGATTAATCGCGGGATGTAATTGAAGAGGGTCATCCGTTTATCCGTCAAGCTTAAAGGTTTTATTTCGGCTTGTAGGTTGCTACCAGTTTCGATGTCGGCTTTCTTGAAATCATCCAGGGCTAACAGTTACTCTTTTAACCACTCTCCGTGCAATCGCGATTCCGAAATGGCCTTCGTTGATCTTGTCGTCGATATCGACCAGTAACATTCGAGCTGGTTTTAACCGAGTTTTCAAGGTTATATTGGCAGGATCATCGATATCGTACTGTTAAAAAAATCAAATCAAGTAAAAAAATAATACATATAACCTCAATTCACCCTCTCTTACCTTAAACCATTGTGTAAATAAAAAAAGCTGTCGCTCTGTTCTTCCTGTCTCCGTAATTATCTTTCCAGGGGCTGTTACGCACTTTTACACTTTAAATATGTTAAAGCTTTTATATCTTCTTCAGGAAAAAACCTTTTTACTTGTTCTTCTCATTTCTTTTCGTCTCCTTTGTCCTTCTATCTTTTTAATGTCTTTTCTTCTTTCAAAACTTTTGACTTTCTATATTATTAATGTATTTTCTTCTTTTTAAAAAGAACTTTTCTCCTTCACCTGACTTTTCTATTGTTTCAACCCTCAAAACGTTCTTCTTTCTTTCTTCTTTTTCTTGACCTCCTTTTTTTGGTTCATTGAATTGATCCCAAATTTACAGTGTTTAATATATGACTCCAACGAATTTTGTTGAAAATGATCGAAATGACATAACATGACAGTACATATCGATTTCGCTAGCCATCTATCTAGTTTTGATCAAGTTTTGTCATGAGATATGGCAATGGTTGAGGAATTGAGAAACAATTTTGTTTAAAGTTAAGCGAACCATGTCAACTAAGATTTCAGTCTTCATTTGAATTATTTGAGTTCTTTCAACCGTTCTTCTTTTGTTCTTTTCTAGTATGAAACAGTTGCTGCGTATGTGTGTTTAGAAATCATACTTTCGTTCAAAGGATAAATGCTTGTAGGAAGGATCATCAATGTCGTACATATCGGTTTGGTTAGGCACCTATCTAGTTTTGCTCTAGTTTTTCATGAGATATGGCAATGGTTGAGAAGTTGAGAAACTCTACTACGTTGTTTAAAGTAGTGGAAGTCGCTTTTTATCAGAAGCTAGGGATGATAAGCAACAAACGTGAAGGTGAAATATATGAAAGGTACAACCATAACAGAAGAACCGCAGAGAGGACAAAATGCAGATGGATCTTATCACCCCCCATGTAGGTGATAAGACCCATCTGTATTTTCACTTAACGGGATTTCAAACTTGGCAGAGAAGCCTCTGTGAACAAGATGCTAGCGTTGGACGGCTGAAAACTGATTCTTGCAAAGAAAACGTTAATCTGGTCCATGACCTGGTCCTGAAAGATCGAGAAATCACGGTGAAATTCATAGCTCAGACTTGTGGCTTTTTAATAGGTCACGTTGAAACCATTTTACATAAAGAATTAAGTCTCAAAAAGGTGATTGCACGTTTGGTACGGAAAATATTGATGCCAGAGACGAACTTGGTTATCATTAAGCGAGATCTTGAACATTTCCTTACAAGATCGTTACTGTGGATAAAACCTGTGTTTAGCATGGAATAGGATCAAAAGGGTTCACCACCCCCTCAATAGTTTCGTGCAACAGCATCCGTAGGGAAGATAATGGTCACAGTTTTTTGGGATGCCGAAGAAATTAGACTTTTTACAACGTGATCAGACTATTGCTGGGCAATATTATGCTATTTTAATCGCAAAACTCTGCGTGGTTCCATTAAGGAAAGAAGGAGAGGAAAGCTCAGAAGTGGTGCGCTGTTTCATTAGGACAACCCTCCTGCTCACAGCAGCTGTGTTTCAATCGCTGCAATTCATAATGGTGGCTTCGAAATTTTTCAACAGCCGTCTTACTCTTTAAATTGATTTCTATGTATTCTCCAAACTGAGGGGAGGGGAGGGAGAGAGGAGAGGTGGAGGAAAATTCACTTTCGCGACGATAAAACTTGAATGACTATAGAGGTAAACGAGTGGTTTGCAGATATTTAGATTTGATTCAAATATATATAGAATTTTTCAAAAATGGTGGAAGCAATTGACATAACAATATTTTAAAAATTTCATTCATTAAGATATTGTTCGTTTTGGTAAAAATCTAGGCCAACAATAAATCTGTAAAAAAATATATACATATAGCTCACAGAATCGCATTTCAAGTTTGCTTGTTTGCAATTTAAAAATAGAAAATTGTTTGCATTGTGGAATAATTTTAAAGATAGTATTATGTTTTGTCGACGCAGATCTACTATTATAATAACAAGATATGCTCCGACCTGCAGATGAAAAAACACAAGTCATCCTATAATATGCATATCCTTATCTCCTTTGAAATATTTTATAATATGTCTGCACTTTATTAGTAAATGTCAGAAATAATATGTCAAGCGTTAATTTTATCGCTTCAGAATTAGAATAGTATGCTAGATTATAATATTGGAGGATAAAAGGTTATGCAATACAGAATCGATAAAAACACAATTTCATTGTCAGATTAAAAACTCATACATACACACGTATGTTTTTAATGCTAATATATTAGACAAGCTAATTAGAATGCAACACAGTTCCCAGTAAAAAAAGAGGTTTAAGATTATGTATTAAGTAAGTCGTTTATTTCTTTTCTAGATACTTGTGTTTACATAACACTGTAGTTATTAGAAATTGAATGGAGTCGATAACTAAAAATTACATGACGCAAATTACAACTGTCAACATATCTTAATAAAAACATGCAATTTATTTAGAATCTGCAGCCAGATAAAGTCATTAAGCGAACATACTCGTACTTATGTTGTATGTATCGTTTATTTTAGGGTCAGAAATGAGTTTCTTGCTCAGAGTTGAATAACGGGTGGGCCGTCTAATGTTTGGAATTTGAAAGTAGGGTTTTATTAGAAAGATTGTACCTTTACGTTTAAGAATGAAACACAACACTATTCAAATGACTGCCAGGATTCTGGCCCTACAGTATTCCATTTGATCAACCCAATTATCAAGTAGTTTCTCGATTGGTTTGGGCTTCTATGTCATCATTGGCAACTTCGATTTCTTGTTTCAAGACTTCAATCGTCATCCATGTCATCCTTTTCAATTTGTGGAGACAAATATTCGTTCAGCCCTGTAGAGTAACAGTCGTAATTGAGTCTAACGGTGGCTTCTTGCTCATTTTAGAAGAAAAATGGTCCAATGGCCAAAATCCGCACCAATACAGTCACTCGGTTTGGATGCATCGGCTTCTCAATGATGACGGTTGGATTTTATGACCCCCAAACGCAATAATTTTGCTTATTGACGTAGCTTCAGATGTGTGTGTGAAGTCCAAAAAATGTTCAGTTTCTGACAACGATGACGAGTTGATGGATTTTTACGCACACTCATCTGGGCAACAGCAGCAATTTTGTTCCAGAATTAATTTCACAGCAGCACTCTTAGTTTTCTCAATACGTCTCTGCTTTTGTTTTCGGGGCATATGAAGCAATATAAAATATATATTATTAACTTAAAGGCCCATGCTCTTTTAGGGCATCTAATTTGGCTCTTACATGGCCTACCGGTCTTGGATGGTAGTAATGTCGACTTCCCGAATTTTCTGAAAGATTTTGCATCTTAATTGCTCCTCATTTTGGGCTTCCCAACCCCTCATCATGTACCTTTCTGCTCTAATAAGACTAAAATTCCGCAATAGAGCTCGTCTGAAGAACATTTGGGGGAGGGAGGGAGGGAGGAGGGAGAAGAGGAGGAAGGAGGTTATCTGTCTTCGAAACAAAATTGATGCCGTTTCTAAACGGATAACCAGTCTCTTGTTCTTCTGGCGTAATGGCACAAAACCAATAATTTACGCCAGAACATTCTTTGATCGTTGAAATGATGTCCATTTATAAAATGTTGAAGTTTTTGTGAGGCATTTTGTTATGTAAATGTTCACATTGATGGCTTCACCTCAAACACGTCCAATATGCAACCATGAAACAGCAGACTCTGATATGGCAAATTTTATCTTCAAACTTGACTTTGCAACTTAATTAGCTTCGTGCAATAAAATTTTGGTTATGTTCCTGTATCATTTACATTCTCATTATTGTATTGACACAAATTTATTTTCTCTTATTTCAGCTGTTATGCGTGACATACCAAGTACTTGGTGTCATTCGTGATAGAGGAGACGGCTATTCCTATCACAAATTCAGCGGCCCGGTAAGCGGCGAAATCAAGGAAGTATTATGGAATGAACCATCGAAAGCAAACCCCAATGGAAAAACCAGAGATTTTGTCGTAAGTTATAATTGTATTGAATCGAATCAAATTTATCGAATCTTCCGGATCTTTAGGCTAAACCTGATTACGACTACTCGTACGGTGTTCGGGATCCGAAAACTGGTAATGCTCAAGATCATCAGGAATCTAGAGATGGCGATGCTGTCACTGGTCAATACACTGTCCTGGAAGCGGATGGTACTATGAGAATAGTGAAGTATACTGCAGATGATGTTAATGGTTTTAAAGCTACCGTAGAATATGTTAGACCAGATGGTACACAACGAAAAGCAGAATAGTATTTTTTAATTTAGGTTTAAATAATTTAAGTTTTTGTTTTTCGCTGTATATAGTTTTTATTTTTATTAAAGTTTGTTTTTTTACATATTTATTGCATTATTTTGTGTTTTTTTTGTACTAATTTCTCTTTCTTCCTCTTGTAAAAACTTGTAAAACAAAATACAGTAAATCAGAAGAAAATCGTCAAATGGGACAAATGAATTGAGCTGAGACTTTGAACGACTACTAAAAGGTAATCTTATTGGTGGAATATTGAAGTTTCACGTCCTTGATTTCTATCTAGTGGAATGAGCCCGTTGTTTTGGGCTTTTCTTTTCATTTTTTCAGTGAAATTATAGCCGAAACGTTTGGTGGCTGTGTTGGACGAATTGATGAAGCAGGCAAAATCCAAATTTGATCATTTATTTACTTACAATTTCCTTAAGAGCTTCATGGGACAGCTGCGTGGATCTACTGATCTCTGGTTATGGATATTTCAGAAACTCAAAGGAAATTAAAAATGTCCAATAACACTTTTGATGTTCATGGCCCACACTGAGTACCTACCTCCCCAAATTTTAAATAGAACGGCTTATTGTGAGGCACCTCAAATGAAAGTTTATTTGATTAGGATTATGCTGATGTATCACTTGCTGACTTTTTAAAATTTAGAACTTTGAAACATCGAAAAACCAAGTCAAAGCATTTGTGAAACTTTCTTACTTTATCTCCTTTGGTAACGTAGGAGTCTTGGGTCTTGTTCTGTCCGTATAAACGTCAGCATATTTAGCATATGTAGGTGATTGATCAGTTTCTTCACTGGTCTCTTCAGCAGCAGTATTAAGTTTCTTTATTTTAGTTTTGTTCTTGGTGTTGGGGTTTCTATTGCAGCCTGATTGAAGGTCTTCCTGTTTCTTTTTCTTCTTTCACAGTTAGGGATAGATCTTTTCCCTTTCTTATCAGATATTTTAGGTTGACATTTTTCTTTTAAGCATTTCTAAGGTCTTAAGCATTCTAGGTGTACCAGCTGCTCCTGCCGAATCAGCACGTGAACGTCTATAGAACATCCGTTGTACATCCCTTGTTGGATATGCGGACGTCCATCGGATATTCGTCATATGCACAAAACTTCCATAGATGCTAAATCGCCCGTTTTCGGGGGGTGGAGCGCCCTAAAGCCAATTTTCCTTAGCTATTTGCTTTAATATCTCCAAAACTATAAAACGTTAAGACAAATATATCCTAACTATTTTATGAGTACTAAAAGATAGCGACAACAGTTTGCACTATGACAGGCAAACTGTTGTTTTCCAGAAACAACCCGCACCCCTTATATTTTTTAAAAACTTTTTTGCTATCTTTTAGTACTCATCAAACAGTTATATATTTACCTATCTTAACTTTTTTTTGA
The DNA here is from genome assembly GCA_023690525.1 of Holotrichia oblita. NCBI lineage: Eukaryota > Metazoa > Arthropoda > Insecta > Coleoptera > Scarabaeidae > Holotrichia > Holotrichia oblita. The sequence goes on from CM043017.1 coordinate 10,980,730, forward strand.
TATGTCTTATAGTTTTGGACATATTAAAGCAAATAGCGAAGGGTAGCGTTGGCTTCTGGGCGCTTCCGAAAACGGGCGATTTAGCATCTATGAAAGTTACAGTTGTTCTTATACTGCATCAGTCTACAAACCCACCAAATTTCATTTAAATCCGTCACCACCACTTGATTGTTTCCTTGTTAGTGGGATTAGGGAGGTTGGTTTCTAACCCCACTAAGTTACGATCATTACGTTACAGTTCCGAATCTATTTCTTGTGGCACCATGCTTGCTTCTGATGGCACAACATTAGGATTTCGGCAATTTTTCTTTGGTATTTCTCAAGATCACTTGTTTTAAATACTGAAGTTGGGGGGTTGGTTCTTACTTGGAACCCTGCACTCTCCAATTCCACTACTCTTAAATCCATTGATAATATTTGTTTTGGACACATCTTGGACGAGCCTGTTTAAAAGCCAGACAAATTTCTGTTTTGCGATTTTTTTGCCAAACTTTGCTCTTTGCCATTTACACAGTACGTTCTCCTATTTCATCTTGAGGCTTGAAAAACCGCCACATCTAGAGGCTGAAGTAGGTGTGAGATATGGTGAGGTAGCTTCAGAATGGTAACTTGATTTTCATTGATTAACCTGATCAATTCAGTTGATATATGTATGAGTAATATGATCATCACAGATTAACAGTATTGCTTCCGCGCTTAATTTTTTGCACCAATCGCCCCAGCAAGTTTATCATCTATTGAATGTTTTTCAATATTGATAAGAAAAGCTATCAATTTTGGTGAAGTTTTAAGGTTGAGTGTTGGTTAGCTATTATTAAAGATGGTTGTGTCTTAAAAAGTGTCTTAAAAATTGTTGTTGTGGTATTACAACAACTATGGTTTTACAATTGCTGCTGATCTAAGGGATGCTGACACCAACTTATAGAGTTTGCCTTACAGAAGCAAACAATTGAATTGAATGAAATATAAATATATTATAACCGTTTTTCTTGAAATTAAAATCGAATATTAAGTTTCAATACACGTCCGAGAAATATCGATAAGTAACCATAAACTAATCTTATAATACCGATTACACAACCACTATAATAACAAGCAGCCCATAAAAAGTAGGTCCCCACGAGTACGTCGGCCGTTCAAACTCCATCCAGAGAGGACTAGGAAACGTGTGCAGGGAATATAAAATTTACGGAAGAGCGAATTATGATTAGATTATAGAGCGATGGCATCCATTATTTAATATAAGTTGTATAGTCTGCACAGTCTCGTATTAATGTATAAGTACGTGTTTGTAGACCTAGTATCGATAATATGAATTAATTTTGATTGTTATTCTCTCGGAGAATGTTAAGAATTTCCTCGTCTTGTTCGCATTGAAAAGACTAGATGGTTATTTATAGAGCTGAGCGTGACGTAATCTTTATCGTTTTAATGGTTAATTAGTATGAAAAAATCGTTGCGCTAATGAATAATGTTAATAGAGTGTGGCGCCTGGTTCCGTTGAATGTTGCCGCTATTAAAATTGGTAGGCGGTAAAAATATTTATTATAAATTGTGTATAAATTTAACCGAATTTATAGGCAACTTAATATACACGTATCGGTAATGTGGGTACTCTAACTCTATGCTTTGTTATTTGCTGTCTACTGAAGGATGTGGAAATTTAGACCTCTAAAATGACATTAAAAGTTAGCTACAATTAAGAGTGTAATTTATAGATATTTGTTGTTAATAATTTAGGGATGAAAAGTTTTGAGTGACTTCCAGAAATATCTAAAAAACCCTTGCTTTACTCCATTTCTTTCTCTTCCATGTTTTTCAATTTTAATCCTTGTTTGGAGTGTCTGTAGCGATTATAGATTTTCCTCCACCTCTTAGAAAATTCTTCGTTTTTCAGTATCTGGCTTTGGGGCATCCGCAAAGCTTGAAGATACTTTTTAAAAATTCCGAACTTCTTCAAGTCGATACTTGGATTGATGATGGCTTAGAAGAAGTTTATTGGGGTGATGATGATTTTCCAATAATGGTAACAATCTTTGAACGAGCACATTTCATTTGTTCAATGCCTGTCAAGTTTGGAGTTGTAGCAAAAATTTCTTCTGATTTTCTGATCTACCAGATATGGGATTGTGTACAGTGATCCAATGTGTCTTATGCTCCGTGAGTGGTTTGTATCTCATGATTGATTAAAAAAGATACAATTTTATATTTAGAACTAGTTGGCGATGGTTTTCTATTAAAAATGAAGAATAACCAGAGGAGCTCGTAAAATCAGGCACTAAAAAGAAGTAGCATACGAGGTTGGTATAATGTTGGTCAGGAATTGTTTTAATATGGGTTTTATATTGGTTATATAGCAAGAGAGCAACTAACATCGACCATAGATAAAAAAGGGAAAAATTTTGCCAAATTAATAACATAGCAAGTTATCCATGTAAGACCATGCTGTGCCAAGTCTAAAAGGCTAACTACAGCCCGATCATTGGGACAATATGATTGATGGACAAGCGGTGATAAGATCGCAATATATTCAGATATTTTCTGAAATATCTGAGAATCGTAGGGACAAAGAGTCACTGTCAAACGAAGAAGATATGAAAGAAGACCATTTTTAGTTCTTTGGAGGAAAAAAACGAAATTTTCAGGTTTAATAATTAGCAAAGGTGGGGAAGGTCCTATAGTACAGTGCATAAGACCAACCAAGCAAAATGCAGAATTTGGGTTGCAAACTTGAGAGGCGTTAATTTGTATACAAATTGATTTTAAATCGGAGGAAAGGTCTCAGGTGTATCTGCTTTAATTTCTTCTTTTAGATAAAAGTTGAAAGAAATTTCAATCAATCAGAACACAGTGCTACGTAGCTGCTCTCAACTGTTCGATTCTGCTGGATGCAGCCATTGTTTACAACATAAACAGTTTCAAAGTGAAATCACAACAGCTGACATATCAGCTTAAGCACTACATGTTCGTCATGTCAATGTCAAAACGTTGTCGTTACAAGAATTATCGCCAGGTGGCGTTATCATGGCAGTTTGGGTGAACAAAGTCAAGTGAAGTGTGAGTCATCTAAAATTTTCAATTGGGAACATTAAGTAAATGGCAGCGCGAATTAACTTGCACATAAATAGTTTTGACATATTCTATAAAGGTTATGTATACTGCTTCAGTAATCTACAACTATGCCGGAAACTCGATGAAAACCACAGCTAAATAGCAATATATAGACGGTAATAAATACAATAAAGAAATAGTAACAAAATGATAACAATAAACGAATACAATCAAATTAATGACATAAAGCACATATTTGTTCAATGTAGCTAACTGTACCATTACACTTCACTTGTGAATGCTCGCATTGTATGGATCTTAGCGACATTTTTAATTCATGAGGTCGAAAAATTTCATTCACAATATGGCTACTTAAAAAACAAAGGGATCAAGACACTCATTAAGGCTTTTGACACATTGGATTACTCCATCTTGTTTCACAAACTTTCAAATTATGATACTCGTATCCAAGTGTACATCCAAGTTTCATCCAAACTCCAAAACTATGATTTATTGGGCCTAAACCATGCCAACAGAGCATTGGAGCTGCTCATTCGAACATATTTTTGCGAGCATCTTTTTTATGCTTAAATCTTGATTCAATCTGTGACAAACACGTTCTTTGGACGTGTTCTTATTTATTTTATCAAAACCCACCTGTCTTTATCTAGCTCTCCACTCGTAATAGAATTTTCCTCCTTGATTCAGCATTTTTGCTTAGTATTCAAGATTTCTTACAAATTCTGAATTCTATTTTGTCCTCACGTTGTTCTTGAGTACTTGATACTTTTTCCTCGCTATTTGTTCAGAACAAGGACTTTTTTTAATCTTGACTGGCCTTGTAAAACACTGGTGTTTCATGTTCTTTTTCTACTTGATTCATCTTAGAAGTCTTCTTTTTCGAGGGATGCCACGAACGTAATGATTCTGACAAGAATTTCTGATCACGGGCTTGTTCTATTGAATTCTTCTCAGGTTTTGAATTTCTAAATCGAATTGACAAACTTTTATCATTTACAGATCGATCCACCAAGTTTAGAACTTCAATCCTGGAAAGACTAAACATCCATCTTTGTGTAATCCGTTCTAACTACTTGTTGCTCCATCCAATTTAGTAACTCTGCTTGAAAACAAGTTCCTTTTCTTTGCTTTTTCCTCCTTCATTCTGATCAAAAGATGTGAGGACTTCATTATTGAGTCGTCCTCTTCATTTAATTGTATTTTGTTCAAATCCAAATCTTCTTTTTTTGTGGCTTGTTGCTTATTGAGATTTGGGGAGGGGGTGGCTACCTTTGGAAGATGTTATTTTGAATCTGTTGCTTCACAAGCTGCTCATAATTTCACCATAATCGTATGATGTTGTCGAATGAGTCATATGAGTTACATTAAGAGGAAAGTTGTACAGTCTTGGCCAAAAGTATTAGGCACCCTATTATTTTTTAGTTTAGCCTGTGTAGGGACAAATTATAAACGGTTTTTCTTTTTTAAATGTGTTTATTTGTCAATTTGAAAAATTTTATTAATATTTTGTGGGTCCGCCCTTTGCCTTTATGAGGGCAGCAATTCTTTGAGGCATGCTGCGAACAAGTTTTGTACACTGTTCCGAGTCTATGGTACTCCATTCCTGAAGCAGCACGTTTTTAAGGTCTGGTTTGGATGTAATGGTGTTTCCCTTGACTCTGCGCTTTAGCATACTCCAAAAATGTTCTATGGGATTTAGGTCTGGGGACTGAGCAGGCCAATTCAACAAGATAACGTTGTTGTCACGAAACCAACGCATTGCGGTCGCTGATTTGTGACAAGGAGCATTGTCTTGCTGGAATTGAATCCCATCCATATTGGTGTCACCGAAAATGCGTGTTAATGAAGGCCGTAATACAGATTTTAAGACGTGAATGTACTTTTCGCTGTTCATGCGACCTTCACAAACAAACATTTCGCCAACGCCAGTAGCAGCCATGAATCCCCAGATCATAATGCTTCCCTCTCCGTGCTTAACAGTGGGTACTACACAATCGGGATGGTATTCTTCGCCGACTCGACGCCTCACAAACGTCATACTTGGTGTTCCAAATACCTGTGAAGATATTAATATCAATGAGTTTTAAAATTTGTTAATAATTTAAAAATGGTAGAAGTAAGTAACATCTATCACTGCATTTTTGATCATTTATTGTGATTAAAAAACTTACCTCAAAGTTTGACTCATCTGACCACACTACATTTTCCCAATCTTGCTCTGTAAAGTGTTGATATCGTAGAGCCCACTGTAAGCGATTTCTTTTGATGTTGTCTGTGAGCCACGGTTTCTTTCTGGCCTTACAACCTCTTAGTCCCGCTTCTACAAGTCTTCTTCTTGCAGTACGAGCGGAAATGAGTTTTCCAACCTCCTCCGACAGAGCCGTAGCGAGTTCAGACGAAGTTTTCCTGCGATTTTTAAATGAATTCCGGATAAGTTTTCGGTCCTGGCGATCAGAAGTCACTCGTTTTCTGCCTGATTTTGGTTTATTAAAGTGTCTCACTAAACCTTCTGAGTGCAGATTGCACGGCACACCGTGAACATTTTACCAAATTAGATATTTGCACTTGGGACTTCCCTTGTTCGTATAAAATTTGGATTTTCACACGTTTTTCGTATGTAACCTCACTAGATTTTGGCATTTTGTATAAAATAAGATTGTGTTGAAATACTATAATCTCAGGAGAATACTTCTTCACTCAAATAATAACAAAACAAGACTGTTCAAAGTTTTTATTAAAGTTTAAAAAATGCCCATGTTTTACTTTTTATGTGCCAGATGTTCTATAATACACCTGATAAAGGCTTTTTTATATTCAATGTGTTACTTTATGATATCATTTTAAATTTAGTGTATAACAGTTGTCATTCCTTATTATATTCTTTGTCATACTGATATTTTTAGGGGTGCCTAATACTTTTGGCCAAGGCAGTATTTAAAAAGAGTAATCTCTTGTCCACGACTGATATTTGTCAAGCTGTATACGGAGTTTTGAATGCAGAAATACAGAAGTATGTTAACATTTTTAGTATAAATAAGGGAATTCCACAGGGAAGCATTTTATGCACGTTTCTGTTTGTGATATTCCTCAATGACGACTGATACAATAACTATGTCCTTAACATGGTTAATAATTTGTAATCAAGTTTGAATAATATTATAGCGAAATTGTATATTTCTCTGTATATATTTATTAGTCTGGGAAACTTGTTATTTCTGAATCTGCTTCTACCTCTATGATACAATTTGTTGTGTTTAGGAAACGTACACGTACTAAACTAACCGTTTCTATGACGTAACATCACCTCGCACGATCTAGATTTTACTTACGTTTTACCGTTATAGTTCCATTTTTTGCTTCTCTCTATTACTAGATCGCTTTCTCTTTTAGTTTATTTATTACCGCAAGTAGGATACGCCACAAGATCGCGTCGACTCCAGACATAATACAATCGAGCGTTTCGAGCAGAAATCTTTTTCTGCCCTTAGGGAACTCCGAACGTTACTAATTCGCAACTAATTGAAAGTTGTGTTAATTGCCCGATCTTGTTGTAGGTGATAAATAGCTGCGTTTACAATTTTCCTGTTTATTTTAGCTCGGGAAATATCGTATTTATCGTCTTACGTCCGTATAACATTCTTACATAGTAGATATGGGTTATTCAAAAACTTTAAACTACGTTACGTCACTCTGAGTATCAATTAATTAAGAAAACGGTAAAAGCGAAATTACCAACAGATAGCGCTATCGCGTGTTATGAGAGCCTGAAGTGAACGTAAATGCCTATAAACATTCTTCATGTTAAGAACTAGTTTGCGATTTGAACTTTATAATGTTGTATTGCTTTTTGAAATGCGGTAATCACAGTAATTTTCAATTCATGAGAATATCTTTTAATAGAAGTATCTCGACAAGTCCGCGAAAATTAAATTTAACCACACAAAGTGGGGGGCAATGATTGTCTTATACACTAATATTCTTGCTCATGTACTCAACTTAGTACCAATCCTACCTAAAAAACCAATTTTCTTAACTACTTCCTTAACTATAAAATCTACATGACTATTGAATGAATAGACTATTATCTATTACTCGTCATCAATAGAAGGGTCGCCGTATGGCACGTAGCGCCATCCTGTTGAAAGCACATCTCGCCCCGATCAATGTAATCCATATTTTCAACCAAAAAATTGGTCATGGTGCGGTAACGATCTCCATTGACCTAACGCGAGCTCTGGCTTCATTTTTTGAAGAAATAAGGTCCAATGATGCTACCAGCGTATAAATGGAGTCTGTAGGGTCTGTTGTGGATTGGTTTCACTCCATATGCGGCAATTTTGTTTAGTAACAAACCCGTTAAGCCAAAACACAATTTTGCCATAAAGCATCGGATCAGTTTCCAACTGCTCTAGAGCCCAATCGGTGAAATAACGACGCATATGCTGGTTTCGTGGCTTTAATTCCTGCACCAGCTGAATCTTAAACGGGTGTAGGCCAAGATCTTTGCGCAAAATTTTCCAAGTAGTGGACGAACAGAGCCCCAATTCCTGCGATCGACGACGAATCGATAAATTTGGACATTCTTCCACACTTTCGTTCACAGCGACGATATTGGTGTTATTGGATCATTTAGAAAGTATGTGGTATGAAATCTATCCACAGTTCGACGGATGGCTTGCTCAAATGGACGATTATGTGTGCAATACTAATAACGAAGTCATCTGGATAATTTGGTAGCGTTGTTTAAGCGTCAATCTATTCGTGATGATTTGCCAGAGTATACTGATCATAAATGTCAAAAAGTGAGCGCAATATGACGCTAGTTATCCCTTTCGTAAGTTCTATCGGGCCTAAAAAACATCCTTTATATATGTAGATATAATAGATAGTAGCATAACTTTTGCAAGTTACCGAAATTCCTTTTAAACAAACATTATTACATACCAATTATTGAGTAACCCAATCTGAATACTTGCACGTATGTATGATACGCAAGAAAATAATTATAATTTCAACAGGTATCCATTAAGACATAATAGTCAATTGTAGAAACGGTAAGCTACCATTAATCTTGCCAACATCGCAGAAGAAAAAAGTTCACATTACTTATCTTACCTGTCAGTCAATATAAAGCAACCAACTTGGATATAATAATAATAATAATAATAATAATAATAATAATAATAATAAAAATACCTAATTCTGCACGTTGATTGCATAAGATCTAACAGCAGGAGTTATTTACACACACATACTTTGATGTAATACATCTTACATGTGAGATGTAATTCTCACATATATTAATTGGCCTACAAATTGATCGACTGTCAGAACTTTTTTTTTCTTCTACGTCTTTCAGCGCTTTTACTTTCCGAAACTGAGCGTTTCAGACTGACATAACGTTCGTATTAGATCCGATTATATTCTTGAATGATGTTACGAGTAATGGGGCGATCATAAAATCTAATGTTGCGTGAGTACCGCCTTCGAGATACCGAGCGCTTCGATGTGCGGAAATTACACAATTTTTTTTTGAGGACTAAATATGATGTACAGATTCACGCGGAAGGCTTCTGATGTATTGTAAGAAATATAATAGTATATCAATATCATATAATTTGCGGTCTTTAACGACTTACAAATACATATGAAATTTTGTAGGTTTTCACGACCGGTGTCTTTGAAGTATTGAGCCTTGTCTTTAAAGTTTAATATTTTTTCCATTATTCTCGTATATACTAGCTTTTGGGAAAAGGTTTGAGTTGCGATAGTGTTACCATAATCTTTTCTTTGAAAACGTCGAGAAATCCCAATATAAAAAACTTAAAAAATGCCTGCAATAGGCGCTCATGGTATATTGTCGGAATTGACCCTGCGAACGAATGCAATGAAAATATAATAGCTTAAGCATTAAAAGCGGACCACGTGGTTTCGACCATCCAGGCCACATCAGCGCAACTTCTTACTTATTTGTATAATACCTCCGACAATGGACTAATTCCAACCCTACGCCCTCTAGTGAGCAAGATGAGAAGTAGCACACCGCATGGCACTACACAACACAAGTCTGTACAGGAGATACCGATCTAGCTCGGACAATTCGTGGATTGTCATTCCCGCTAGATGTCTCGATCTGATAGCAGTCAATGGTGAATTCCATATACGGCTTACCATGACGTAACATATGAAAACGTCGAGGATCTTATCCTGCGAACGAATGCAATAAAAATAGATTAGAAGCAGACCACGTGGTTTCGACTTTCCAGGTCTCATCAGCGCAACTCCTTTAGTTACATGAGCATTTAAAGGTATTGATCTGTGTGATTAGGAGAAGCCTTTATTGTTGAATCATGATTCGTAAACATTAAAATCACTTTATTGTCTACAATAGGACCAAAAATTCTCTTAAAATATTTAAGAACTTTCATGAACATGTCCTCAATTCAACTAAGTTATTTTTAATGCAAATTCTGATGTGCCTGTAAAGATTTCGTCTGGTGTAATTATCGGCTCTCTCTGTAATTATATTTTTCTAATTAATGCTTTGAACGAGCCAGAATGTTCCTTAAAACGCTAGAAAATGGCTCCATTCACCAGAAGCTAACAATTAGAAGCTGCTACGTAGTAATGTGCTATGAATCATAACCGACTTTCTAGCTCTTCTTAGCTGTTGGCTTCTGCTAAATGTCCACAAAGGTGAAGGCTTACTATACATTAGATATCCCTACTCTTGCAACCATGATTTTCACCTGTACAGCGGCCCTGCTGCAAGGAATAAAGTTCTGACAGATCAAAATTCTTCTAATGTACAGGCGAATGCAAGCTAAATTAAGGGATGTGGGCCGAAATTTATGAATGAATAACCAGATTCTCATCGATATTTCAGGAATTCATATCTCAACTTCCTGCTAAACAAAAACAGGATATTAATTTATTTCAATAACTATTTACGATGATTTTGATTGGTCACTGCCTTCTAAAGTATAATTAATAAAGTGTGCAAAACGTTTATTTAAACAAGATCAGGCTGCAATAAAACATGCTAGTTGCAAGAGAGATTCACTTGTGGATGGTTGGATGACGTGTCATTCTGCTACGATTACTGTTTCAGTGAAGCCAAAAACAAGTTTGTTTGGACTTTATGGAGGAACGATGCATAATAACATAATGTCCATTGATTGGTTAACTTCTATACTATAGAATAGGCATAGCAATCACCAGGATTTCCTACGATAATCCCTTCAAGGTTTTCTTGGATTGGGATGAGTGGAAAAAAATGGTGAAGGGAGAAAACCGCCAACCTAAAACTGGTACACAGATGGGTCTGGAGCGGGTACTAATTGCTGTGTTGGTGTCTATGAGGAAAACCAGAGTTACAAGATATGTGAACCACTTGGGCGGTTCACCACGGTATTTCAAACAGAAATATGTATATGCTACACAAACCTGTGCGTTGGAGAATCTGCGTCACCAACCGCGAGGAGATGCAAACTTAAAGGCTCTAACATCTAGAATGTGTGCAAAACTTCACTGCTATTATCAGGCACGAAAAGCTCACCGTAGTGTGGGTGCTGGAGACAAAGAGTGCAGTACGTGGTGTAATTAATGATTGGATCATAAAACAAGATCAATTAATTTGGAACCATGTAGCTGGATAAAGGCACAGCAAACGGATGATGGAACAACTGTTACAACGACTAACTGCTGACTTGCTCGCATTAAACAGGATCCAGCTTAGGGTGGTAACATGTCTATTAACAAGAGATGACTGTTTAAGAGATCATCTGCATAAGATGGGCATTTATAACCCTATGCAGACTTTGTAATGAGGAGTAAGAACCAACCTTTCATATTATCTTAAACTCTTAACTCTCTTTAAGAGATGGGTTGCTAGTAACATTTCTGCGCCATCATAAGTTCTGATTATAATTAATTGATTATGATTAATTGGTTCAATAATTATAAGATGCAATACATAACATTTATTTACACTTATGTAGAACGTTACATCCGGAAATATGTAAGATGTAAGACATGAATACTTAATGTATATTTCCAAAACCATATCTTCAAACTCGCATAAATCTAATTACACTTTTTTTTACTTCCAGAAACGCGTAGTTTACGTAAGGGAAACCAATCGGTATCGCATGGAAAGTGTAAGCAGCCTAAGAATCTATAAAAAATAGCAAATACATTCCCTTCTTACGTAATCACGTGGTGTATGTGTCCCATCGTAAATATATATGTCAATAAATATAAAATACGTAGTACTTGTACCTAATGTATGTTGTATAATAATATTTATATACGAGGAGGTATTCAAAAGTTCTTAGCCTAGTAGTGAAAGTATTTTATAATTCAACATACTGTGGCAAACTGGGCCTTCACAGCTTCTATCATCTCTTAGTTGGACAATTTTCGACCTTTTAATTTTTTTTTTCAGTTGAGGAAAGACATGATCGTCCAACGGATCGAGATCTGGTGAATAAGGAGGGTGTTCGAGTAATTCGAACCTTAAATCACGAATTGTTTGCATGGCAATATGCGATTTGTGTGCATGGGCACTGTCCAGTAAAGACAAAACATTTTTGGACAACCCCCTCGTCTTTTATCCCCTCCCCTCGTTTTTTATCGTAGAGTGGTCAGTAACGTCGAATAATAATTTGGAGAAAATCAATCATGATTACTCCATGGTAATCCCAGAAAACTGAAACAAGAACTTTTCGAGCAGATTTTTGAAGACTAAACTTCTTTTGGTGTGGAAAACCAGAGTGGCTCCACTCCACTCTGGGTCACTGTGCCCAAGTTTCATGCATAGTAACAATACGGCTTAAGAAGTCTCCATCATTTTCAAATCGAATACAAATCGAACGTGATGCTTTCACCCTTGCACGCTTCTGGTCAATATACAAACATTTGGAGATCTAATTTGCAGAATTTTTTCTCATGTCCAAATTGACGTGAATTATGTGATGGAGGTGTTCATCTTCAATGGAAAATTTACTCCATTTGAAACTTGCAATCCAATTTATTAAGGGTATTAAGAATATCTTCCTAAGTCCTCTTTAAAAACAGTTACTTAATAGCTCGATACTTCAATTTTTACAACTTTAGTCAGATAGAAAGAAGATTATAGAAAGGTGGAAAGAATACTTTCAGGAATTGTTTAGCGGAGGAGTGGAAAACGAGAATGCTAGTGAATACTAAATATTAGGAGAAGAAGAGACAGAAGAAGAGACAGAGAACCAATTTACCATGGATGAACTGGAAGAAGAAATACAAAAACAGAAAAATGGAAAAGCACCAGGCTGCGACAAAATTACGGCAGAAATGATAAAATATATAGGACGAAAAGGAAGAGAATTAATGTTGAAAATATATAACAGGATATGGAGAGGAGAAGAAATACCAAACGATTGGAAGAAGTTATTGATAGTACCAATATACAAGAATAAAGGAAATAAGAAAGAATGCAATAATTACAGAGGAATATCCCTTCTAAGTACTGCAATGAAGATTCTCGAGCAAATAATTGATAAAAGATTTAGAACAAAGCTCGAAAATACCTTACATGTGTCACAAAGTGGGTTTAGAAAAGGAAGGAGCACACAAGACTAAATATTCTCTGTGAAACAAATAATACAAAAAGCCTCTAGAGAACAGAAGAAAGTATTCTTAGCATTTATAGATTTGGAAAAAGTATTCGATAAAGTACCAAGAGAAAGATTATGGAATATATTAAAAGAAAGAGGTGTCAATGGCAAAATAAGACGATTAATACAGAAAATATATAACAACAATACTAATGCTGTGATAGCTAACAATTTAGAATCGGAGATATTTAAAACAAAGGAGGGACTGCGCCAAGGAGGAAGTCTGAGTCCAATGCTGTTCATTATTTATATGGACGACATTATCAAACACTCAAGCAAAAGTAAAAAGTAATTATAGCCGACAATGAGGAAGATCTGAAACGTAACCTAGCAACATGAAATATGACACTAAAAGACAGTGGAATGACAATGAATAAGAGTAAAACTAAAGTAATGGTAGTGGGAGATGAGCAGGTAGATACGAAAATCAAAATAGAAAGAATTGAAATAGAACAAGTAAGAACATTTTAGTACTTGGGAGTAAGAATTGATGGAAAAGGGACCCAGGACGCAGAGATTAATCAAAGAATAGAAAAAACAACAAAGCTATACCATAGCACGAGGAATAATTTCTAAACTAAAAGTATACAAGGCAATTTACCGACCGATATTAACACATGGCTGTGAATCCTAGATATTAAATAGAATCAGTGAAAGACAAAAGACAGCTAGGATGGCGGGGAAATTTATATAGGATGAAAAATACAATACAAACAAGAAGGATATGGGAAGCAAGAATAATGAAAAGGAAAGGAAAAGGAAGGCCAAGGACAACGTGGAATGATGTCATAGCAGAAATACTGGGAAGGAAAGGCAAAACATGAACAGAAGCGAAGAACATGACAAGGAATAGAAACTGACAGTTTTAAAATTATAAAATTTGTTATATTTTACAATTTTGTATGTTGTAACCACTAAAGAGCTTCTCGACAGGTCTTAAGATGTATTGTTTCGTATTTTGGCACTTTTAATGATCAATTTAAATGTGTATAGCTGTCAAAATACATCTGACAGTTTTAAAATTATAAAATTATTATTATTATATTTTACAATTTTGTATGGTCTGACAACTAAAGAGCTTCTCGACAGGTCTTAAGTTGTAGAGATAGTTATTGTTTCGTATGTTGACATTTCTAATTATCAATTTAAACGTGTATAACTGTCAAACTAAATCTGACAATTTTTTTAAAATTATAAAGTTTCTTACATTTTAGAATTTTGTATGTTCTAACCACTAAACCGCTTCTCGACGGCTCTTAAGTTGTAGCGGCAGTTATTGTTTCGTATGTTGGCACTTCTAATTGCGAGAAATATATGTGACAGCTGTCAAATTCTAATCATAATTATTTATTTGTGATTTCAACGTTTGACAACGTCACAAATTTATTGAAATATGTGGAACTACAAACGTAGTTACTTTCTTCTTGTTTTAGCGGCTGCAACGAGTATAACTGTCAAAATATTTTTGATGGCTGCTCTAAGTACGTGATATCAGTTTTATGTTTTACAATTTTGAGTACGGCAACCGTCAAATAGCTTCCAGACTTGTAAAAACGGTTATTTTTTTTATGTTGGCCCTTCTAATTGTCAAAAATATCGCTGACAGCTGTCAAATTGTAAAAAATTGTAATTTTTTCCCAATTTCATCGCTTGCATACGTTATGATTAATAAGAAGCGATTGAATGAAAATGAATTATTACGTTTTTTAATTAATTATTAAAATGAAAGCAGGAAATTTATTATTGTTTAATTAATCTTGAATCTGCAGCGATTGGAAAAACAACAACTTTTAAAAAGTCGCTACTGATTTTCTTATCACTAAATCACGGTTATAATCATGATCAAAATTATCGCGACAAATTAGAGGATTTATTCTCCAAAGAACGAACGGAACGGGGGAAAAAGGACATTAAAATCGATCCTGAATCTCAGAATTTATTCCATTTATAATCCCGTCAATCGTTCGAACTCTAAATAAACGCCCTACACCATTGTTATGGTAGAAGGGATTATTGGATTATATATACAACTTCAGTCGACATCCCTTTTTTTCAAAGTTATTGCGCAACTTTGATTTACATAATCTTTTACTGACTGCTTGGGACCGGGTCGGCGTTCACCCTATCCGGGTCGGCGTTCACCCTATCCGGGTCGGCGTTCACCCTATCCGGGTCGGCGTTCACCCTATCCGGGTCGGCGTTCACCCTATCCCGGGTCGGCGTTCACCCTATAGCGTCGACCCTTAAAACTCTGCGGCTGCACTACTCAGGTGGTTTCATAGTTCCAGGGCAACGGGCGTGGCGGGAGTAGACTTCGTATATAGGGGAGGATACTTGGGCGTAGGCATGGGCATACGCTCCGGTGTCCGGCCGCTAACCGTCGGAATATACGGTGGGTAAGTGAGGCACCCTACGGCGCTTACCTAGAGAACTCTGCAGCTGCACTACCCCATCCTTGGTGGCCACACTCAGGGAAACGGGCGTGGCGAGAGAATTTGGCGAAGATAGCAGGGGAGGATAAAAGTCGGTTCGCCGAGGAGTGGTCCGCCCGCTGGTTGTCTGGTTGTACCTCACGGCCAGATTCCGTTTCCCACGCTTGGCCGATAGTAGCCATCCGCAAGGAGGCCTAGGCCCCGTGGGGTTAGATGTGAGGTAGGAGTTCGCTAAAGCATCTCCAACGGTGACCCGTCCAACGTTGACAACTTGTCTAACATGGGTAGCACGGGGGAGAGGAGCCCACCGGTTCGCCGGGCCTCTCCGTGAGGTGTCGGTCTCGTGCGGGCAACTGGTTTGGTGCCTCTTTGTCCTGAGGAGTGTGTGCACTTTCCCTGACGCCGCATACCTAACGGTCGGTCGGCAGCTGGGTGCCCGTCTGGGGTCCAGCAACCACTTACGTGACTGCTTGGGAATCTAATCTATAATATGTCAAAACCTCAGATATAGCTTCTTCTTTGTTCTGAGCCACATAATCCGTAAGTGACAGTGCTGTGAAGGGTGTGGTTAGCCTCTCTATCTCTCCTTTAACAGCTTATCTGTTATAAATATTGTTAATTCGTCTAGATATCAACATAGTATTTAGCAATTGCTCTCGAGCTGAGCTTTCCTCATTTTCTCGAACAACATTTTGTGGTGATCCTGTGACAAAATTAGGTAACCCAGGAGTAGATTGGGAAGCAAGATTTCTTCTTCTTTTTACCAAAAAATTAATTAAATTAGTTGTCATATTGGTTGACAGTTGATAGGAAAATCATACTGTATATACATCAATTAGTAGGTGTTAAACATACCAAGCATTTTCTTTCCTAACATGCTTTCGTTCCTTCCAATTCCGCTACATTTCACGATCTAGATACAGTAGTCATTGCGCTATACCAACCTTTTTCGCAAAATTCCATTCTCTCAAGTCAATTCAAGATTCCCATAATTGGTGAATCGGATCTTGCCGGTAGATCACAACGTTCGTACGTACATAGTTTTTTTTTATTTCGAGAGATGGAATAAGGGTAAGGAGGAGACTGGACAGGTCAATTGGCCCACTGTAAAGAGTGGGATTCACCCCAGTCGTTCATCCACTCTCTTATAAATAGTTAAAATGCGATGGTACCACTAACAGTGAATCAGTTTAGTCCTACTTTAATTTATTGACGTTTCTATATTCTTTAGAAAATAAAATAGATCGAGAGAGAAATTAAAATGAAGGTATGACATGTTAAAGATAAGATTTCGATTATACATATAAGTGAGAGTTTCGTGATTGTTTCAGGCTTGTTTGGTTCTCTCGTTTGTGGCGTTGGCTACGTGTAAACCGATAGATTTGGGTGGGTATGATGTGGGCGTTCATGCTCCTATATATCAAGCCGCTCCTGTGTTGCAAAAAGTCGAGGCGGAACCTGATGTAAGTTATATGTTGATTTTGTGACTTCATCTTACGTATATTGTATAAGTGAAATTGTATAATTTAAATGCGTTGTTTTGAAATATTTTTGATTAATTTGATTTGTTTGGCGACAACTTTCACATTCGATTTTTATTTTATTAAGTTTCGGAGATTAGATGTGATTAATAGCAAAAATATTTAAAGGAAGAAAGTTTGCAATTTCTCGTTGAGCATCTCTCAATACTAATTTGGAATTGATAATCAAAATTTTACTCATATTGAGATTGATATAGATATAGATGACCATCCAACAGATGGTTGAAACGTTCGTTTCGTATTTTTGTACAAAGTCTTCAATATTGGTCACCAAATATACATTTTTATTCAGAGAATGCCAACATGGTTTTTATGTATCTTTGGGAATATTTTTTTACACCAATTAAGGTAGTAAATTATGGTATCTTCTTAATGGTTCGCAGGGTTCGTTGTTGGGCCCAGAACTCTTATTATTATTCGTCAGTGATGTTCCACGCTCTCTCAACATCTGACTCGCGGTGTACGCCGACGACACCGTTGTTTACACCTCTTCTTCGACGGACGATACCCTTATCTGCCTACGTACATATACCGGGTGTTCCACAAAAATTTTCAAATGCCGTAATGTCTTTATTTATCATCTGATTTTAATAATCTATATATGAAACAGTAGGGTTTCGTAAAGACTACAAACAGCAATGCAAATTATTTTTTTGTCAGATATAATTCCTGAGAAACGTAATTCAAATTTTTTTTTCAAATTACATATACAGGATGTCCCAGCTGACGCGGTTTCTTTGATAATTTGTTTATTTTACAATATAGAGAAAAAAGTTTCAAATAAAAGTCGTCCCTATTTATACGATTCATAGCTAGAAAATATTTTCAAATATACAGGGTGTCCCAATTAAAGAAAAAGGGTATGTAACTTTATTGTTTTAAATGGATCATCCTATATATTATATATATTTTAGATTCTACATGATATTTTAAGTAACTTTTATTAAGACTTCCCTCGACCTATGTGCTTTTGTTTTAGAGAAAATAAATATTTTATCAAAAATTTTGCCATTGCAGTTCTCTCGTTAATGAGCTGTAGGATCAAAACTAAAAAAGGTACAAAATTTTGGTTTACGTAAATTGATACGTCTTGAATTGCTTTACTATTCCCTATATGAACACTGCTGCCAACATTTGAAAACATTTAAATGCCAATATCTCTGTTTTTTTTTAAATGCGACACCCTATATCTGTTTAGAGGGTTGGATGTAAAATTAAATTCTCTTTCTTTTAATATCAGAATGTACTCATTTATCTTCAGCCGTTTTAGAGGAAAATGTATATTTCTTCTGCTACTGTCGAAACAGACCACTTCAATTTGCACAAAGTAGGCTAGGTAACAATAATATGACAGATATATTTAATAACCGTTTGTACCTTTTATAATTAAACACAAGTTTTTAAAAATTTTTATATGGTAAAATTAACAGTAGGTCATGAATTGGAGTACGCAATTAAACAATCACAGCGTTTTTTAAAAATCATAATTATGAAAAATACAAACAATAAAATAAACACTTTTGTTGTTTCGATCAGACAAAATAATCAAATGAAAAAATCCAAAACACTATCCTATAAATACTGTTCGAATTGGGCACCATTTTGACCAATGCATAATCTGTACCTCCTTCCTAATGAAACAGCTGCATTTAATATGCTGTTGGGCAGTGTTTGTCGAAACGCATTAACTATTCTATTTCGTAAGTCATCTACGTTTTCGGGTTGTGGTACATGAACAATTTCTTTTATTTCATTCCATGAAAAGAAGTCTAAAGAAGAAAGTTCTGGTGATCGGGCGGGCCATCTAATTGGTCCGTAAGTGCCTATCCACCTTAGATCAAACTGTCTATTTAGAAATTGTGTATTTATTAGAGCATTATGTGGAGCAGCTCCACCTTTTTGGAAGTAAATTTGTGCATATTGAGCAATGGGTAATTCTTCTAGATTGTCCACTATTTCTTCGAGTAATGTATGGTATTGTTCTTGATTTAGGTTACAGTCAATATAATATGGTCCAATTAATCTAGAATCCAAAATTCCACACCAAACATTTAAAGAGAACCTTCTTTGAATATTATTTACAATAAAAAAATCTAGGATTGTCATTGCTCCAATACCTATGATTGTTTCTATTAAATATGGCATTGTTCGTGTAGGTACAGTCATCCGACTAGATAATTTTAGAATAAAATAGTGGATCTTCTCGTAATTTATTTAAATAAAAATTACAAAATTGCATTCTTCGTGGATAATCGTCTTCAAACAAATGATGGATCAGTTGAGGTTTGTAGGGTCTTAATTTATTTTTTTTCAAAATAGAATGTACTGTTGTACTAGAAGATCCAATGTTGTTAGCAAAAAACTTTTCTTTTTCTTACATTATTCCTTATTTAAGTGTATCTTTTCATGACATTATTCGAATCGTTACAAAATGTTCTTTTATAAAAATAAAAAAAAATATACATATAGTGCAATTTGAAAAAAAAAGTTGAAGAGAGAAATCCATCTTTAACCAACATCTCAGAGTGTGGTGAGACGCTTCTCTGGTCACCAAATGTTAGGTACCTCGGCGTCGTTCTTGAACGGTCCTCGAGCTTAAAACTCAAGTTATTTATTTAGACTACATTGTTCAGACTAATTCTTCCTTGATATGGTCCAGCCTCTTCAAGTCTCAAACTCAGAAACTCGACGTGCTTCAGAACCATAGCGGTTCCAACTTTGTGTCCAACTTACAAATCCATAGAGATTTGGACATAATAACTCTGAGAGCAACTACGCTAGGATGTCGGCCAGATCCATTTCCCTAGTAAAGGGCCCATTGATCTGACAACCTACTCATCCAGTTTCTTGGGGAGCAGGATCTTGATAGGCCTTCATCGTTGACCATCGTCAACGATGAAGGCCAAAATTCAAAATCAAAATTTCTTAAGCTCCGCGGTGAGACTAAACCACTTCCAGTAGAGTTTAGAAGGCTAAAGGATGTCCTATCCAGCCTTCGGGAAAAACCGGGACCTCGTGAAAACAAAAATTAATATCAGAATTGAAGCATTTATTGAAAAACTGTTTAAAATAGTTTAGAATCGATAAATAATTTTTAATGGAAACTGTTTATGATATTTGAATTTTAGCTTTTTCCTAATTATTTTAATTGAAAATTATTATTACTACTTAATAACTATATTATTAATTTTCCAATCACTTTCTACTAAATACATGATACAATTTATTCAGAGAACTACGTTCAGTCGTAATGCAAAAGTAATTTAAATGCAATGCGCTTTTAAGCAGTCGATCAAGTCGATAAACTGGTCTCCAAGTTAGTGTTTTAGTTCAATGTAGACATGCCGATCGGAAATAAATACATACAGACATGCCCTATCGTTAAAATTACATAATAACCGATCGTTTAAGCCATAGATACACGTTTAACCGATTATGGGAAACGATCGTGCAATCATCTGGCGAAGTAATCGATACAATTTATACTGGTTGTGAAAATTAAATTTTATTCAATTTTTTACAGGCTTATCCAAAATATCGTTTCAATTATGGCGTAAAGGACGATCACACCGGTGACATAAAGGAACAAATCGAAGAAAGAGATGGTGATGTCGTCAAGGGAGAATATTCTTTAGTAGAACCTGACGGCAGTGTTAGAAACGTCAAATATGAAGCCGACGATCATAACGGATTCAATGCTGTTGTTTCAAGAAGTGGGCATTCCCAACATCCGGGTGGTAAAGCGGCGGCAGTTCCAGTAGATGCTGGGTATCATTCATATCATTGAATTGAAAGTATTAACATTAATAAGATGATCTAAAGCAAATTATTGGTTTTAATCGAAATGATTAGGTATAAATTTTGAAATCAATAATTTGGTGATGATTGCATTTATTAGGATATTTTAGTACATAGGTATGTATTAATATTAACAAATTTAATGAAATTATACAATATTGATAATAAGTTTAGTTTTGTTAAATTTGTACGCTATTTCGGATAGTGTTACTATGTGTTCTTGTCATAAAACAGTGATATGGATTATTATTTTTTAAAATAAATAGATGATTTGATTTTGTATGCTTTAATGTTTGTATATGTCAGTATTATATTAATTTTTAATGTGGATATAGAGTTTTATGTATGTTTTATTTGTAATAAAGCTGTTGGTAACATATAGAAAATTTGGATTTTGACAATTCTTTGACAGTATTTTATAGAAGTGCGTCTCCGATAGAATAATAATAAAAATAATTTGTTTATATAACATATTGTTGCGCCTTCAAAATTGTTCCCCATTATATCTTATACGTATTCGCCTATAAATCTTGTTTTATAGAGAGTCAAAATAGGATAATCCATCAAGTGGACCTTTTGAAATCATCCTTCCAAGTATTACACTTCCGAAATGGTTTGCAGCAATTGCTGCAGCAACCTTTACCAGAAGCAACAGAGATACATCAAAATGAAAGTCTTTTAGAAAGGCAATTCAGATTTGTAAAAGGAAAGTCGGCCATCGGAGAAGACAGCAAGATCATATGAGACCTGGACGTTAGAAATGTTTTCCAATATCTCCAAAATACTATTGGTGAGCAATTAAGCTGCAGAAAAGTTCTAGTAAACGAATCAAAACTAGAATATAGTGAATATAGGAGTCAATATTGGGCCCTACTCTATGGAATATTCTATTTGCGCGACCTGTAAAATCTATTGTCTTTCTCCAGACTTCTGAAGAAGTCTAGGATTTTTTTTTGGGGATATAGTTCTGATACTAGCCGGTTCTACGTGCACCTGTTCGAGGTAGTGTAAAAGCCTTTGCAGTGTCACCGCCTCGCACTTTCGTCGTCTCGCTGTATTCCGAATCGCAGCAGACAGCAAGATCATATGAGACCTGGACGTTAGGAATGTTTTCCAATACCTCCAAAATACTATTGGTGATCAATTAATCTGCAGAAAAGTTCTAGTAAACGGAACCTCAGGGGTCAATATTGGGCCCTACTCTATGGAATATTATATTTGCGACCTGTAAAATCTATTGTCTATCTCCAGACTTCTGAAGAAGACTAGAGGATTTTTTCGGCTGTATTTCGAACAGAATCGGCACCTTACCGATCATCTTCAGGTCGTACCTAAGATGATGGTGCCGAGGTCTCTCCAGTTGAGCTCCAGCAGGGCTTTTTCCTGGATGGCTGAAAAAGTCTTGTTTTAATTTTGGGGTGTTAGGCCAGTACGAGATTTTCTGTTCTCTTTGGATTTGGTGGTAGCAATAGAAGCTAACGACAAGAAATTCTTTACATATAAAATAACTATCTTTAATTTCAGGCTTTTTTACTATGCTCATTTACATTCAACATTATATACTAATGTTTCCTATTTTTGTGGCATTTAAAAATTCATTGTTTTTAGCAACACTGATCGTTACTGGATTATTTAAACTTTTAACACTACTGAAAGTACTCACTGTTTATCATATGATCTGTTGAGTCAACGTACCACTTCACTGTATTATTTGAGGCAGTTTGGAATGCTGCAGCACGAAATGCAAGATGTTCTTTAATTTCCTTGTGAGTGACTTCCTTTTCTGCTTGTTGAGCTTGTTTTCTAAACCAACATTTGTTCTTGAGATGACCTATTTTTTCACAGTTCTAAAATTTTAACAGATCTTTATTTCCTCTGCCTGGTTTTATGGTTTCTTTTCGATTATTACATCGTGGTTTAAAATTACTGGAGAAGGCAGCTGGAGACACAGCCGGATCACTTCATATCTTCTTTTGATCTCATAATCTAATAATTTTATTTCTCAAATTCTAGTTTGAGCTTGTCAGGATCCATCGTCTCTAATGCAATAACAATAGGATCAATATTTTTTGGTAGTGTCAGGAGAAGATGACAAACTATATTAATATCTGCTAATGTAGTTCCGACAGATTTCAATTCTCGTACTACCTTTTCAAATTTTAAGAAATGATTTTCTAACGAATCACCTTTTGAATACTTCATTAACAGAAGCATTTTTCTTAAGTATAATTGACCCGCTACAGCTTTTCTTTCAAATACAGCTTTTCGAGCAGCCCACATTTCATATGCAGTATCTTTACCTTCAATATATTCTAGGTGTGTGTTTGCAATACACTGTACTAATACTGACTTGGATTTTTTTGTCATTTTTCTTAGCATCTTAGCTGTTCTACTTTTGTTTCTATACATTGTTTCACTTTATATTGGTCTAATATTAATTCCATACGAAATTTCCAATGGCTCATCAAATTGAGCGATACCATATTTCTCTGTCAATTCCCACCATTTTATACCAGTGATTTTTAATACAATGTGAGCATTCTCAAGTGAAGTGTAGTGGTAGTATAAAAATCCCCGGTTCCTTGGATTTTTACATTCTACAGTTAGCTATACTGGACAAATATGTGCTTTCTGTCATTTGATTGTTTTCGTTTGCTGTCATTTTATTGTTCTATATACTGCTATTTGCTTACTGTTTTGTTTCGGCATATTTGTAGATTACTGACGTAGTATACATAACCTTTATAGAATCTGTCAAAACAATTTGTATGCAAGTTAGTTCGCGCTATTATTGGTGCCAATTTGTCAGTGTTCCCAACTGAACATTTTAGATGATTCACCCTTCACTGAGACTTTGTTCATCCTGTAGTAAAATGCCATATAAAACTTATTCATTTGCGGCCTGGGCCCATAACCTGTTAGTTATGTTAAGACACTGTTATGTTTGGTATCAGTTAAACAAATTAATATCTTCTATAATATATTATAATTACGATAACACACTACATATCTTCCTGTCTACATTATCTTATTAGTTACATTTATCTTCTAAGTACTATCAACCTAAAATATTCGGTTACTTCTTAGAGCCTCTATTATCCCAAGGTTGGAGCGATTGTTCCTTTAACCTTTTTATCGCTGGGGTGCGTGGTTCCCAAGCCACGTGAGGTACTGTGGTCAAGTGTTCAGCTCGGGGCTATTGCGCCACCTGCAGGACGCGCCTGGTCGCCACTCGCGGAGGAGGTCTGTCCGGATCCAGCTCTGCTAGATGTTGGATTAAGGGGTTCTCCGACCGAGATGCCCTATCCAACGTTCCTCTGGCCAGTACCAGCGCATACTCCGTTAGAGTTGGAAGTTGTTGATCCCTATGTATCTGTGCATTGCTTACGAACCAGGGTGCCGAAACAATCATACGTAGCACCCGGTTCTGCAACAGATTCAGACGCCTAATTTGTGACATGCTAGCACTGGACCAAGTTAGAGCTCCGTACGTTAGAGTCGAGAAACGCCATATATATCAGAAGTTTAATCTTTATACTCAAAGAGGTTTTATAGCAGAGCAGCGGATACAGGACAGCCCTCACTCGTAAGAATTTGGAGATGACGTTCGAGAAGTGTTGCCTAAAAATCAGCTTGGAGTCAAGCGTTATACCCAGGTATGTAACATGGGGTCTCCAAGGTAGATGTTCGCCCTGTATGACAATGGTGGTAGGAGGAGGGTTTCGCTTACGCGAGAAACGTAAGGCTTCGCACTTCGAAGGATTGATCTTCAATCTCCATCAACGGTATCCTGCAAACGGCGACAAATCAGAGATTCATCGCGGGAAGTTGTAAACAACACGGTGTCATCTGCGTATATTGCTAGTTTTGTATGTGGTGAGCGCGGTATGTCCGAAGTGAATAAAATGAACAACTCAGGTCCCAGAAGGGAGCCCTGAGGAACACCCGCCCGTATAGATCTGGGGGTCGAGAACTCGCCAAGCCTCTTGATCCTAAAAGTCCTACCAGATAGGTAGGACTGAACGAGGGCTGTTAGCTCCAGGTTGATGCCCAGACGCCGCATCTTGAATAACAAGCCGTCGTGCCATACCGCGTCGAAGGCGTGAGCAAAGTCCAAAAACACCGCACCGGTCGAATGCCGCTGCTCCAGAGCATTCCGCGCTTCCACCGTTAGTCAGAGGAAATTCGGTTACTTCTAACAAGTACTAGGGAAGAAGCAGCAAAAATCAATGACGCAGTGGATTAAGACTTTACTCTCTGCCTGCAGCGTTCTTGGCTTATAACAGATGGGCCAAGGAGAGAAGAGCGCTGCAAAGCGAGTTTGGCTGCAGACAATATCATCAAAATAATGCTAGAAAACGAGAGGAATTATATCTAGGGTTATATAGATTGATGATACTAGATAAATTATGGATCCTCAAACTCTTAATCCTCTTGTGACGCAAGGAAGATGTAGCTTCAAAAAGAAGACGTTTTTGGAGTTAAGGTAGTTCCTATTTCTAAATGGTGTTGCATGTGGATCCATCTCTAGCTGTTTCAATTTTGTAACATTTAATTACAGATTTTGACAATGTGTTTAGAGAAACTCTCAGACTTAAGTGGTACAGATTCTAGAGCTCTGACGACCGAACTTGGCTGTTAAACAAAACAACTAAATGTATATCGAGATAATTTATTTAAAAAAATAATTTTTTACATAATTTGTATACGCATGAACACCAAGCAAACGCGCTTAAAATAAACGTTGATGCGAGATTACAAAGATAGATATATTCCCATGTCAAATGCCCACAACAAAACATTCATTCAACACGTATTGTCGCTTACATAACTTACACGTTTCAAGTAAACTTTGTGTAAATAACTTATGCAAATCTTTTTCCATATATACCAACCGTATCGTCTCCATCAAAAAAAAAAAAAAAAAAAAAAAACAGTTTTAACGTAATATTTTATTAGATTAATAGGATGTTATTCTGACATGAGAATTTAAAAGGGAAAGATCATGGGAAATTTTTTTTACACCATGTATCTCTCTATTATATTTCTACTTCGTTCGTTGTGAGACCTCGACTACCAAAAACAAAATTCTTTGTCTGTAGGTTTTATTTTATCATCTTAAGTGTTCTGGACAGTTCAACCGCAAATATTTATTATTGAAACAAAAAAAGATACGTCAGCTGAAGCAATTATATTGCAATTAATTAGAGACATTGACATGTGAGATTGATGATGGGTAGTGCGTGCTTGGTTTAGGAAAAAAAGGAATGTATTGTTTTAGTGGGAGGATTATTCTTGTCGAATTTTAACAATCACGAAATTGTATATAAACATGTTCTCATAAAATAGTAATAAATCAAGATTAATGTCGTATTTCTTGTCGTATTATTTAATAATATATCCATTCATTCATAGGTTTTTTGCGACAAGTTTATTGTTAATATTGTGATTAATTTAATAATAATTTATTCGATAGACAACAGTTTGAAGTGGATTATGTTAATTAAACATGCGAGTATTTTATTTATTGATATAGCAATTAATTGCTCTTCGTCTATGACGTCTTTGTCGAGATAATTGGCTCAGGTTTCCGTGATAGCGGTGCAGTTAGATGACAGGTGTTTCGGATTTTCATCCGCCTGCACTCGCTATTCTGTTTCAGGCCTATCTTTGTTATCTTCCTTAAGGTGAAGAAAACCTGTCAGGATGCGTAGTCTGTTTCTACTTAGATAGTTCTGATATGCTTGTTGTAGTTTCCGAGGAATATCTTGTTGTGTTGCTTCTTTTTGATTCTGTCTTGATAAGCATAGTGCAACCTTTGTCTAGGTTGTTTTGTCTGTTAAACAGTCCCAACTAATTTCGAGCTGATGGCGTTAAAACTCAACGTCATTATGACTGCTCGACTATCAAAGAAAATTGTTTTACTTCAGATGGCTCCTTTCCAGGTTCAGTTGAGCACATCTTCCAATAGCGTTGATCTCTCTTATCTTTTTAGAAAAAACAAAAACATAAAAATAAACAAATCATTCCAATTCAAAATAATTCTTTATTATGCAAGAACTTTCAATTCTGAACGAGTTTCGTTTCATTCTCTCCTTTGTAATGTTACAAGAACACCATTAATCGGTCTTAATACAATATCGGGTATTACTTTAATATCTTTAATTTTTTCCATAGCAGTCACTTTATACCGTTTAATAATTGATGCTAGAATGGTTTTTTCTTCGTACATGGCAAATTTTTGACCTAAAACCGAACATTTCTTTAATGGAATCATCGCCTCTATTAACTAAACAGAAATACCGATGCAATTCCTCGGACCAGCGCTGAAAGGTATATAGGAATATGGGTGTCTGCCAACACAATTTTCAGGCAAGAAACGATCAGGATCGAATACATCTGGATTTGGATAATATTCCGGACTATTATGGAGAGCATAAATGTGCAACAAAATATCCGTTCCAGCTGGAATTTTATATTGATCTGAAAAAGAAGAAAGAAACTGAGACTGGCTACGCTAGTCGAATATTAACTTGTTATACCGATTTGGATTTCTTGCTCGATGGTCCTAATTATGAATGGTACACTTGGAAACATTCTTAACGATTCCTTGATGACACATTCTAAATATTTCAATTCGGGCAAATTATTAAACGAGGGTATCGACTTATCTTGCAAAACCTCCTTAATTTCCTGGTAAAGCTTCTCCTAAAAATATTTTTGGAAAGTAAAAAATTTATATCAATAGCAAATTTGATATTACTTGTATTTCTGGATTGTTTCCCAATAACAATAACGTCCAAGAAATTGAAGAAGTGGTCGTATCATGTCCCTAAAACGATGAGGTGAATAAAATGTTTTTGGATTAGCTTAAATTTATACTTCGAATACGAAGGTGTCCACTTCTTCGCGAATATCAGCATCGCTAAGTACTTTACCATCTTCAGATGCTTCTAATAACATATCTAAAAGGGATAAACGCTGCTTTATCCCGAATAACTCATCAGCATCGCTAGATTCCTTCTCACTTCTTGATGATTTATTTTGCAATATCTTCTTTCTCGAAGAAATGATATTTTCGGAGAAGCCGTGTAATACCTTTAGGGCGTGTTTAGATTTGTAACCTTGCGGTAAGATATTGAATATAAATTCTGATGTAAGGTCGGCTCATTTTCCAAGGGATAATATCACTCATGCTTTAATATGTTTAAGAAAAATTTCTATAAACACTTCCAATATTGAGATCTACTGAAATGACTTACGTATAAACTGCTTGAATGAATTCGTTATCCGGATTTGACATCGCGTTGACGTTAACACCCATTGCAGTTTCTGAAAATATATTGATTAACTATTTCGATAAGGAATCGATGTAACATCCTTACCGCAAATTATATCCAAGGTGCAATGTGTAATATCCTGGTAGATATTATAACATATTCCATCAGCTTCCTTATCCAGTATATCGAGAAGCATTTTGGTTTTTTCTTCCATAACATGCATGAAATTTTCTCAGATCTTGAAATAAAAGCTGGGAGTTATCAGCTTCCTGTGCAGTTGCCATCTAGAACCTTCACCAAAATTTAGTTTATAAGAAATAATTTTGAGCAAATCTAAATGATTTTACCTGAACTTGTAAGTAAACCTAGACCCAACCATGGATGCACTAGCTCATATTGGTGACCTTTCTTAATATGAACGGAGCTGCTCATGATAATCTATCAAATAAAAATCTTTAGTTATGTAATATATTTGGTCTATATCATAATTCAAGAAACAATCTCTAGATGTTTAGGTTTCATGAGGTGCACGCCAGGCTTATTATCACTCCATGTTCTGAAAGGTCCTGGTCCAAACTTTCTCGTATGTTCGCAGATCATGTCGAAAATATCTATATGCTATTAATTATTAATTTATTCGTGGTAGTTCTTATATGTACATACCAGTTTTTGCAACCCCTATGAATATATAATCTGTCCCTATAATCGGAATTCTTGGAACTCCTGGTAGCTTTTCTATGGGATCTAGTATAGTTTTCTTCCATTTGTACCACGAAAGGCAATACCAAATTACAAGAATTATTGCGAGAACTGTTAAATACATTTTTTAATGTGAGAATGTACGATTTCTCGTTAGTATTATCATTATTTATATTATTGATAATGATGATTAGATTTTATATGAAGATAAAATTGCGTATTCGAGTGCTTGTTTTTATCTTGGCAGTTGTATAAAGTTTATATGTGTAAAATAGAAAGCCGGTAATTATTGAATAGTTATATAGAATTCTTGCAAGGTATTTATATAATGTTGGATCGAGTTGGTTTTTACTTGATGTAAATCCATTTTCAATGTGAAATAAAACAATGAATTAATCCATAAAAAATACTTAATACAAAGGAAAAAAATAGAGTTATTAACCAATAACAAATTAAGTCAAGTAGAACATTCTTACAACAATTTTTCATAACATAAGTTTTTTAATAGATTTAGCAATCTCACCAACACAGAGTTCAATGAAAAAAAAATTGATGTATTAAGCAAACGTTTTAATTACAACATGAAAACAGAAATTAGAAAGAAAGATTTAGAACTATTAACAGTAGAAGCTGAGTTAGTATTAAAGGATAGTAACAACCTCAATACTAAATATCAAGTAAGCAATATTATTAAACATTTAAATCGAACCACGAAGATTAACAATGATAGTCAAATAGCCAAGGACATTAACAATAAAGCAAAAAGTAATAATTTAATTTTGACACGGGCAGATAAGGGGAAAATAGTGATAGCATTAAATAAAGTAGATTACAGGTACAAACAGACAATTGAATAATTTCTTTGAGTTTATTAATTCTATCAATTCCCATATTATGTTTACATTAGAAAAAGAAGTAAATAACAGTATCAATTTCTTAGATCTTACAATAAAAAGAGTCAATAACCAAGTATAATTTTCCATTTACCACAAAGAATCACATGCTGATATAATTATTCACAACAAATCCAACCATCCATATCAACATAAATTAGCTGCTTACCACAACATTGTCCACAGATTGATTAACACACCAATGTTCACTTCAGACTATAGTAAAGAATATAACATTATTAAACAAATTACCTATAACAATGGATACGACCCAAAGTTAATAGATAAATTAATTTCTAAGAGATTATTCAACAAAACGTTACAAGAAATTTATCCAGTTACAAAAGACACTACAATTAAAAAGTTTAAATCTTTCACTTACTTAGGGGAGGATCAAGGAAAACTAACAAAATGTGTCCACCTGACGATGCTACAGTGTAGCGAAACAGCTGTTTTTGTTATTAAATATAGTGTAAATCTTAAATATTTGTTTGTTTTATCTCATATTTATATAATGCTTTATGCTTTATCTTAGACCATTTTTGAAATTAAGTTCGTTGAAACATTTACGAGGTACAGCCATGATCAGTCAAAATCTGGGCGGTTGAAAAACAACAAAACGTTCTAAAGCATTGTTGGCCGATTTTAAGGGGTGGCTATAAATAAAATTGCGGTTGTCATGACCAAAAAGTAAAAGCACTTCGTACGCAATTTTATCAGTGATTTGTAATAGGTGCAAAAAAACGTGTTTTGATCAATATTGATACTAAAATTTGTTGTTGATAAACGAAGCATACAATTTCAGGTGGAGGATTTCTCATTAAACTTTCTCAAAATGCTTCATTTCTTTAAGGTGTTCTTCACAGCTTGGAAAGTATTAAAAATTATCTTTTTCTAGCTTATTATCTTTTCTGCTTCGTCTAACAACTCTGTGTTCTTATTTTATTCATTTGCCGCAAGGGCTTTTCATATAGGGCCTCGTGATGAACAATACAGTGTATTACAGGACAGTAGATGGTGTTTTGTTTTAAAAGTCCAGCAATTCCATTCGGATCATTTCAGAAATATCCCCACTCTTGGTTGTACAGTGGAATAAGGTCAAGCATCTCCTTTGTAGTTCAAACAAGTATTATAAGTGGGCTGATGTCGGATAGATCAGTGCTTTCGTTCAGGTAGTTGGCTCGTAAAATTCGATTAATGTGGTCTACAGGTCTTGCAATCGTTTCTTGCGATACTGAGATTGTTTTGAATTTTCCGGAACCTTCTGTTTCATAGAATTGTTTTGCCATTTCGATTACCAATTACTCCATCACTAAAAGTTTTTTTTTTGCTTCGATTATTTTCACACAGCATTTGTTATCGGTATCAGACTATTTGAAAAAATGCGTTTGTTGTTTTAGTTTTTTCTTATAATCTACAATGATAGCATTTCCCCTGTATACATCAACAACTGTGGCAACCCTGCCCGCAAAATTAATAAAAATATTATCAAACTATTTCAGCCAACCGCAACAAGTAAAATAAAATCATCGCACACCATCAGAAAACTCATCTTACTAGATGACTAGATTTCTCCGAATTAGTAAACCGACTACATTTATCTTGTTGGCTTCTTCTTTGTTCTTCGCTTCAGTGCTCATTAATTCAAATTATTAAAATTCATTTCGTCAAACAGTACTTCCAAATCTTCTACTTTGAATTTGGATCATGTTCGACTACGCTTTAAATCTGCGTCGCTCTGTCAAAAGGATGCTTACAACACATCAAAACGCGTCTTAAATTTAGAAAGGTCTAAAGTGGGCGTGCAACTTGCTGTCTAATGGGCAAGATGGTGCTGAATGGGATGATTTATTGGACAATCTACTAACTACTGATGAGACTTGGGGTTACTACGAACCACCACAGATCGGAAATTCACCTTCTGAATGGCAGCTTCTCGATCAGCCACCGCCAGAAGTCGAGCGTACCAAAATGATATTCAAAAAGATCATGGTTACTGTGTTCTGGAATAAAGATGGGATATTGATTAGTTCAAATCGGGTAAATGAACATTCTTGATGTAGTAACGCCAAGATTTCGGCTAGGAAATGTTGTAAAATCAAATGCCTACAAGACAATTGTCCAAATTGTCCATAAGGGAAATGTTACACTCGAAAAGATCGTTCAACTGGGGTTGGACGCTACTGAAACACCCACCGTATTCGCACGATTTGGCACCTTATGATTATTACTTGTTTCGAAATTTAAAAAATATGTTTAAACGCTAATTTATAAACGCTCACGATGTAGAAACAAAAGTTAGTGGTTATTTTGCCTTAATAAATTCAGCTTGGTTGTTTTAGGGACTTTGACATGTTCAGGTGACAACTGTCCAATGCAATTTTAAACAAGGTAAAAAGTATTATTCATTTTTATTCTTCCTGATACAGAGTTGCAAATTAATCACATATTATTGAAATAATTTTATTAGATTCTATATAAACGACATCTAACGATGTAATTCGGGTATAATCGAAGTAATTTTTGGAAACACTTAGAACACTACCAAAAATTTATCTTAATCTTAATTATGACAATATCTCTTCTGAACTGGTTCATCATTATTGTAGATTGCGACGCATTATTTATATATTACTTTGTGAGGGGCAAAGATCAAGATTGATACGATGTTGAACAGTGAGTACACATGCTTCACAGCTGAAGTCTATGTGAACAAATGCAACTGGTAGTATATGCCGTCTTCAGTTCACAAAGTTTTTATTCACGGAGAGAGCATAATTAAATATAATTTAATCATACCTTTTGGACAGCTATCTCCAGATGCTCAAGAATCAAGAAATAGGTATTATAAAAAATTCAGACTGCACCATTCTAGAAAATGTTCAAGATCAGCTACAGATGAAGATGTTTTTCATATTTTGCTACGCTCATTTGTACCATTTATAAGTAGTCTTAGAAGACAGCCGAGACAAAAACAGATATAACTCGTTAAAGAGGCATTAAATTTACTAGATGACGATGAATGACGTTACGTCCTTTTACGTTATTTCCCAATTAATATTCATCCATACCAAATTTCATGACAATCAGTACAAAGCTTACCTAGTTATAGATTTTTGACAGAAAAATTTTCATTTTGGATTTTTTTATCCGTGTCATGTGTTCTCCAACGTGATAATGCCATGTAAGAAAACCTGTGACGATGCATAGTCTGTTTCTGCTTAGTTTTAGCAAGGTCTTTGCTCTATGCTTGTTGTAATTAACAACGGCCTTTCTGTCTAATAGCTTAGCTTCGTCGTTACCGTTGATTCCAGTGAATCTTGGTATCCAGCATAGTGCAACTCTGTTTTCTTTGTCTAGATTGTTTTGTCTGTTAAAGCAGACCCAGACTAATTTTGAGCTGATGGCGTTAGAACTTAACGTCATTATGACTGCTCGACTATCAAAGAAAATTGTTTTACTTCAGATGGCTCCTTTCCAGGTTCAGTTGAGCACATCTTCCAATAGCGTTGATCTCTCTTAATCTCTTAGAAAAAACAAAAACATAAAAATAAACAAATCATTCCAATACAAAATAATTCTTTATTATGCAAGAACTTTCAATTCTGAACGACTTTCGTTTCATTCTCTCCTTTGTAATGTTACAAGAACACCATTAATTGGTCTCAGTACAATATCAGGTATTACTTTAATATCTTTAATTTTTTCCATAGCAGTCACTTTATACCGTTTAATAATTGATGCTAGAATGGTTTTTTCTTCGTACATGGCAAATTTTTGACCTAAAACCGAACACTTTTTTAATGGAATCATCGCCTCTATTAACTAAACAGAAATACCGATGCAATTCCTCGGACCAGCGCTGAAAGGTATATAGGAATATGGGTGTCTGCCAACACAATTTTCAGGCAAGAAACGATCAGGATCGAATACATCTGGATTTGGATAATATTCCGGACTATTATGGAGAGCATAAATGTGCAACAAAATATCCGTTCCAGCTGGAATTTTATATTGATCTAAAAAAGAAGAAAGAAACTGAGACTGGCTACGCTAGTCGAATATAACTTGTTATACCGATTTGGATTTCTTGCTCGATGGTCCTAATTATGAATGGTACACTTGGAAACATTCTTAACGATTCCTTGATGACACATTCTAAATATTTCAATTCGGGCAAATTATTAAACGAGGGTATCGACTTATCTTGCAAAACCTCTTTAATTTCCTGGTAAAGCTTCTCCTAAAAATATTTTTGGAAAGTAAAAAATTTATCCAGTAGGAAGCAAATTTGATCTTACTTGTATTTCTGGATTGTTTCCCAATAACAATAACGTCCAAGAAATTGAAGAAGTGGTCGTATCATGTCCCTAAAACGATGAGGTGAATAAAATGTTTTTGGATTAGCTTAAATTTATACTTCGAATACGAAGGTGTCCACTTCTTCGCGAATATCAGCATCGCTAAGTATTTTACCATCTTCGGATGCTTCTAATAACATATCTAAAAGGGATAAACGCTTCTTTATCCCGAATAACTCATCAGCATCGCTAGATTCCTTCTCACTTCTTGATGATTTATTTTGCAATATCTTCTTTCTCGAAGAAATGATATTTTCGGAGAAGCCGTGTAATACCTTTAGGGCGTGTCTAGATTTGTAACCTTGCGGTAGGATGTTGAATATAAATTCTGGGATGTAAGGTCGGCTCATTTTCCAAGGGATAATATCACTCATGCTTTAATATGTTTAAGAAAAATTTCTATAAACACTTCCAATATTGAGATCTACTGAAATGACTTACGTATAAACTGCTTGAATGAATTCGTTATCCGGATTTGACATCGCGTTGACGTTAACACCCATTGCAGTTTCTGAAAATATATTGATTAGCTGTTTTGATCAGGAATCTATGTAACATCCTTACCGCAAATTATATCCAAGGTGCAATGTGTAATATCCTGGTAGATATTATAAGATATTCCATCAGTTTTCTTATCCAGTATGTCGAGAAGTATTTTGGTTTTTTCTTCCATAACATGCATGAAATTTTCTAAAATCTTGAAATGGAAGGTGGGAGTTATCAGCTTCCTGTGCAGCTGCCATCTAGAACCTTCACCAAAATTTAGATTATAAGATATAATTTTGAGCAAATCTAAATGATTTTACCCGAACTTGTTAGTAAACCTAGACCCAACCATGGATGCACTAACTCATATTGGTGACCTTTCTTAATATGAACGGAGCTGCTCATGATAATCTACCAAATAAAAATCTTTAGTAATCTAATATATTTGGTCTATATCATAATTCAAGAAACAACCTCTAGATGTTCAGGTTTGGTGAGGTGCACGCCAGGCTTGTTATCACTCCATGTTCTGAAAGGTCCTGGTCCAAACTTTCTTATCTGCTTGCAGATCAGGTCGAAAATATCTACATGTTGTTAACTATTAATTTATTCGTGGTGGTTTTTATATGTACATACCAGTTTTTGCAACGCCTATGAATATATAATCTGTCCCTATAATCGGAACTCTTGGAACTCCTGGTAACTTTTCTATGGGATCCAGCACTGTTTTCTTCCATTTGAACCACGAAAGGCAATACCAAATTACAAGAATTATTGCGAGTACTGTTAAATACATTTTTTAATGTAAGAATGTACGATTTCTTGTTAGTATTACTTATTCATTTATTTAGTGCACATAATAGAATAATCAAATAGTGCATATAAATTAAATTAACGTTATTTATATTATTTATAATGATGATAAGATTGTATATGAAGAAAAATTTTGTATTGCAGTACTTGTTTTTATCTTGACAGCTGTATAAAATTTATATATTTACAATAGACAGTCGATAATTATTGAATAGTTTGTTGTATGCAATTCTTGCAGCGTATTTTTATAATGCTTTATCAGACTATAATATGTATGTCTTATCACATGACTTATGCAGTTAAGTTCATTGAAACATTTATAAGGTTACAGTCATGATGAGTCAAAATGAGGGTGGTCAGATTAAATAACAACATAACGTTCTACAGCAGGGCTGGCCGAATTTAAGCGGTGGCTATAAATAAAATTGGGATTGTCACGGCCCCATCTAAAACTAGTTCGTATGCAATTTTATCAGTGATTTGTATTAGGTGTAAAAAATGTATTTCCAGTAATCAGTGGATCAATATTAACATTAAAATTTGTTGTTGATAAACGGAGCTATTGAGTAAATGACTTAAAATCTGCTTTTGCAAAGATACATGTTTCTTAGTATTGAGCCTATTATAAGCCCTAAGTTTTGAAAGTTGGGGAGTGTGATTGCAAAATCGAACAATTCTAAATGAATTTAAACTTTCTCAAAATCCTTCATTTCTTTAAAGTGTTCTTTACAGCTTGGAAAGTATTAAAAACGATCTTTTTCTAAGGAGCTTGCAGCTTCAAATTTCCCATATGTAGCACCTGCTTCGGCTGACAAGTCTGTGAGTCAACGTTTGCCACCTCTTAGGACATTATATAATTTTCCTATTTTATTCATTTGACACAAAGGCTTTTCATATAGGGTCTCTTACCACCCATCACCATTGACTGCTTCAATTTCTTGGGGTGGTACCTGTTCGACCCCAAGAAAGCAGGGTCTCTTGGTGCAGTCAATTGGTGGTACCTCAGTGCTTCAATTTCTTTCAACAATTACACAATTACAAAAACTATTACACAATTCCAATTGTCAGCAGTCTGAAGACTGCTTCAATTGTTGTATCCCTCTACTTTGCCTCGAGAACTGCTATCGCGGACTTGTGGTATTGAGGGTCTCTTGGATTTTTCTTCAATCGTCGAGTCTTGCTGGTGTTTCTTTTTGTATGTATTTATTTAATTTTCCTTTCTTAGCATATGTTTTATTTTGTTCTTAAAAATGTGGTATGGTAATTGAGACTGATTCACCTGGTACCTGTTCCACCCCAAGAAATTGAAGCAGTCTTGGGGTGGTACCTGTTACAACAAAATTCCAAAAAGCATAAAACAATTACCATACCAATTCAATTTCAATTTCTTCATTATTCACTTTCTTGGGGTGGAACAGGTACCACTCCAAGAAATTGAAGCAGTCTTGGGGTGGTACCTGTTACAACAAAATTCCAATAAACAAAATAATTACCATACTAATTCAATTTCAATTTGTTCATTATTCAATTTCTTGGGGTGGTGCCTGTTGCAACAAAATTCCAAAAAACATAAAACAATTACCATACCACATTTTAAACCTGTAGGTACCACCCCAAGAAATTGAAGCAGTTTTAAAATGGGGTGGTACCTGTTACAACAAAATGCTAAGAAAGAAAAATTAAATAAATTTATACAAAAAGGAACACCAGCAAGACTCGACGATTGAAGAAAAATGAAAGAGTAATTTCAATACTACCAGTCGGGAATAGCAGTTCTCCAGGCAAAGTAGAGGGATGCAACAACAACAAATACGAATGTTTTCTTTATGATTCTTTTTCAATAATACATAATATAGACATAACATTGTAATATGTATCTGTTGTTATTAATAATAAAAAAAATTAATAAAAATATTATCAAAATATTTCTGAGACGTTGGCTACACCAAACTCGAGTTGGCTCAAAGATCAATCTTTGCCAATCGCAACAAGCAAAGTAAAATCATCGCACACCATCAGAAGACTCACTCTTACTAGATTACTAGATTTATCCTAATTAGTAAACCGGCTTCATTTATCTCGTTGGCTTCTTCACTTCAGTGCTCACTAACACATAAAATTTGCTTCGTCAAACAGTACTTCCAAATCTACTTTGCGTCTAATGCTTCTGATGTTGGATTTGGATCATGTTCTGCTACGATCTTAACCCGCGAGAACACGCGCTATGGTCTTTTTGACCGGGCTGATCATTTATCACGTGTTACTTTTTTGTAGAGGGGAAATGACCTTGTCCGTGTGAGAATGCTTTCTACGAGTTTCTACCTGCAACGTGATGCGCCATTTATGCAGTATGAGTCAATACGTCGTTAAGGGTGGACGTTTAATTATTTAACCGGTCAAATCGACAGTGCGCGTGTAACGGTGTGAGTGCATTTATTTAGTTTCAATGGTACCCTTCAAACTTCTTTTGTGCCTGTTATTTGTAAAGTAAGTAACTCAAGTTATATTTAGTATTTTTACAGTTATAAAATGTAATTGTGTTTTTCTCGAGGTTTAGATTACAGTTTATATGTACATATTTTCTTAGGAAAACGAGATCATGAGTTCTTACGAGAGAGAGCAAGAACGGCTTATGCGGCTCTGGAAAGAAGTAGAAGAAGATGAAATCGGTGGTAGCTCTGAAGATGAAGAAGATGTTGTAGAAGGAAGTGATCACGATACGCAATCAGAGGTGTCTGAGGATGAAGAAATAATTGAAGAAGAAATCGTTCCTAAATCTGATTCAGAAGAGGAAATTCTAGATGTCAAACTTTCTTTTATTGGGAGAGATAAGAAAACGTTATGGAGCAAATTTCCTGTGGTGAAAGGGACAAAAACTAGGTCTAGAAATATAGTTACTCAAGCCAGTGGTGTATCTGGACATGCGAAAAATGCCAAAAACGTTTTAGAAGCTTGGGAGTTATTTTTTCCTGATAATGTAATACAAGAAGTAGTTGACTGTACGAACAAGTACATAAACAAAGTAAGACCAAATTATGTCAGGGATAGAGATGCTCGCGAGACAGATTCATGTGAAATAAGAGCTGTTATAGGTCTGCTCTACTTAGCTGGTGTTCTACGGTCTTCCCACCAAAATTTGCGAGATTTGTGGGAACAAAATGATGGTACAGGTGTGGAATATTTTCCGTTAGTAATGGGGATAAATCGGTTTCAATTCCTATTACGAGCCCTAAGGTTTGATGACATAACTGACAGGGAAAATAGAAAACAAACTGACAAACTTGCTGCAGTACGAAGTCTTCTGGATGGTTTTGGAAACAGGTGCCAGCAACATTATTCCCTTAGCGAACTAGTAACAGTAGATGAAATGCTTGAAGCATTTCGTGGAAGATGTTCCTTTCGGCAGTACATGCCCAAGAAGCCTGCAAGATATGGCTTGAAAATATTTGCACTAGTGGACGCTAAATCGTTTTATACATGGAATCTAGAGCTTTATGCAGGAAAGCAGCCTGAGGGGCCTTATAACGTGCCCAACGGTCCCTATGAAATAGTAACGAGATTGACAGCAAATATATCTGGAACGGGTCGCAACGTGACTTGTGATAATTGGTTTACATCCATTCCGCTCGCCATGAATTTGTATGACAGCCACAAGCTCACTATTGTAGGAACTCTGAAAAAAAACAAACGAGAAATTCCGGATCTTTTTACAGCAACAATGAAAGAACGCGTTGTAAATTCAAGCATTTTTGGATATACCGATAAAATGACATTGCTGTCGTATAAACCAAAAAAAAGACAAAATTGTAATGATGCTCTCTACTATGCACTATACTGACGAAATCGATGCAAATAGTGGTGAAGCGTACAAGCCATCCATGATAACGTTTTATAATGCTACCAAAGGGGAGTGGATGTGGTGGATGAACTGAAAGCAAATTATTCAGTAAGCCGAGTTAGATGGCCACTTACAGTGTTTTTCACTCTCCTCAATATTGGAGGAATCAACAGCCAGATAATACATACAGAAAATACAGGGCGTGCAATAAACCGAAGAGATTACATAAAAAGATTAGGCATGAATTTGTGCGAACCATATCTTAGAAAACGAGTTGACAATCCTTGTCTTTCCAGGAAAACAAGGAGCCC
This sequence comes from Holotrichia oblita, assembly GCA_023690525.1. Lineage (NCBI taxonomy): Eukaryota > Metazoa > Arthropoda > Insecta > Coleoptera > Scarabaeidae > Holotrichia > Holotrichia oblita. Next base: position 11,019,910 of record CM043017.1, read on the forward strand.
CATAAGGGAAGTTCTTGGAATACAAGAACCAACAGAAAGTGTTAGACAAGCAGCTCCGGGAAGGTGTTACTTGTGTTCTTCGAAGAAAAACAGAAAAACTTCTACACAATGCAACAAATGCCAGAAGTTTATATGTCGTGAACATACTGTTACAATTTGCCGTTATTGTGCAGACTGTGAAGAAGCTTTAGGCAGTGGGGACGAATAGATGTACTTTCAGTTTATTATTTACTATGTTTGTAATCTCATAAAAATGTGTTCTTTTCAATACAGATATAATTCAACATACAACATTGTGTATTTAGTTACCGAAATACGCCAATCATAGGTCCCGGTCAATTTGACCGTGCGCGTGTAATGGCGTAAAATTTTTGGCGCGTGTAATGCCGGGTTAATCTGCGTCTCTGTGTCAAAAGGATGCCTACAACACATCAAAACGGGTCTTCAGCTCAGAAAGGGACCAGAAATTCAGCTTCTGAATGACAGCTTTTCTATCAGCCACCGCCAGAAATCGAGCGTACCAAAATTATATTCAAAAAGATCATGGATTAGTTCACATTAATCATCAAATCATCATCAAAGGGAAAGTATTATTAATTTTTATTCTTCCCGATATAGAGTTACAAATTAATCACATATTATAGAAATAATTTTATTAGATTCTACATAAACGACATCTAACGATGTAATGCTGGAATAATCGAAGTAAATTTTAATTACGAGAACTGGTTCATTATTATTGTAGATTGCGACGTATTATTTATATATTACGTTGTGCGGGGCAAAGATCAAGATTGATACGATGTTCAACAGTCCTTTATAAAAAATAAGATATAAGTAACAATCGAGAATTAAAATGGTAATGTTATATTTAATTATATTGTCGCTACCATTAATCGTATGGTACTTGATATCTTATCTTAAATGGAGAAAGGACGTTTACAACCACATGGAAAAATTACCAGGAGTACCGAGGCTTCCAATAGTTGGAACTTATTATTCTTTCTTTGGTGTACCGAAAGAAGGTATTTTCAGAATTTAATAGGCTAACATTCACAGCAATAAAATTCCTTTTTCTTTGTTTCCAGAGGTATTAGACAAGTTATTTAATTTATTAAAATTACACGGTAATTTTGCCCGTGGTTGGAATGGAACGACTCCTGAAATACATATTCAGAAAGCTGAACATCTAGAAGTTAGTATAAAATTAAATTACTGTTAAATTAATTAAATGCAATTTTGCACAGATAATCATGAATAATTCAGTTCATATTACCAAAGGGATTTTTTATAATAAATTGCACCCATGGCTTGGGGAAGGTCTACTCACGAGCACAGGTCAAAAATGGTTCCAACATAGAAAATTGATTACGCCAACATTTCACTTCAAAATTTTGGAAAATTTTATGGTAAATATCGTGGAGAAGACGGAAACTTTACTAAAAATATTAGATGGCAGAGCTGATGGTGAAGCCTTTAATATCTACACGGATATTACTCATTGCACTTTGGATATTATATGCGGTAAATGGACTTCATTTTAATCCAACTATTTTATCTAAAGATAATAAATTTTAGAAACAGCTATGGGTGTTAACATAAATGCCATGTTTGGCGAAGATAATGATTATGTAAAAGCAATTTATAAGTATTAATCTCTACTAGAATCTCCCACCAAGATCATTATACCTATTTCTTCTTCTAGCATCTCTGATATTATATTATGGAGATTCATGCACCCATACATCCCAGATTTTATCTTCAGATATCTACCACATGGGCGTAGATTTGAACAAGATGTGCGTACCCTACATAAGTTTTCAAAAAAAGTTATTTCCGACAGGAAGCAAGCCCTATCCACTAATCGAAAAGAACCAGATCAAGGAAATGAATCCTTGGGAATCAGAAGGAAGCTTTCGTTCCTAGATTTACTCCTGGAGGTCTCTGAAGATGGTAAAATACTCAGCGATACAGATATTAGAGAAGAAGTTGACACATTTATGTTTGAAGTATGCTACTCTTCACTATTGAGCAAAATTTTAAAATTATTTTTTAGGGACATGACACTACAACCGCAGCGATGGCTTGGAATTTATTATTATTGGGGAACCATCAGGAAATTCAGGAGAAAGCTTATGTTGAAATTAAAACGATTCTTCAAGATAAACTTACACCGACAACCCTCTCAGAATTGAATGAATTTAAATATTTAGAACGTATTATTAAAGAGTCCTTGAGGTTGTTTCCCAGCGTACCATATATATCAAGGCAACTTCAACAGGAAATCCAAATTGGTAAACTGACTTTATTTAGACAGTTTGTCAGAGATCCAATGAGACTGGTCGGAAACGGTTTCCTTTCATCGCCAATTTTAGTTTGGAAAATAGCCAGAAGTCCCCAAATCAGGTGAATATGATGAATGATGTCTTTGTGGTCCAGAATTGACGTACTGCGATGGCTTTGTGTGATGGTGCATTGTCGTGCAACAAAAACCAACTGTCTGACCAAGTGGTCAGCATTGCCTTGATGTTGACGTTTTGTTTTCGGCTCGTATTGAAAACACCACGTTTCAACACCAGTTACAATGTCTGACATGCTTGCCACACTCCTTTGGGACATTTTTAATACGTCCTTGCAATGCTGAACCCTTTAATCTATTAGGTCGTCTGTTTGCCCAAATCTTCGGTTAAGATTCGATAGATTTGACTTGTTTGACTGGAACCAGTCTCATCGTATCTGGAACAGACTGTGTATAATCCAATCTAATGTCGAACTAATAAATTTCAGATGGGTACAAAATTCCAGCCGATGTCCAAGCTATATTACACATTTATGGAATCCATAGGAATTCCGATCATTATTCTGAACCGGATAAATTTGATCCTGATAGATTTTTACCGGAAAATTGTATAGGAAGACATCCATATGCTTATATTCCTTTCAGCGCTGGTCCGAGGAATTGCATAGGTGATCACTTCAATTTAAAATATATTATCAAGATAAATGTTATGGTAATTTAATTTTCAGGACAAAAATTCGCTATGTACGAGGAGAAAACTATTTTGGCTTCTATAATTAATAGATACAAGATTATTAGTGTCCATAAAGCTGAGGACGTGAAAAAAATTCCTGATCTTATATTAAGACCCTTTAATGGCATTTCTGTTGTACTGAAAAGGAGATAATGAAATTAAAAGCAAACGTTATTTAAATTATTTTTTTATTTTCAAATTAATGTAAGTAATGTGTGGGCCAGACAGTGCAAATTAAGTGTTAAAAAGTTATTGAACGTTTCTCTTGTATTAGGTAACTTTAAATGGATAGTAATTATTTAAAGAAAGATAATTTTATTACTCAATTTAATGTAGGAAGCAGGCTTTAATCGAGAATATAAATACGTGGGTAGGTGTATTGAACTTAACTCGTTTTTGTTTTGTTTCTGGTTAAATATCTTTAAACTTATCGATTTCATTATTCAAATTTATTAATAGGATACACACCTTTTGCATTTAGATAAAGTAATGAAATATTACTTTAATATACTGGTCATTATAAGGAATTAATTTGCCTTGAAAACTGTTTGATTTTCTTATTAATTAAAAATTGTTGGGTATAATTTAATGAATTAAATTTCAATCGATTTTGGCGATATGATCAATAAACTTGATCGAGTCGAAAATTTCCATTTACGTGGCGTTGAAACAATTGAAATTAGAGTTCAAATCTCCGGAGTGATCAACAAATCAGATCGAAACGAAAATTTCATTTACGGATAATAAAAATTGCACGCTTTGAATGGATGCCGTGAAAAGTTAAATCAGAACACAATTTTCTGCAATATTAGTCAAAAAAGTAATAATCAGGTTTCCAGCTTCTTGTATGGGATAAACCTAGGGTTAAAAAGTTGGGTTGCAAGTTAGCCATTCCCTCGACGTTGAAAACCTGAGAAACTGAGAAAATACCATGAGCTCAAGTAGTGCGAAAAAAGTTTCCACGCTCACACAGAGTCCACCTCATGGATTAGCTCTTTCATCTAACGGAGGCTATTAGAAACGCATTTCGGACTAAAGGAAAGCCTGGGTCTTTTCTTCTTAGTTTGAGATGGTGTGGCACTTTTCCTGGGACTATATACGAGGTTGATGTCACTGATTCAATCTTACTTGAATGATAGATCATCTTTTTCTGCTTATCATGATATTAATTGCTCGATGATCAGATCAATCGCATCGGGTGTCCCTCTAGGGTGTTCTTTGGTCCCTAATCTGTTCTGAATTTTTATATCAGATGTTCTTAAATCCCATCCAACGAGGTTTGCAATCTCTAAGTTGATGATACATCTATACTCTCGGCCTCAAAAGACAAAAAATCAGCTATGTGGTAGACACCAACGCAATCTGGACGAAATTTTAGGGTTGGGCTTCAGGATGGGGCATGAAAATCAAGAACACATCAGGCAACGTTGCAGTCCTCTCAATTTGTAGATCTTCTAGTCTGATACTGTTTAGAGCTGGAACTTGAATCTCTTTTTTCCTAGTGACTCTTCTTCCAGTAGTTATAGCAAAAAATATGTAATAGTTACTGGAAGTATTACGTCTCAGGATAACATCTGTAATTCTACAGGATTAAATGAAGGTAGAATCTATTAGTGGGGGCTCACACGGTTACCAACTTCAGGTATAAACGGGTCTCAAAGAGAGTGCATTCTAAAAATCAGTTAAAATTTAAAAACTTGTTTTTAGTAGAAGTTCCCAACATGTTCTAAGTTATAGGAGTCTACGGTACAAGCAAAACCATTGTTATGTTTAACATAATCTAGATACACATCTGGACCACGATGATTTGTTCGAAATCAGTAGTTTCTGGACGATCTTGGTGGATGCATGTGCGATTAATTTGCCAGATAAAACACCGGAAAGAATTGGCAGAAGGGATAATCCCCGCCCATAAGCCCATTTATTGGTCTTGATCCAGACAGATTCACTGGAATTAGGGGGAATAGAAACAAAAGTGGAGACACATCATAGCTATCATAGAGCAAATTAAAAAAATCACCCAAAAATCACTTGCAATGAAGAAAACATCGAGAAAGTGAAAGAAATTCTTTGAGGCTCATCAAAGAGGAAACTGGAATTCGGCAAAGCACAATCTATTGAATTTTGACTGAAGATTTGGGCAAACAGAAAGTCTGTACGGGCTTCGTGTCACACACTCTGACAGCCTTTGCAACTGATGTTGAAATGTCATGTTTTCAATACGAGCCAAAAACAAAACGCCAGAGTGCGGCATGGAAGTCACCAGGAGAGACAAAAGAAAAAACTACGCTTTCAGAAGAGCAAAATCAAGCTGTCCTCTTTTTTTTTTTGATTCAAAGGGACTTTTTCAAAGTGAATTCGTCCCAGACTGGGAGTTCTATAAAGATTATGGTGCAGAATTCGACTGGAATATCGAGAACCAGGTAGTTGGTTTCGCAAAAAGCCATTATGGTATGTGAATTATTGAGCAAGGAAGGCTATTAGGTAGTAGCCACAGAAAAAATTTGGACACACCTTGTTTAAGTATCAGATCAGATCAAGTAATTACAATTCTATCTAATCTTGAATACTTGCATCCATATTACTAAAGGGATACAGTACAATAATTTACATCCGTGGCTTGCCCAAGGTTTACTTACCAGTACTGGTGATGAAATCAAAATTCTTATTATTGAAAATCATCAATAAATCTTTACAAATTTAGGCGAGAAATGGTTCCAACACAGGAAGTTGATAGCACCCACTTTTCATTTTAAAATCTTAATAACTTTTGTGCTAATTTTTGTGGAGAAAACAGAGGAACTTCTTAAAATATTGGATACCAAAGATAACGGCCAAATGTTCAATATCTCCTCTGAGATTACTAAGTGCACTTTGGACATTATATGTGGTAAATCTTTGATTGATTTTTTAAAGGTTGCATACATTCCAGATTTTGTATAGAGATTTTTACCGAAGGGCCGTAGGTTTACAAGAAACTTGAGGATTCTACATGGATTTTCAAAAAAAGTTATTGCTGATAGGAAAAAATTTCTGTAAGCAAAGCCATCGACCAATCAGGAGAAAATAGATGATGAAAATGAATCCCTTTGCACTAGAAAAGAACTTTCATTTTTAGACCTGTTAGTAGCAGCGTCTGAAGACGGTAAAGTACTTAATGATACTGAGATTAGAGAAGAAGTGGATACATTCATGTTTGAAGTATACTACATCTCCTAGTCTTAACGAACCATTTCGAAATACGTCTGTTTCAGGGGCATGCGACGACTGCAGCAATGTCTTGGGCCTTATTGTTATTAGGAAATCATCCAGAAATTCAGGTAATTATTTCTATATTTCTCACAATAAAACTAAATTAAGATATTTCTGTGATTATCCAGGAGAAAGCTTATGAGGAAATTAAGACTATTCTCAATAAACCGATACCAACTACAGCAATTTTAGATCAGTATAAGGTCCAAGCTGATACTCAAGCGACAATTCACATTTATTGCATTCAAAGAAGTGCTGATTATTATCCTGATCCAGGCCGATTCGATCCTGATAGATTCTTACCCGAAAATGTTGCCAAAAAACATCCATAGGCTTATATTCCTTTCAGTGCAGGTTCGAGGAATTGCATAGGTGACCATTTTCAATTGAAGTCTTAAAGATGTGTTAAAATTGATTTTATTTTCAGGGCAAAAATTTGCTATGTACCAGCATTTATAAGACTGAAGATGTTAAAATTATTCCTGATCTTACATTATTATTATTGTTATTATTATTATTATTATTATTATTATTATTATTTTGTATGATCGTATGTAGATGACTTCGCATTGCAATAAAAGCTTGTGTTTTTAAAATTCCTACCATCTTGGTGCCCTCTGAAATATATTGTAGGAAACTATTTTATGAGTATTCATAGTTTTACGATAAACGAGGACGTTCAGATGTGCTTCTGCTGACGTAGAACTACCATAGTTAAATTATCAGAAGATCCTGCCATTTCACCCACATCGAATACGACCCTCAAAAATATAATGCCATTTCGTAAGTGGAGTTCTAGATTTATTTAGAGATTCTTTTTGAAGCGTTTGTTTGAAGTCATCACACTTTCTCTAGCCAGAGAGGAATAATACAAGTCCAATAGGAAAGAAATCCAAAAATGTTCATTAATTTTATATTAAAATCCCGATTTTAATTGATCAATAGAAATAGTACAATAAGTTTGAACTTCTCCATTCGTTTTGTAGGTCTTTGCGAGTAAAATTGGTTAAAAAGTGCGTCTAAATTGCATTCAAAGTTTGGGTTTGCACGCCAAAGCGCACAGGTCTACCTTTTGGAGCAAACCCAAATACATCCTTGGTTTGATCAATGGTGTTCTTGTAACTATCGAAAAGAGAAATTGAAACAAAATTGGTGTTACAATATTCTACTAGTCAAATCTGGTGAGAGAACGCTGCACTGTATAATATATATATACATATATAATTTCCGTATACAAATTTTTGTTCACGTCTTAGATTTGCAACAACCTCTTTAATTATATTAGCAAATTGCGTAACCAGTGCAAATATTTATTACCGAAACCGGTTTGGCATTTGAACAAATGCGTTTGTACTTCGGCAGCATTAGTCAGTTGCAGTTCTTTTAATGAAACATTTGAGATATGATTTGACAATACAATTTAAGATTTTTACGAAGAAATGTATATAGCGGTTGCTCTTATTATTCTCGTAATTTGATATTCGATTTCTTGGTACAAATGGAAGAAGAGAGTTTTAGATCATATAGAAAAGATGCCAGGAATGCCAAGGTTGCTAATTATCGGAACGGATTACATTTTTATCGGCCTTGAAAAAACTGGTACGTACATTAATTCATATTATTACTACTACCAAATATTAAATAAATACAAATTAAACAAACTTTTAGAAATTTTCGAATATATTTGGAAATACATATATGGAAAAATATACCCCAGAAATATTCAGAACATGGAACGGAAGTATACCGTGCGTTCATCTTTTAAAACCGGAGTATTTAGAGGTTGGTGTACTTCATATAAAATATATTTATTCTTATGAATAAATCTTCTATCGCATAGCTTATTATGACCAGCTCGGTACATCTTTCTAAAGGACAGCAATATGATCTTTTACATCCGTGGTTGGGCCAAGTATTATTAACAGGAAAAGGTGAGTTGTTTTGAACATCATCAGTTAGGTTTAATTTCTTAAAAGATGAATCTGCATGAAGGATCTAGATGGAACAAACATAGGAAGCTAATAGCGCCGACTTTTCACCTAAAAATTTTAGAAAATTTTATGCAAATTATCGAGAAAAAATCTCAAATACTTCTTAATATTTTGGACGAGAAACTCGATGGACACCCTCACAATATCTACCAGGATATTACACATTGCGCTTTGGATATTATCTGTGGTAAGACGCCTTTTATTTTAGAAAGGAGGTGATGGATCATCCGACTTAAAAGTCTATTTCTAGAAACTACAATGGGTGTTAATGTAAACCCAATGTCTGATAAGGATAACGAGTACATCAAGGCAATTCATGAGTAAGCTACTTCAATATAATACAATAAAAAAATTAATTTCAACAATTTTATTTATTAAAGTATTAGTGAGATAATTGCTTGGAAAATGCTACGTCCTTACATTCCAGAGTTTGTCTTCAATTTGTTACCAAAAGGACGGAGATTTCATAAAGCTTTAGACGTTTTGCATGGGTTTTCTAGAAACGTCATTTCTTCGAGAAAGAAACTTTGACAATCACGATCAACGGGAAATTTTAACGATGTTGATAATCTTATTGGTTCCAAAAAGCGCCTATCTCTTTTAGATATGCTGTTAGAAGCTTCTAAAGATGGTAAAATATTAAATGATAATGATATTAGAGAAGAAGTCGATACCTTTATCTTTGAAGTATAAATTTATTATTAATTTAAATAGAATTTATACAAACGAGCATTATAGGGTCACGACACGACTACTGCCTCTATATCTTGGACATTACTGCTTTTGGGAAACCATCCAGAAATACAAGTAACGCAAAATTTTGTGTATTCCTAAACCGTATTACTTTCGAAAAAATATTTCTAGGAAAAGCTATTTAAAGAAGTTAGGCAGGTTCTACGAAATAACCAAGTACCATCTGTGAGCGATTTACCTGAACTGAAATATTTAGAATGTGTTATTAAGGAGTCCCTGAGATTGTATCCTAGTGTACCAATGTTAATTAGAAATATTGAGGAAGAGGTTCAGATTGGTATCGTATCCTAATCTCAAGTAGGGTCACTGCATTAAAACTTGTTCTGCATTTTTGTTTCAGATAAATACAAGATACCAGCAGGTACGCATCTTGTCTTGCACATTTTTGGGGTCCATGTTTGTCCGGATTATTACGAGAACCCGCTTATATTTGATCCTGATCGTTTTCTACCGGAAAATTGCGTTGGTAGACATCCATATGTTTATATACCTTTTAGTGCTGGTCCTAGGAATTGTATAGGTTAGACTTTATGATAAAACAGATGCCGTCATTGTTAAGAAAATTCTGATTTTTAGGGCAGAAATTTGCAATGTACGAAGAGAAGACGATACTGGCATCTATCATTAATAGATATAAGGTAACTGCGATGGAAAAACTTGAAGATATAAAAGTGATACCTGATATAATACTAAAGCCAATCAACGGTGTTTTGGTTAATTTGGAAAGCAGACCGTGAATGAAAGCTTTAGCGGAATGTAGTGTTTTGAGTTAATGTCTTTATATTTTATAAACGTATAAGTGTTAATTATGATGTATTTTTGAATAAAAAATTTTACTGCAAAATTATTCTATTTCCTCTTATAGTTTGGCAATTAAGAGAACAACAGTTCTCAGATTTGCTGAGTGAATCATGCCGATTTAAAGATGGCGACTTATCTGGACATCTAAGGATTCTAGACGGTTTCCTAAATAAGCGAACTAACATTATGGGTGTCCACCTATACCACAAGCGACCATTCAGGGTGCTACTTCTGAATCCGCGAGGAATGGAGCTCTGGTGGACCTAAATTCGAAAATGGATCGCTTGGCTGATACACAGACTGTTCCAAGACAAACAAAAGGGTGGGAGATGCGGTTCATGAACCTAAGACCAAACTCTTTAGAACCCTAGGATCATCCCCAACAATCTAAACAAGAATTTGAGAGGCGCAAACATCTATATATGCACCGATAGTCAGGCCGCTTTAAAAGCTCTAGCGTCTCATAGCTTTGAGTGTAAATTGGTCCGAGAATGTTGGTTGAATGCCACGCAGCTAGCGATAGGTAACAGGGTATCCCTGATGTGGGTTCCAGAGACACCAATACCAAAGGAAATTATACGGTGGATGAACTTGCAAAGCAAAGTGCTGACATGCATTTCATTGGACTGGAAACCTTCTTTGGCGTTCCCAAAAACTAGCTGAAAAAATTCAAGAATGGGAAACAAAAGAAATAGTCTCCCTTTGGGGAAAACAGCCGGAAGCAACTTATTAGGGATATTAGGTATTTTGGATGTTTGTTGTGTTGAAGTAGTCTACCAAGAAGGTGGAGTTGTGTCTTGTTAAAATTTAGTTTCAGTCTCCACCTCTGGAAGTATGCTTCCATTATACAGCAAGATCGGCGGTTAAGGTGGTTTCAGTTTCTTCAAAGGTTCCACTGTCAGATCCCAGTCATCCGCATATCCAAACTTTCCGGATCTAGTTCTAGACATATCAGAGATATATAGAGATTAAATAATAATGGGGCGAGCACGGATCCTTGAGGCAGACCATAGTTTACCGTTTTTGTCGAGGTTTTCCTGTTATCCGATGTGATCTGAAAGGTTCTGCCGGTGATCACGCTGTTAATGAGTGGAACTATATTTGGGAAATAATTGTCTTTGCTTTTACGAAACATATAAAGCTAATTCATATTTAGAATACTACATCTACAGTGAACTGAAAAAAAAAAAAAAGTTTTAATCGAATTAACTTTGTTAAATTAGAAGCAGCTAGTATGATATAATTATCCGAACGCTTTGTTGCTGTAGAGATCATTTATGTCAAAACAGGTTTAAATTCTTACGTAAGTAGGATGTTTCATGCGAGGTTAGTTTATCTATTGAAGTGAATGAGATATTATTTGATAAACATATGAGAAAAACGTTGCTTTTTAATACGAGATCATGTATCTAGCGGTCGCTCTTATTAGCCTAGCAATTTGGTACTTAATATCTTGGTACAAATGGAAGAAGAGAGTTTTAGATCATATAGAAGAGATGCCGGGAATGCTGCGGATTCCAATTATAGGAACGGATTACATATTCATCGGTGTTGGAAGAACCGGTATGTAAATTAATTAATTGCTACTATTGAATATGAATTGAACAAACTTTTAGAACTTTTCGAACATCTCTGTAAATATATCAGAAAATATGGTACAGAAATATTCAGAACATGGAACGGAAATATACCGTGCGTTCATCTTTTAAAACCGGAGTATTTAGAGGTTGGTGTACTTCATATAAAATATATTTATTGTTATGAATAAATCTTCTATCGCATAGCTTATTATGACCAGCTCGGTACATCTTTCTAAAGGACAGCAATATGATCTTTTACATCCGTGGTTGGGCCAAGGATTATTAACAGGAAAAGGTGAGTTGTTTTGAACATCATCAGTTAGGTTGAATTTCTTAAAAGATAAATTTGAATGAAGGATCTAGATGGAACAAACATAGGAAGCTAATAGCGCCGACTTTTCACCTAAAAATTTTAGAAAATTTTATGCAAATTATCGAGGAAAAATCTCAAATACTTCTTAATATTTTGGATGAGAAACTCGATGGAAACCCTCACAATATCTACCAGGATATTACACATTGCGCTTTGGATATTATCTGTGGTAAGACGCCTTTTATTTTAGAAAGGAGGTGATGGATCATCCGACTTAAAAGTCTATTTCTAGAAACTACAATGGGTGTTAATGTAAACGCAATGTCTGATAAGGATAACGAGTACATCAAGGCAATTTATGAGTAAGCTACTTCAATATAATACAATAAAAAAAATTAATTTCAACAATTTTATTTATTAAAGTATTAGTGAGATAATTGCTTGGAAAATGCTACGACCTTACATTCCAGAGTTTGTCTTCAATTTGTTACCGAAAGGACGAAGATTCAATAAAGCTTTGGACGTTTTGCATGGGTTTTCTAGAAATGTCATTTCTTCGAGGAAGAAACTTTTACAATCACGATCAACTGGAAATTTTAACGATGTTGATAATCTTATTTGTTCCAAAAAGCGCCTATCTCTTTTAGATATGCTGTTAGAAGCTTCTAAAGACGGTAAAATATTAAATGATAATGATATTAGAGAAGAAGTCGATACCTTTATGTTTGAAGTATAAATTTATTATTAATTTAAATAGAATTTATACAAACGAGCATTATAGGGTCACGACACGACTACTGCCTCTATATCTTGGACACTATTGCTTTTGGGAAACCATCCAGAAATACAAGTAACGCAAAATTTTGTGTATCCCTAAACAGTATTACTTTCGAAAAAATATTTCTAGGAAAAGCTATTTAAAGAAGTTAGGCAGGTTCTACGAAATAACCAAGTGCCATCTGTGAGTGATTTACCTGATCTGAAATATTTAGAATGTGTTATCAAGGAGTCTCTGAGACTGTATCCTAGTGTACCATTGGTAATTAGAAATATTGAGGAAGATGTTCAAATTGGTATCGTATCCTAATCTTAAGTAGTGTCATTGCATTAAAAATTGATCTTCATACTTATTTCAGATAAATACAAGATTCCAAGAGGTACGCATCTTATCCTGCACATTCATGGGGTCCATGTTTGTCCGGATTATTACGAGGACCCGTTTAGATTTGATCCTGATCGTTTTCTGCCGGAAAATTGCGTTGGTAGACATCCATATGTTTATATACCTTTCAGCGCAGGTCCTAGGAGTTGTATAGGTTAGGTTTTATGATAAAATAGATGCCGTCATTGTTAAGAAAATTCTGATTTTTAGGGCAGAAGTTTGCAATGTACGAAGAGAAGACGATATTGGCATCTATTATTAATAGATATAAGGTAACTGCGATGGAAAAACTTGAAGATATAAAAGTGATACCTGATATAATACTAAAACCAATCAACGGTGTTTTGGTGAAATTGGAAAGGAGACCGTGAATGAAATGTTTAGCTGAATGCATTCCTGTGGTGTTGGTTAAATTAGAAAGAAGATTGTTGATTAATATTGATTAATAAAAGAAATACCAGTATTTTCAAATTTATTCCTCTTACATGTATTAATGATTATTTGAATAAAAAAAATTAGAATATCCGTTTCCTTTTTAAATTAGATATTAGGTGATATTTTGAATTGTAAATGGTATAAAAATATTAAGAATTATTTAAACTCATTTATTAATAACATCTTGGTTTTGGATTGTAGCGAGGCTAACAAGTTCTCTTTGCCGAAACAGTTGTAAATTTATACTTTTAGTTAATACTAATGTCAAAGGTCTTCGATTTAAGTAATTAATTATACATATTTATAATGCTTTGGCCTGGTTATACAAGTCAGATATAGCAACATATTTAGAATATTTCCCTAAGTTTCAATAAGTTACGAACTAAAACATTGGAGGTTGTAAGAGGCAAACATGTTAACGATCAAAGAAAAAGACCTAAATTAATTGCTGATTACCTTAAGTTTACGGAGACTCTGGGCTTCAGTATTTCGAAGAGAATAGTCCTGAAAAAAAGGTCGATATTTCCAGGCACTCCGTCCAAGAATTGAGTCCTTGGTGATGATTTCATTCGTCGTTCGAAAGGGACTTTCAAATCTCAAGAAACCTCAAGCTTGTCAAATTTGCAAGAAATATAGACCGGAATTTCTCAAAATTTTCAAGGAAGTTACTATCAAGGTTGTTCCAACAGAGCTTTGGAGCCTAGGGGCGGAATTAGTCTTTGCTTGTGGATCTCAGTGGGGTCAAGGTCCTGCAAACGAGTGAAATAAATAAAAGATCATGCATGCGTGGTTTCGACCTTGTCGGTGTCGTCGGCGTTCGTCCAAGTGCAAGATCTAATTTCCTTGCATGCGATGGTGCTTCTGTCCCTCTCTTCGGATGGGCTCATCTTCTTCCAGCTTGTCTGGTCTTCGGGTGTTGTCCGGTTGGGTCCTTGGAGTTGGAGTTTGCCTTTCATATTGTACAATAACCTTCGATAATGGACTAATTCTAATCTTATTTCATCTAGTTGGCAAGGTTGAAAGTAGCATCGTGGAGTGTTAAAACAGCACATGTCGGTACAGTAGATACAGTTATAGCTTGGACAATGCATGGATTGTCAGTCCCGGTAGATGTCTCGATCTGCTTGGCAGTTTAGTGGGGATTCCCTGTACGACTTACCGTGACATACCAATTGAAACCGTCGAGAAATGCCACAATATTAAATATGCTGTTCGTACAAAAAATATATTTAAAAAGGCTTAAATAAAGGATGTCCCCCATATCCATTTTTTGTAGCATCCTGTATATTTAAAACAATATTGCTCTGTAAACCAAATTCAGGTGATTAATTTTATTGCTTAATCTAGATATCCTTGCTATTTATAAACCACGTATATAGACTTTCTCTTTGTTTTATTATTTAGGTCCTAATTATTACCTTTCTAATTACAATACTGTCGTCGAGGGGGTGATTGGAATATTCTGAATTTAATTTACATATTACGCATTTATTTCATTTCAAAGCCCGGTTCTTTTCGATAAAATTCAATTGAATTTTAGTAAAGGTACCTACGAATGAAAGTAAATTGTATTCATGTGGTAAGTTTAAATTTGTTTTGTTGTGGATTGTGTTTAGTTAACCATGAATGGTGCAGTTAGAATGTTATTTTGATCTAATCATTACATTTTAGAACAAAAAAATAACACAAAATATAATAGATTATGTATTATTTAGTGGCGGTGTTAGTGACTGTGGTGCTATGGTATCTAATCTCTTATTATAAATGGTGGAAAAATGTGTATTTTTATTTAGAGAAGCTACCTGGGGATCCTAGGTATCCTATCATAGGAACCGAATACATTTTTATAGGAGTTCCTAGAGAAGGTAATATTTTAGAATCTGTAGATCACTTTATTAAGTAGCTGCCATTCTTTTTTGATCTATCTCAGGAAATCAAGCTCGAAAAGAAACCATAAGAACTATATTATTTTAAGTATGTCATTTGAATATTCAGTCAGTTTTTTCGTCTGTTATGCATAATTTTTTTTATTTGAGGTAGGAAATCTCATCCATTATTTGGATGAGGAAATCTTGAAGCCTAAATGCTCTCTTCCCTAATTTCTTTTTATTTTAATATAGGTATACAAAGCCACAGTCCAAAATGAAAGATCTATAGGGTGGCAACCTTTAAAGACCCTCTAGCGCCCTTCTAAATATCTCTTTCCTGTGGAAACATTTTTGGTGCATAATGCCTATGATGATTTAAGACCTTCAAGCTTCTAGTGAAACAATAGCCTGGCTTAATAGGCTAAGGATAGATGTGTTTTTTTTCCATCCTATTTGAATGGTTGGAAAGAAGAAGAAATGTCTGGGGGGTGGAGCATGCATGTTTATCATGCTCAATACAATCATCATTAATCTTGATTTTGCCATTTTATATTAAAAAAAATAAATTTTAAATAATAAACTTGCTAAATTAGAAATTAGCAGTTTTTCAAGATTTCAAGACCACCCCCTACCAAGGACTAATTCCAATACTATGCCCTCTAGTGAGCAAGCTTGGAAGTAGCACTGAGCATTAAATGAAATTAGGTCTCGCATTTGGAGGACCACTGACGAGATCTGATCGAAACCACGTGGTTCGGTTCTAATGCTGAATCTATTATCATTGCACTAGTTTGCAGTGTCATTTTCAACAATATATCAAGAGGACCTATTACAGGCATTTTTTGAGTTTTATATTGTCGCATTTTTTGACGATTCCATAACTTTACATGATCTTTTACTTTTTCCACCTTTAAATTTTGCCATTGGGCTTCTCTAAAGTTAGGAGTCAAGAGTACGTCGCTGCAAATTATATTAAGAATTTTTAGAAAGTGTGGATCAAGAACAGATGTTCAGAATCTGGTCATGTTTGACACTTTCTAAAAGTTCGTCTGTCTTTTAGATTTATCAGTTAGAAGTTTTAGAGGAATTTAATATAATTCCTGTAAATTTTTTTAGTGAAACTTTAACCTATTGAACACTAGCGCGTAAACAAGTACGAGTATAATTTAGGAATAAAAATTTAATCGGCCTAATTAAAATTCATTAATTTATTGAAATGTTAGCAAAGCATATCAATATCTTGGTCTAACTATCTTTAGACGTGAGAAAGGGTAGTGGTCCAGATCATATTTCCCCTTTATTTATTAAATCTTGTGCTGAATGTCTTGTGTATCCTCTAACCTTATTATTTAATTTATCTCTCGTGCAGGGAATTTTTCCTCAACTTTGAAAAAATGCTTTGATTAGTCCCATTCACAAGAGAAACTTTTAGAAAAAATCGTAGCTGTCGAGTTATATCACTCCGTAAAGCACATTATCCTGCCACAGCAACATGGTTTTTGTAAGGGTAGATCTACCATTACAAATCTACTTACTTCTTATACCCATTATTTGTCATTTTTCTTGGATCAAGGTGGCCAGGTTGATATTATTTTGACAGACTTTAAAACAACTTTCGATAACGTCAACCACACTTTATTGATTTCTAAATTAGTTGAAATAGGTTTTCATGGAGGCCTTCTCCGATGGATTAGTTCTTATATTAGAAATAGGTCACAGGCTGTTGCTATTAATGGGCTTAGATCTGACTAGATAAACGTAACTTTCGGTGTGCCCCAGGAATCCCACTTCAGTCCGCTCTTTTTTTAATTTATACATAAATTACATTGGTCGGGTTTTTCAACACGCTTGTGGTTAATAATCTGCTGTATGGCTTTGTGATTTGGAACACGAATATTAAATAAAATTAATTAAATAAATAAACTATCAATTTTGGCTCAATTAGGTGAGATAAACAACTAAACCATATCACTTATCATTAGACATTGCAATTTCTGCCAGTTCAAACTAAGATGGTGTCAATTTTCAGAATTATTCAACGCTGTAATTGCAAACGTCGACAAATATGCACCAATATTTCGCACATGGAACGGATCATCACCAGAAGTACACCTCACAAAACCAGAACATCTCGAGGTCAGTATAACACATTTATCTTCAATACCCTCGTAAGAATCTTCAATTATCCTTTCTAATTTAACAGCTAATTATGAACAATTCCATTCATATAACTAAAGGACAGCAGTACGCTAATTTGTACCCATGGTTAGGTGAAGGATTGCTGACAAGTTCCGGTATGTTATTAAGACTTAAATATCATTAAAAATATAATAAATTATTCAGGCTCTAAGTGGTACCAACATAGGAAATTAATAACACCAGCCTTCCATTTCAAAATCTTAGAAAATTTCATGAATGTATTCGTGGAAAAGGCTGAAATGCTTCTGTGTATATTAGATGGTAAAGCTGATGGAAACGTTCACAATATTTATCCGGATATAACGCATTGTGCTTTGGATATTATCTGTCGTATGTTTATTTTTTTATTAAAAATTTCATTCAAGGAAATTAGAATTTTTAGAGACTGCTATGGGAGTTAACGTAAACGCCATGCTCAATAAAGATAATGAATACATCAAATCAGTTTATGAGTAAGTTTAGTGATCTACCACTTATTATATTATAGCAGATATAAAATTTATTGTTAGAGTTAGCGCAGTTTTTCTCTGGAGAGCAGTACGTCCTTACGTTCCTGAGTTTTTCTTCAATCATTTATTGCCAGTTGGACGCAAGTTTAAAGAGGATTTGAAAGTATTACACAGATTTTCTAATAGAGTAATCGCTGATCGAAGAAGGTTGCTTATTAAAGGGAAAGAACAAAATGGATGCTTAGGCAATTTGAAGGAAGAAGATATAAAGGGCATGAAGAAACGTTTGTCGTTTCTGGATTTGTTAATAGAAGCTTCGGAAGGTGGTAAAGTCCTTAGTGATACTGATATAAGAGAGGAAGTTGATACTTTTATCTTCGAAGTAAGTTTTCCCAATATAAATTTTAGGAGATAACTTGGTTACGTTTTCTTTTAAGGGACATGATACAACAACAGCCAGTATGTGTTGGACTTTATTTTTGTTAGGAAATCATCCAGATATCCAGGTAACAAATTATGTAAATTTAAAATTAATAAACGAGATATATTTTTTTTGAGGATCGCAAGTTGTGCGTGTCAAAATTACTTAATTAAGAATTTTATTAAGCGCGGCAGCCGTTAGGTTGTTGATAAAAGGTTCAAAATGGTTACTGTCAAAATATACTCACTGACATTAGAAGTGTTACTCCCAGAAGGAGTAGTTTGTTAAACTTGATTTTTTGACATCAAAATCTATACTTTTTTGCTATGTATTATTATTACACCTACTCCAGCTGCTGCTCTACTACTTGGATTTATTCCACTATGCAACAATATGTGGTCATTGTCTAGTACTTGCTCCCATTGGCATTTCGTTTTTGTTTCACTTAAACATAATATTGCTAGGCCTGTTTCTTCAAATTACTTTGTTCGCATATTTAATATTGTCAACATCCTTTATCATTGCCGTGTCAAGTTCATCGCTTCCCATTAGTTTCCTAGTTTTGTTTGTTTTCTTCGTCTTCAATATATAATTTTCGAAATCCAATTTTAACTCTTTCCTCTTTTCTTTTCTTCTTTTCCCTTACCTCTCATTATCTTTCGTATGTCTCTATCTTGTTTAGATAAGTCATCGTTGATAAAGACCTTTTATCCTCTCTTTTCTTTCAGTTTGTGTTTGTCCTGCATAATTTGTTCTTATCTGTCGCACTTTCTATTTCTACTAGATAAAGTCTTTCTCCTAGATTAACCACTCCCTTCGTTTTGACTTTTAATTGTAATTCTTTCTCTATAAACTCATCCATTTTGTTTTTTATTTCTTCTCTTCTCATTTTCAAGACGCTCAAACTTATCATCCAGTATTGTTATTTACCAATCTTTCATTCTCCTTCCTCATTCCTTCAATTTTTTTTTGTATTCCTTCTGCTCCTCTCTCATTTCTTTTATTTCTGCAGCTAAGGATTTCATATTATTTGCATTCTTTCCATCATATTCCTAATCGCTTCTATATCATCTTCCATTTTCTTCTGGGTTTTTATTGGGAATCTAAGCTATTTTCTTACTTTTATTGAAGGCATGTTCTTCACCCTCTTTAGAATATTTTCTCTTCTTCTCGTCCGTGGAGTATTCATCACTATCTTCAGCCCTCTCTTTCTTTGCCCTGTTTACTGTTTAGGATATTCTCCTAGCCCGGTCCAGTCTTTATTAATTTTCGAGATTTTATAATAATTTTTATCTACCGGTATGTTTTGCCACCGCGTAAGAAACCAAACTCCGGTCGACTCGTCGTAGGTTTGGCCTCTATTGATGTAATTTCTATCTTTATACAATTATTACTGTTACATTCTTATTGCTACTTTATTCTTACTATTATTTAGTTTATCCTGGATTTTGCACCTTTCCACACTACTTTTTAAAACTATAGTAAATTAAAAGCTCGTAATTTCTCGATATATCGAAAATATTTAGGGAGCTATTAATTCTTTACAGACACCGTTAGTCACTTTCCAGAATCGGACTCGCGGGAGAGAACTGGAAACAAGTAAAAACACTGGCCAGCAATCGAAGAGCATGAAGGAATTTCGTTTATAATCTAGATTAGAAATGTAATCACCAGACGCCCTTTAGGATAAAAGGGTTTTGATATATACAGTGTGTGCCCGCATGGACCTAACTATACTTGTAAACTTTTTTATTTCTCATTTTCTGGCAAAAACTTATTCTTTATAATGCTTGTTTTGACATATTCTCGACCGTTGTTGGAATGCCGATGAAATCAAGTAGGCCTTTACAATTGAGGAAAAACCATTTACCTTTCAGGTAAACTACCTTTTCCGTTCACAGTATGCCAGAGTGTTATTAAAAAAAAGTTGTTCAGAATGAAAAGTTTGATGCCAACTTTGATAAAATCCATTGTTTGTCAATTAAGTTTCAGGTAAAGTACTTTTTCCGTTCACGTTATATATAATTTGGTCCATCTAGTGACATAACTAATCAAAATTACTAAATTTTAAAAAGTGACAAATAGTATTAAATGAAACACTAAATCTACCAAATGGTATAAAATGATTTAATGGTACCAACTAGTTTCGACCGTGTGCGGTCATCATCAGGATACTAATGGAAGAGAGTAACACTTAGCATCAACAAGGAACCTCTTAGAAGAGTCTGAAATAAAGCGAAATGGCTTTTGCCCAGATGGACCTATATATACTTTTTTGCGAAAAAAAATTTCTCTTACATTTTTGCGAAAAGATTCATGTTCATGAGAGCTGACTAATATAGAAAAGTTTAGTTATTGCGTGTTCGTCTACAAGTGTTAAGCGTAACAAAATGCCTAGATTTCGAAGACGTCAAAATTATGACCACAATTATGTTAGTGACTTTGACAGGGGTAGAATTGTTGCTTATCGAGATGATGGTTTGTTCTATCGCGAAATTGGCCGTCGTGTTAATTGTACTGCAATGACGATAATGCGTGTGTATCGTGTGTGGACAGAAGAAGGTAGAGCAACACAAAGAAGACCGACTGGTCAACCGAGGCGTACCACAGAGCGTCCAGATAGGCGTTTTAGATAACTAACTCTACGTGATCGTTTTGTTACGATGCATCAAATCACTGACCAAGAGTTTGGACTATTTTCATACCGTCCACCATTAGTGCTCCTTTTGACTGCGTCAAAGCTGTCGTCAATGTTTGAACTGGTGCAGAGAACGGCAGCATTGAGAAGCAGAATGGCATAATGTCGTCTTCAGCGACGAATCGCGATTCTGTCTAGGTATGCACGATGGCCATAAAAAGGTACGACGCCGGTTTGCTGTCGAGAGGCATGTACACAGGATTGTTGGAGTAATGGTTTTGGGGGCTATTGCTTATGGTAGCCGATCACCACTGTCTTACAAACCACTTTACTACCTTATCTAGATGGCCGTTCACATGTCCTTTTTCACCAAGACAATGCGCGTCCCTATATTGCTCGTCGAACTATGGACTTTCTCCAAGAAGCAGGCGTTAATGTTTTGCCGTGGTCACCCCGTTCCCCGGATTTAAACACTATCGAATATGTGTGGGATATCATGGCGGGGAGACTGTCCACTTTGCATCATCTTCCACAAACGTTGGCACAGTTAATCAACGAAGTTCAAGTTGCTTGGAACGAGGTGTCACATCTCGTTTTGTCGATGCCTAGACGTGTACAGGAGTGTACTCAGTTACGGGATCGCCAAACACATTATTATTTTTTTACATTACATGTTAATAAAATTCCTTGCAAATGTTATTATTCCTTCTGGGTGTAATAATAACACTTTTAATGTTAGTTGTTCTCTGGTGCGGAAATTTCTGATTAAGAAAGTGTTTCTTATTACATGTATAGGAGCGAGCTTTTGATGAAATCAAGAATGTATTACACGACAAACAAACTCCAACATCCATAACCGAATTACACGAATTAAAATATTTAGAATGTATCATCAAGGAATCCTTAAGATTGTATCCAAGTGTACCTTTCATCACGAGACATATTAAACAAGAAATTCAACTAGGTACGATATTATGCAATTATTATTTTTTTTTCATAAATTAAAATATGATTCAGATGAATATAGAATTCCAGCAGATGTCCAAGCAATTCTCCATATTTACGGCGTACATAGGAATCCAGATCATTATTTTAATCCAGATCAATTTGATCCAGATCGATTTTTGCCTAAAAATTCCATCAACAGACATCCATATGCTTATATTCCCTTCAGTGCAGGACCTAGGAACTGTATAGGTTAGTTTTTGTATAATATGAAGCTTACTTAATATATAGTTTGATTCTTTTTCAGGACAAAAATTTGCTATGTATGAAGAGAAGACTATATTAGCTTCTATCATCAACAGGTATAAGGTGAGAGCTGTTGAAACGGTGCAAAGTGTTAAAATTAGTACTGACATAATTCTAAGACCAGCTAATGGTGTACTTGTCAAGCTAGAAAAACGAAAAATATAATTTTTCTTTTGTGGTCTTTCAAGTGGTTTCATTCTTTGATTAACAAGAATAGGGCATTTTCAACTGCTATATTTCGTTCCGAGATCTTATTAACATGGTTCTATGTTATTATATAAGGTTATAATGCTTTCAAAATTTTGGACACACTATTATGAGATAGTAACTTGTATTATATTTGTTTTGACTCATGACAAAGAAAGATTTACTTGAATTTGTAATAAATACTATAAATACGTATTTAAAAGTAAAGATAATTGCTGCTGATATTGATGACATTTACACTGTTGGTAGAGAAAAAGTGAACAGACCGATTGTTGTAAAATTTGTCTCGTATCTAAGGAAAAAGGAAGTACTTTCTAATGCTAAACATTTGAAAGATACACACATTGTGTTGGCCGAAGATCTTACATGGGAAGACCGACAACGAAATAAAATACTCAGACAACATTTAAAAGAAGCAAGAAATAAAAATCTAAACGCCTACATAAAAGGAAATCGATTGTTTATAAATGGTGAGGCTTATACGGCACAGGAATTGACGGAAAAGGATGGCAACGATACTGTCGAAATCGAGTTAGAACAAAAATCCACTAGTGCACCTCCTACGCCTACTATCAGAACCATAGCTCAATTAGATGAATCGACAGCCACATCTGCAACCGTGACCCAAATGCAGGAAACACTTTTAAAAGAAACAAAACAGATCTCAACAAAGTCGCAAAGTGACTCCAAAACTGAAGCAGCTCACATCACTCCACGCAGGCTAAGATCCGGTTCAGCTGGTGACGCAGTTCAGTATGCGGATGTTACAAGACATCTAAGTTCAAACCCACTAGGAAATAACTCAAGAAAACAGACCACCATCAAAATAGGTAAAGAAAAAAAGTAATGTTAGAATTTTTCAGAAAATGTTATATTTAATTATATCGTGTAATATTAGTAGATTTAATTAAATAACCAGTAAAACGTGTATGAGTGTGTACATGCAATTTAATGATGTTCTTTTGCACATTTTGATGAGTAACAATTTCCGGGAGTGTACATATTTTAGTACTACTTGGTAACTTGTATAGTTAGTAACAGAAAGAAGGAAAAAAGGAAAAGAAGGAAAAAAAACGAAAAAGAAAGAAAAAAACTGGATCCATACATTATTAATTTCAAGGAAAATAATATTAGAAACATTGTAGAAGATGATATGTCACAGCTACAACATAAAATTGACAGCTATGCACTAAGTTTAAAAATCGATCATATGAATATCAGAAGCTTGAACAAAAATTTAGATCTGTTCAAAATTTTACTTGAACAAATAAATATTCAGTATGACATCATTATTTTGACGGAAACATGGCAAATTAATGATACTTCCCCTTTTAATATAGGTGGATATGATATAATATACAGATCAAACAGCCTCCCTATAGTCGGGGCATCGTCTGTCGGAAGCATTCGGAAGTAGAAAAGTAGGGATGCATTAGTAGGCTTTACTTGACAGCGCACAGTTGTAGTCTGTTAGCGAGATAGAGTAATTCATGCTATCGTAAATATATGACTATTATTGTTACTATTACATATGCTGATTGTTTTGTAATTCATGATGGACATTTTTACCCTTCAACAAAAGAAATAACTCGATGATAAATTGGTCCTAATATTGTACCTTGGGCAATACCATATTCAGTTTCAAGGTACTTGCTTTCTTTACCATTTACTCTAACACACTGCCTTCTTTGTGTAAGATATGATCTAAACCAATCGAGTACATGTCCACGAAAGCCGTATCTGTCCAATACATCAAGCAACTCCTCCTGTTGCACCGTATCAAAGGCTTTTGCGAGATCTACAAATACAACCAAGCATGGAGAGTTGTCATCAATAGCTGTAGTAATATGGTTTACAACGGCATTAATGGCGGCCTGCGTTGATTTTTGACATCTAAATCCAGATTGTAGGTCCGAGAGTACTCTAATTTTATCGAGATAAGAGTCTACGCGTTTTTTCATTATTTTTTCTATTATTTTTGATAACGTCGATGTCAATGATATTGGTCGATAATTTGCAAGTGCGGAATGCTCACCGCTTTTGTAAATGGGTACTATTACTGACTGTTTAAAAGCTATTGGAAATTGTCCAGTTCTAAAGGACAAGTTGCGTATAAACGTTAGTGGATGCGCGAGTTCATTTGCAATGAGTTTAATTACCTCCGCTGTTATATTGTCAGTACCAGGAGACTTTCCACATTTGAGTGTAATTATTGTATTAAATACTTCTTTTGAATTCGTTTCCTCTAGGACTAGTGATCCTGGGATATAAGTTTTATAGAATTTTTTCGTTTTGTCAGGTTTTATTTTACTTGCTAATTTTTTACCTAATTTGTTAAAGTAATTTAGGAATCCTTCTGCAATAGACTGTGAATTCTGCAATGTGCTTCCTTTATCGTCTTGTATTTCCTGAATCTCCGCTGTGCCTTGTTTATTTGAGATATTTTTAATAACTCTCCACAGAGCTGTTGAGTTACCTTTTGTTTTTTGTATTTCATTTTGATAATAAAGTTTCTTTACACGTTTAATCTCATCGTTAAGTTGATTTCTAAAAGTTTTATATTTTTGAATATTTTCCTCCGATGGATAGTTTTTCATATCTTTATATAGTTTATATTTCTGGTTTACTAAATTTATCAGCTTACTGTTTATCCAAGGCGTTCTCTTAATTTCCTTTCTCTTAATTTGTATCATATTTGTACAAGAACATACGTGTGCTTTAACAATATTTACTAGTGTTTCAGTTGCTTCATTCACATTGTCAGACAAGTAGACCGCGTTCCAACTTTCATTACTTATTCTTCTCAGTAATTTGTTCTTGTCCAAATATCTTTTTGTATTGTCTCTAAGAGTAGAACGTCCTTTACTCCCTATATACAGTGTGTCCGTAAAGTATGGAATAAATTCATTTTTTCCGAAACGTACAATTTTAACGAAATTTCCCGAAACAGGTCGATTTTTGATTTTAATTTGCTTTAATTTAGCATTATAATTAAATATACAGAGTGAACCATATGTGAGAAATGACGTCATCGACAATTTTTTTTTAAATGGAACACCCTGTATATTGTTCGAGTTTTAGAATATACGGACCACCCTGAATCCAAAAAGGTATCAAACATGTCGTTTAGTTTTATCATAGCGCTATTGAAATCAGAGAAACATCTATTTACAGTTTCAATAGACTGTTTCTTTGTTGTCACATTTTTTGACATTCCTTTTGCACTTAACCGTTTAACGTTGTGTGCATTTATTTATAAAACAAGTAGTCGATTAGTTTTTGTGAAATGTTACTATTTTTACTAATGTCAAATAAAGTATGGAATAAATTCGATATTTTCTAAAGCAAAAAGGTAGATACTTGGAGTCTAGCGGACAGAATTTGAAAGATACGAGCTAACAACTATTTCTTATCAATTGCAAAAAAGTATGT
This sequence comes from Holotrichia oblita, assembly GCA_023690525.1. Lineage (NCBI taxonomy): Eukaryota > Metazoa > Arthropoda > Insecta > Coleoptera > Scarabaeidae > Holotrichia > Holotrichia oblita. The sequence goes on from CM043017.1 coordinate 11,045,694, forward strand.
GCATTTATTTATAAAACAAGTAGGCGATTAGTTTTTGTGAAATGTCACTATTTTTACTGAAGTAAAATAACAGTTAAATAGTACAAGAATTGTAATAATTCGTGAATGTTGTATTATTGCTTGGGATTAATTTAAAGTGAAAATGAAATTAAGTGTACAGCAAAAAATTGAAAGACTGATGATGATTGGGCATGGAGACAGATCGCGAACTCAGATGGTAGTGCGTGATTTGTTTAACGACAAATATCCAGAAAGACCTATAACGCAATCAACAGCAAGTAAGGTTGAAAAGAAATTTCGGGAAACTGGTACGGTTGAAAGTACACGCAAATCAGGTCGCCCCTCTATAAATTTTGATAGAAAATTAGATGTTCTACTTGCCGTTGAAGAAGATCCGCACACTTCTGTTGGTAAGATTAGTCGTGATCTTGATGTTAGCAAAACAATAGTACACAAATTATTAAAACTGGAAAAATGGCATCCCTTTAAAATAAAACTTGTACAGGAATTAAACGATGATGATCCAGATAGAAGAATAGAATTTTGTGAAGCAATGATGGATAACTACCACCGAGACCTTTCTTGGTATCAAACATTATTTATATGAAGCCACTTTCACATTAAATGGCGAAATCAATCGTCAGAATTGTAGGTACTGGGCAAAACAAAATCCCAAATGGATGCGTGAGCATCATAATCAATACCTGTAAAAGATAAATGTACGGGCTAGTTTTGTAAGAAATAAAATCATTGGACCTTACTTTTTCGAAGGTAATTTAGACGGGCCAACATATCTTGGGTTTTTAAGGGGCTTTCTTGTACCTACTTTAATTAATTTATTCCCCAGTAGAATTAATCCTGAAAGTTTTGATGAAACTCTATGGTTTGGACAGAATGGTGCACCTCCGCATTATGCTGTAGATGTTCGAAGGTACCTAGACGAAATTTTTCTGAACAGGTGGATTGGTAGACGTGGACATATTGAATAGCCAGCGAGGTCGCCAGACCTTAATCCTTTGGAGTTTTTTTATGTGAGGCCATCTGAAGAATGTTGTTTATAAAATGAAACCAACACATATTGAAGAATTACAAGAGCGAATTCGAATAGAAATAAATAATATTTCTCAGGAAACCATAAACGAGATTCAACAAGAATTTATTTATTGTTTAAGTTACTGTTAAATACAGCAAGGGCTACAGATCGAACATTTAACATAAAGTCATTTATCTGTTGTCATTAGCTATCAATAAAATTGATAAATTAGATTAGTCGCCTACTTTTTTGCAATTGATAAGAAATAGTTGTTAGCTCGTATCTTTCAAATTCTGTCCGCTAGACTCTAAGTATCTACCTTTTTGCTTTAGAAAATATCGAATTTATTCCATACTTTATTTGACATTAGTAAAAATAGTAACATTTCATAAAAACTAATCGCCTACTTGTTTTATAAATAAATGCACACAACATTAAACGGTTAAGTGCGAAAGGAATGTCAAAAAATGTGACAACAACAGTCTATTGAAACTGTAAATAGATGTTTCTCTGATTTCAATAGCGCTATGATAAAACTAAACGACATGTATGATACCTTTTTGGATTTAGGGTGGTCCGTATATTCTAAAACTCGAACAATATACAGGGTGTTCCATTTAAAAAAAATGTTGATGACGTCATTTCTCACATATGGTTCACTCTGTATATTTAATTATAACGCTAAGTTAAAGCAAATTAAAATCAAAAATCGACCTGTTTCGGGAAATTTCGTTAAAATTGTTCGTTTCGGAAAAAATGAATTTATTCCATACTTTACGGACACACTGTATATAGGGAGTAAAGGACGTTCTACTCTTAGAGACAATACAAAAAGATATTTGGACAAGAACAAATTACTGAGAAGAATAAGTAATGAAAGTTGGAACGCGGTCTACTTGTCTGACAATGTGAATGAAGCAACTGAAACACTAGTAAATATTGTTAAAGCACACGTATGTTCTTGTACAAATATGATAAAAATTAAGAGAAAGGAAATTAAGAGAACGCCTTGGATAAACAGTAAGCTGATACATTTAGTAAACCAGAAATATAAACTATATAAAGATATGAAAATCCATCCATCGGAGGAAAATATTCAAAAATATAAAACTTTTAGAAATCAACTTAACGATGAGATTAAACGTGTAAAGAAACTTTATTATCAAAATGAAATACAAAAAACAAAAGATAACTCAACAGCTCTGTGGAGAGTTATTAAAAATATCTCAAATAAACAAGGCACAGCAGAGATTCAGGAAATACAAGACGATAATGGAAGCACATTGCAGAATTCACAGTCTATTGCAGAAGGATTCCTAAATTACTTTAACAAATTAGGTAAAAAATTAGCCAGTAAAATAAAACCTGACAAAACGAAAAAATTCTATAAAACTTATATCCCAGGATCACTAGTCCTAGAGGAAACGAATTCAACAGAAGTATTTAATACAATAATTACACTCAAATGTGGAAAGTCTCCTGGTACTGACAATATAACAGCGGAGGTAATTAAACTCATTGCAAATGAACTCGCGCATCCACTAACTTTTATATGCAACTGGTCCTTTAAAACTGGACAATTTCCAATAGCTTTTAAACAATCAGTAATAGTACCCATTTACAAAAGCGGTGAGCATTCCGCACTTGCAAATTATCGACCAATATCATTGACATCGACGTTATCAAAAATAATAGAAAAAATAATGAAAAAACGCGTAGACTCTTACCTCGATAAAATTAGACTACTCTCGGACCTACAATTTGGATTTAGATGTCAAAAATCAACGTAGGACGCCATTAATGCCGTTGTAAACCATATTACTACAGCTATTGATAACAACTCTCCATGCTTGGCTGTATTTGTAGATCTCGCAAAAGCCTTTGATACGGTGCAACAGGAGGAGTTTCTTGATGTATTGGACAGATACGGCTTTCGTGGACATGTACTCGATTGGATTAGATCATATCTTACACAAAGAAGGCAGTGTGTTAGAGTAAATGGTAAAGAAAGCAAGTACCTTGAAACTGAATATGGTATTGTCCAAGGTACAATATTAGGACCAATTCTATTCAATTTATATCTTTGTGAGTTGCATAAACAACAGGCAGACGGATATATTGTAAGCTTCGCCGAGTTGTGTTGTACACTGCTGATACTTGGTCAGACCTAACATATAAAGCAGAAACTGACTTTGCGAATGTGGTAGAATGGTTTAAGACACGACTACTTACCATAAACTATAAAAAAAGCACACTGGATCGCGTTTACCTCGTACTCCAATTACCTACCTAAATATTACGAATTAAAGATAGTTTAGATAATATGATAATAAAGAGAACAAACTGCACCAAATACTTGGGAATGAATATAGATGCACATCTAAGATGGGATATACACACTAATCAGGTGGTAGTAAAAAAACTGAGATTTCTGGCATATAAGATAACAAAGTATATAGAATTGTTCGAAATATATCAACTAAAGATAATATATAATGTACTGATAGAACCACATTTACTTTATGGGATAACTATCTGGGGGGCGACAGCTAGCGTTTACATCCAGCCGCTGGAAAGAATACAGAAGTTGATCCTTAAAAAAATATATAATAAGCCATACGCTTATCCAACCACGTTGTTGTGTGAGGAGACAAAAATATTTGACATTCGCCAACTATATTTCTACAAGATAGCTTTGTACCAACACGTACAGTCGTTGGCCATTAAATTAGGACCACCAATGAAATTACCAATTTCGGGATAAAATGAGAATAAAACAATGTATTATCAGCGATTATTTTATTAAAAGTCATGTAAAATTGAAAAGCTATACTTTTGATTAATATTTAGTATTCCCTCCCTTTGCCTTAATGACAGCAGCTATCCTATTGGGCATACTCTCAATTGATTTTATTATGGTACGCTGTATGGCTTCATTATTTGTCCAACTTTCTTCGATTGCTTCCATCAATTGTTGTTTGCTGGTACATTTATGTTGGGCAACAATCCTTTTTAACGTGTTCCACACGTTCTCAATGGGATTGAGATCGGGTGAGTTTCCTGGCCATTCCAATAACGGTAGATTTACCATGTCCAAATAGGCTTTTACGGATTTTGCCGTGTGACAGGGAGCGTTGTCGTGCATAAACACATACGGCCCTTTATCTTCATCTAGTGAGTTTATATAACCAACTAGGTACTCACCCAACACTTTTTTATATTGATGTTGGCCCATTGTACCTTCAACAAAATCAATTGGGCCTGTCCCCTGCACAGTGATACAGGACCATATCATCACTGAGGGTGGATGTTTCACGGTTTTCAATGTACAATGTTCTTCGTAGCGCTCAGAAGGTAATCTTCTCACATACTGGAAACGTTCTACCACCGCCTGCATTTTTGATTCATCACTAAAGACAATCTGTAAAAGAGTGTTGAAGGTATTTTATTCATTGCAAACATATTGAATTTGACAAGTTTAGATAAATAAGACAATCACATATGATTACCTTTTTCCAATCATCAACAGAGTAGTTTTGATGTCGTTTCGCCTTTCTCATCCTGAGCGTCAATTTTGGTTTTTTTACTGGACGCCTACATTTCAAGCCAGCCTCGTAGAATCGCCGTCGAATAGTTCTTTCCGATACATGGATCCCACTTTCTCTGACATTTGCCTGAATTGCTTTACTTGATAATTGACGATTTTGCTTTGCTATTTCTATGATCTTCCGATCGTCACGACTTGTTGTTTTCCTTTTTTTACCGCAATATTGTCGTGAAGTGCTACTCCCGGGAATATTTTCTTTGATTAAATTAGCTATTCTCATAACTGTTTGATGTGAAACATTTTCTCTGCGTGCTATTTCTCGCTGAGAAAATAATCCCGTTTCTAAAAGAGCACAAATTCTGTTCTTCTTGTCTTCTGTGATGTTTTTTCTTTTACCCATAACGCAATTAAAATTTAACTAACTTTTATGTGTCAGCGAAACGAAATCAATCGTATAGGTTTAAAAGAACGACTTGCAACAGATTGTTTAAGTTCACGTATCAACACTATAACACTATCTTGATCGTAAGGCACTTACTGATAGACTAAATACCGACGCACCGAAGAGACATCAATGAGCGGTAGGGGTAGTAATAGGTACCTGGAATAAGAAAGTATTCCCGGAAGGCCCCTATTATGATAATCTCGAAATTTCGAGTTGATAATACTATACAATAACATTTATGACAAAACTGCTACAATAGCTTGAGTATATACTTGTAGTTTTCTTTCTTAGATTATAAATTATAAATTTCTCATAGTGGTCCTAATTTAATGGCCAACGACTGTAATTAGAAGAAAACTCACTCCGATTAAACATTTATATGACACACGCAGTAAAAGTGATAATTTGAGCAAGGTACCACAACCTCATAAAAATTTTATGCTGAGATCGTGTCTCTTCATGGCACCTCGTTTGTATAATCTAATACCATATGCATTACGGCAGATTAGTACCAATCATAAGTTTAAAACAGAGCTTAAAGAATGGATCCGTAACACCAACCGGTTAAAAATACATCAACATCTCTCTGTTAATTAATTAATTGTAGAACACAAGAAGCATACCTATGTATTGTTTTTTTTTCTTATTTTTGTGTCTCTCCTTCTTTGTTTGTTTGGATTAAGCTAAATTGTTATTAAGAATATTGTAGCTTCTATTATAATTAGTATTAACGTCATCATCCACGAACAAGGTATTACCTTCTGTGGATTACTATATTTATTGTATCTATAGGATATATTGTATACTATGTTTTATTTTACACTGGTGTACTTGAAGTAGAATAAATATTATGGGGTCAGGCTTGTAACAATAACAATAAGAACTCGTGGAGAAATACAATGATAGGTTATCATAACTTATTGTCATCAATCCTGTAAAAATAGATATCGACCGAACGGTACCGATCGGTTTAATTTCTAATTTCATTATATGCTATCCGAAATGTACTACATCGAAGCTGTGTTAGTGATCGTGTTTGTTTGGTATCTCTATTCTTATTTGAAATGGAGAAAGAACGTCTATTATCCCATGGAAAAGCTACCTGGAGATCCTAGATATCCCATAGTTGGAACAGAATATATTTTCATCGGGGCTTCTAGTGAAGGTAAGATGATCTTCCGGTAATCATTTCTTAATTATAAGTGTGTGATATTTTAGAACTATTTAACATTATTTTAAAACTGACTGAAAAATATGCACCTGCTTTTCGTTGCTGGAACGGATCATTACCGGAAATAGTTACCATGAAACCAGAACATTTCGAGGTTAGTATTATTAATGAAATAAATCGTAACAAAAATTTTGTTTTCAAAAGATGATTATGAGTTCATCTAACCATATCACCAAAGGTCAAAACTATAACAATTTTCACGATTGGTTAGGTCAAGGATTACTAACGAGCTCCGGTAACAAATTACCTGCATATATATACGTTTAAAAATATTTTCTTAACAATTATATTTAACAGGTAACAGATGGTTTCGACATAGGAAATTGATTACGCCGACGTTTCATTTTAAGATCTTGGAAAACTATATGAATGTGTTTGTTGCGAAGACCGAAATACTTTTGAATATTTTAGATAGAAAAGCAGATGGGGCAGTACACAATATTTATTCGGAGATAACGCATTGCACATTGGATATCATATGTGGTATTTATCTTTATTATTTGAAAACTCAATATGCTTCGGGTTAATTAACAAATTTTGGTTTTGTAGAAAGTGCTATGGGTGTTAACATAAACGCAATGTTCAATGATGACAATGAATACGTTAAGTGTGTTTATGAGTGAGTTATCACTTTTATTAAAAATAACTTTCCTTGTTAACTTAAATTGATTAAAATTTTTTTGAAAACGTGACATAATTTTGATTTAAGAATCAGCGATATTATTTTTGGAAATCCCTACGACCTTACATACCGCTATTTATTTTCAATCTGTTCCCAAGCGGCCGTAAACTTAAAAGAATTTGAAGATATTGCACGGATTTTCCGAGAAAGTAATTTCCGATCGGAAGAAGCTTCTTAAGGACAAACAAGACAACAAATCCCATAACAATGTTATCGAAGAAGAAGTTTTGGGATTAAGAAAACGCTTATCGTTTTTGGATTTGTTAATAGAAGCTTCTGAAGATGGTAAAGTCCTTAATGATATTGATATAAGACAAGAAGTTGACACCTTCATGTTCGAAGTAAGATTGTTGAAACAATTCGTGGATATGATTAAAGAATCAGATTTATTTATTTAAGGGTCATGATACAACGTCGGCGAGTCTCTCTTGGACTTTATTATTGTTAGGAAATCATCCAGATATCCAGGTAAGCTTCAATAAATAATTGTTGGAAATTTAATTTAACATTTATAGGAACGAGTCTTTGAAGAAGTCCGGAATGTATTACACGACAAATTAACTCCGACATCTATAAACGAATTAAACGAATTCAAATATTTAGAACGCGTTATTAAAGAATCGTTAAGATTATATCCAAGCGTACCTGCGATTATAAGACACACAAAAGAAGAAATCCAAATAGGTACGCTTTTTTAATACTAATTTTCAATTTAAATGGTATCGTTGGTGTCTTACAGATGAATATAAAATTCCACCAAATGTCGACGTAGTTCTTTTAATCTACTGCGTTCATAGAGATCCTAAAGTGTATCCTAATCCAGAGAAGTTTGATCCTGATAGATTCCTACCGGAAAATTGTGTAAATAGACATCCGTACGCTTATGTTCCTTTCAGCGCGGGTTCTAGGAATTGTGTCGGTAGGTGATTTTAATGGATGAAGCTTAAGATATACTAATTTAATTCTTATGTGCGGGTTTCAGGGCAGAAATTTGCTTTATACGAGGAAAAGACCATTTTAGCTTCTATCATCAATAGATACAAAGTAACAGCTGCCAAGAGAATGGAAGACATTCAAGCTAATGTCGATTTAATACTCAGACCAAAACGTGGAGTGTTATTAGCATTTGAAAGGCGATCTTGATTGAAATGTTTACAAGAAATTTGGACTAGGCTATCATCCTTTGCTCGCCATCCTATACTCTATCGAAACACATTGTATACTCATATAATTAAGAAGTGGCTTTATATAATCTTAAGAGAGTTTTAAACAAATGTAAAAGTTTGAGGCTTTGGAAGAAGTGGAATGTTTTCACTCAATAAAAAATTTTTTTAAGTGATTATGAAGTTTTCATTCATGCACCACCTTTCCCTCAATGTCTCAAGTCTTCTCTACAATTCTTTCTGCTGAAATACTGACACACTTTGCATTGTTTTATAAATATCTCCATATCAATACTTACGAGGGAGCGGTTTTATATTCGCAGAATAAGCGGGTTGTAGGGGGGTGATTAGGCGCATTGGGGGCGTGACCTGTGCAGCGACTCATAATTAGTATAAATACGAAGTTTCATTGTTATTAGACAGTTAGTCTTTGGGCTATCGTCAACCAAGTAACATAATCAGGAGTGAAAAGTGAGATAAGGAAAAAATCGAATATCGTGCCGTTATAAAGTTCCTTACCAGGCAAGGAAAATCAGTCGCGACCATAATGAATGAGATGTCATTGGTTTACGGCGACTCTTGTTCAGGAAAAACCATGGTGTACAAGTGGCATAGTTTATTTAAACAAGGAAGGGAATCCCTTGAAGACGACCTGAGGCCGGGCAGGAGCATTGAGGTGACCACGCCAGCACTTATCCAAAAAGTTGAAAAAATTGTACTCGAAGATGCTCGACTAAAGAAGAAACAACTCGCAGAAATGGTTGGAGTATCCGATACAACAATTTTTAAAATCCTACACGATCATCTCGGCATGTCTAAGGTCAGCGCAAGATGGGTGCCGAGAATGCTCACGCCGCCGCAAAAACAACAGCGCGTAGAGTGTTCGCGTGCATTTTTGGACCTCTGTAATGAAGACACGGATGGTGTATTGAGTCGAATTGTTACTGGAGACGAAACTTGGGTTCAGCATTATGAACCTCAATCCAAACAAGACTCCATGCAGCGGCATAAAAAGGGCACAGCACCTCCCAAGAAATTTAAAGTGTCACAATCAGCTGGGAAACTCATGGCAACGGTATTTTGGGACTCGGAAGGAATATTGTTGATTGATTATAAAGATAAAGGTGTTTCTATAACCGGAGAATATTACGCTTCAATATTAGAGGGACTAAAAGAAGCCATTAAAGAGAAAAGACAGGGAAAATTGACGAAAGGTGTGCTGCTTTTGCACGACAACGCGCCCGTCCACAAGAGCCGCGTTGCGTTAGCTGCCCTGCATAATTGGTGGTAATAATTTGGTTTTTTTATTTCCACCCCTTATCCCCCATTCCGCGAATATAAAAACGCTCCCTCGTAAACCTAGTAAATAGAAAATTTTACGAGTTCTGCATTTTTATACACTAAACCAGTGTTTCCCAATGAAAATAGATTAGGAAAGCCTTTGGACCAGTCATAAAAATGAAGGAACCTTTGAGTATTTGTCAACAAAAAAATGTTGACCTCGAAACGGACTTGAATTAGATCGTTAAGGATAATGATAAGCGCAAGAATAATAGAACTCAATAAATTAAACCGTCATGCAAAATAATCACCGTGAGCACAATAGTATGATATTTAATAACAGAATAAGATTGACTGGACTGTCGATTAAATCAAATAATATTCCAAGCAATTTAAATAAAAACAGCCTTTACTAACAAGGGCATACAATAAAAAAAGGCAAATAAGTAAAAATTCTTGGTAAAAATACCCGTAACTAATGAAAGCAGTGCGATTTTACTCTGTTCTTGCAAATCCTAGCGATATTCGGCTTTATACTAGATAACTGTATGCGTAAATCTGGTGCAGCATTAAGTCTGTTCTTGTATTTTGTGTTTGTGAAAACATAATGGAAAAATCCACTTTCACACAAATACGTAGTGACGAACAGTAACAGAACTCTCAAGTCGCGTCTTGACAGTTCAAGAAAATCGTCTTTCAAATCTCCTCAAAAGGTAGTTAACGAAACCTCTTCAAATCTCTGCTTTAATTGACTATCTGAGGTTGGTTCTATAATTTTTTCATAATCTGAACGCGAAAAGGCAATAGGCTTTTCCTGAATCAGGAAAGGATCTTTAATCCAAAAGTTTTTAATTTCGGGATTGTTAACAAATGGAAAATATTCTTTAACTTCGTTTTCTAATATCTATTCATTTTCTCGAAGGAAGTCTGTCAAAAGTGCAAAACTGTCAAATTCATTTCGATCTACCACTGACTGCCAATACTCCAACAACCGCCGGACTTCTAGATGACTACCCATATCAAGTGCGTGTCTGCTGAGAATGCAATGACTGCTACTGCAGTTTCCAGCAACATGTTTAATATAAGTTACTGCACCAGCTACTGTCCCAACCATTGCTTTCGTACTATCACTACACACATCTACACATTTTTTCTAAGAAATTTGATGTTTATTCATGAAATTGTGAATGAAACTAAAAATGTTTTCACCTGTTGTATTGCTCTCCAAATTCTCACATAAAAGTAAGCCTTCTTCGATGGACTTTTCAAAGTCATAACGAACAAAAACAAGTAAGATTGCAAGACCTGCCACGTCCGTGGACTCGTCTAACTGCAAAGCATATGCATCACATAAATGCAAACGTGAAATAAGTTCTCTTTCAATATCATCATGTATGCGATGGGAAGCAGTGTTATTAGATAATGGTACAGCCTCAACTTTTCTAGAAGCCTCATTAGAATTTAAAATAGTCCCCACAATGTTCTTTACACGAGGTTTTATCAATGATTTTGATGATGGCAATTGTATGGGCTTCTCCAGCCAATGCAAACCGATAGCTTACTTTATAAGAAGCTTTACTTGCCTTTTCATTGTCTGTTTTGACAATTTTCATCATGAACTGCTTACTCTTTTCGTAAGACTCTGACTTTCTTTGAAAAAAGCGCAAAGTTCTTGCCTTTAAATTCGGGGTGGTTTGTCTCCAGATGCCGCCGTAACTTAGCGGTGGCTAAAGAACTATTCGCCAAACTGGCCGTCTGGTGCATTTGCGTCGCCTACCATGGTAAATCCAAATGACAAGTACGTAAGGTAGTATTTTCTTTTTTTAGAAACGCTGCCGGGTAAATTTCGTGTACACTTTTCGTGGCTCTATGTTTGTGGTTCGTTTCCAACGCTGCTATTTAAGTCTTTCTCGGGCTGATTTAGTACAATTTCCGCATGATCGCCATCAAGGGTATTTTTGCTGGTCCCCGAAAAGCACGTACCTGTTTGCAACACATGAATGTTTTATATACCGGGTGTTCCACAAAAATTTCCAAAGGCTGTAATATCTTTATTTATCATCTGATTTTAATGATCTACAGTACCCCGCCATATTAATAGAACCAGCAGGAAAATGTCAGAAAAACGTTCTTAGAATTCGAGAAACAAGGGTTGCAGGGGTGTACATTGTCAGTTTACTATTCAATAAACATTCGCAATTCTGAGAAATGTAAAATATATAGATTTAGGGTGATTTATGACTCCCAATCTGCCGAAAATTATTCACGTAATTTTTCCATTTTGCTATTCTTAAATATTTATACGTTGTGTGTCCATTCTTTTCATTATTTTGCGACACGTTTATTAGAGTAGTGCAGTAAAAGCATTTAGTTGTTGAGAACGTTAGTGATAATCAAGTTTTCGTGTTAGAGTTTGTGTGCTTATTTTATTTAAAAAATTCATAATTGGTCGAGAACGGGACATATCGGTAGAGAAGAAGACAGTTATTTCATTTACTAAAACCGTTGTCCTTTTGTCCTATCTCGCAAAAAGAGCAAAATTATTATAAAAATTAAATAATTTCTGATATTTCTGTAGTGGTTCTATTAAAATGGCGGAGTACTGTATATATGAAACTGTAGGGTTTCGTAAAGACTACAAACAACAACGCAAATTATCTGTTTATCAGATATAATTCGCGAGAAACGTAGTTCAACTTTTTTTTTTCAAATTGCACTATATATATTTTTTTGATTTTTATAAAAGAACATTTTCTAACGATTCGAATAATGTCATGAAAACATACATTTAAATAAGGAATAATGCAAGAAAAAGACAAGTTTTTGCAAATTTTTATGTGGCAAAACTAACAGTAGGTCATGAATTGGAGTAGGTACGCAATTAAACAATCACAACGTCATTTTTATTCATAATTATGAAAAATACAGACAATAAAATAAACACTTTTGTTGTTTAGATCAGACAAAATAATCAAATGAAAAAATCCAAAACACTTTCCTATAAATACTGCTCCAGCAGCTCCATCTTGTTGGAAGTAAATTTGTGCGTATTGAGCAATGGGTAATTCTTCTAGATTGTCCACTATTTCTTCGAGTAATGTATGATATCTTTCTTGATTTAGGTTACCGTAAATATAATATGGTCCAATTAATCTAGAATCTAAAATTCCACACCAAACATTTAAAGAGAACCTTCTCTGGATATTATTTTCAATAAGAAATCCAGGATTGTCATTGCTCCAATACCTATGATTGTTTCTATTAAATATGGCATTATTCGTGAAGGTACACTCATCCAACCAGAGAATTTTACAATAAAATAGTGGATCTTCTCGTAATTTATTTAAATAAAAATTACAAAATAGCATTCTTCGTGGATAATCGTCTTCCAGCAAATGCTGGATCCGTTGAGGTTTGTACGGTTTTAATTTATGTTTTTTTCAAAATAGAATGTACTGTTGTACTGGATGATCCAATGTTGTTAGCAATCTCTCTAACGGGTGTCTTAGGATTTTCCGCAACCATCAATAACACGTTTAGATCTAAATTTTCATCTGTAGTTCGCACGTCTTTTTTTGGATTTTTAAAAGATCCGTACATCCTCAAATTGGCTTCCAGTCGTGCAAATTTCTTGTGATGTGGTGATTCCCTATCAGGGAAACGTTCCTGATAAATTCTAATAGCGTCACATGGTCTTTTCCCACATTCAAAATAAACTTCAAGCATATCCGTTAAATATTCAAAATTTATATTTTCTATTAATATTAAAATAAATCAAAATTAAACTTATACAAACGTGTTTATTATAATGCACGGTGTTTTTGAAAAATGCGTTGATCACTCAAACTGACAGTGACCAATAGTTGATTAAAAAAGACGCTGTGGTTGTTTAATTGCGTACCCCAATTCATGACCTACTGTTAGTTTTGCCATATAAAAATTTGCAAAAACTTGTCTTTTTCTTGCATTATTCCTTATTTAAGTGTATGTTTTCATGACATTATTCGAATCGTTAGGAAATATTTTTAAAAATCAAAAAATGCAATTTGAAAAAAAAAAGTTGAATTACGTTTCTCGCGAATCATGTCTGACAAACAGATAATTTGCATTGCTGTTTGTAGTCTTTACGAAACCTTACAGTTTCATATATAGATCATTAAAATCAGATGATAAATAAAGACATTACAGCCTTTGGAAATTTTTGTGGAACACCCGGTATATCTCCATGTCAACACTTAAACTTAACCAATAGAAAATTTTACGAGTTCTGCATTTTTATTTTTTTATACCAGTGAGGCAAGACACTAAACTGTTACGCACAGATAAACCATCTTTTAGTTTATAAAGATGTTTATGACATAATGAGAGTTTTTCTCTGTGAGCCAACCTTTATCAATGTAACTGATGATCGTCCTTAATCGCTCATCGTTCTTATCGCTTGAACTTTTTGCTTTCTCTCAGTGAATATTGGAATTGAATTTACTAAAGCAGACGCTGCAAATTCAAATTCAGAATCTGATCATGTGTACGAGGGTGTAGTTAAAAATTGCTTCATTTATTTTTTAATAGTTTCTTATTTGCATGAAATGCTTTATTTACAGCCATTATTGTTTCGTCTATTTCAGTTCTTCTTTCCCCAGTCTTTCCCATCATAACACCTAGATATTTAAATTTATTCGTCTGCTCAAATTCATGTAAGTATTCCTATTTTTATTTTTGCGTTCCTTATGTTTTTACCAATGATCATTATTTTTGTTTTATCTTCATTTATTTTTAAACCCATTTTTTGCTCTTCTGTTACCTACTATATGTTGCAACATTTTTTCCATAACTTTTCTCTGTTTAGATATTAATACGACATTATCAGCATATGTAACCAGTTGTCCTTCTCCAGTTCTAAGACTGACTCTTACTCCCCTTTGTAACATATTCCAGTGCTAAGTTGAAAAGTGTTGCTGACAATGAATCCCCTTGTCTTACTCCTCTGTTAGTACTAAACTCTTCCGTTTCACCTTTTTGTGTTATTATACTGACTTTTGTCTGCGTCATGGTCATATTAATCAACCTTCTAAGCTTGATATCTATCCATAATTGTTATAATGCTAACATGAGTTGTTCCCTCTTCAATGAATCAAAGGTCTGGTGGAAATCTATAACAAGCATTTCTATTTCCATATATTCATGGGCTTTTTCAATTATTTGTTTGACTACATGAATAGCATCCACTGTCGACCGACCCTGCATAAACCCACACTGATAAGACCCTACCACATTTGTCACTTTTTCAGCTAAACGACTCTGTATGATTGCTGACACGATTTTATAAGCGACATTTAGTAGTATCTCTTGTTGGTTCTTCAACTTGACTCTCTCCATTCTTTTCACCCATAATTTTCTCTTCACAATAATTGTCCTCGTTAAGTAATTCCTTAAAATTAATAACTCTCCCATTCTTATCTTTTATACCGGTAACTTTCCCTTTATATTTTTTATTTTGTTCATTTATCTTTTTGAAAAGAGCTCTTAGTAGGTACTTTTATATTGATTCTTTGTGTTTCTATCTCTTTTATATTATTATCTATCCATTTTCTCTTGCACTTTCTTATATATTTATTACATTCATTTCTCATTCTTTTGTATTCCTGCCTATCTTCTGTTATACTTGATCTCAGCCATTTTAATCTTGCTTTGACTTTCTCATTCAATTTTTCTCGGCAATTCTTATCATTTCTCCCTATAGTTTGCTCTGCTGCTTTTTCTATACATTTTTTAGTCATTTGAATTTGAATCACCAAAAAGATTCGAATCGCCAATCGTTATTGTATTGAGCAGTCGTGTGCACCAATCGACACGAGCATCTTTTTGAGATTTCGTAAAATTATGAGGGATCCAACGAGAACAAACCTTTCTCACTGCTCAATGATCGTGCAATATTTTATATATGCTGGTGGAACTAATGCCTAGGGTTGCCTCAATCTCACAGTATGTTGCATGACGATCTTGCATTATCAGTTTTTGCACAGCATCAATGTTTTCTGGCACAACGACTGATTTTGGACGACCTTCACGAATTTCGCCAGTCAGCGAACTGTACCAGCGTTTCACAGTGGCAAAGGATAGGGCTTCATCGCCAAATGTAGAAGTAAGTTGATCGATGCACTCTTGTCTTGATAATCCACCAATAAATCATCCCACGAAAATTTTCTTTCTTAATTCTATTTTTTCGCGAACACTCAATCTACAAATCAATCTAAATAAGACAAATAACGCTTTTTTGACAAAAAATCTAAGGTAGGTTATGTTTAATAATGTCAAGCTTTTCTATGGAAACGTCAGATGACACCTGACAACACTCAGTGTTTGTAAAGCTTCATCAGCTTTACAAAGCTGATTCGTTTTTGTCAATATTAGAGACGACTTTCGTAATATTTTCTCTTGAATTAACTTCTTGTAAATTTTCACTATCTGCTGCAGCTTAGTGGCAAATCCGTCAAATAATAATTGCTCTTCATTTTGCAGTATCGTTCAAAGTTCACATTTTTTGCCGGTGAATAATAGTTTCGGAATCAGGCATGTAAACATAGTAAGAATTTGTTGGCAAATATTCTAATGATAAGTTATCAAAGGTTACTGTCACACGACCTGTATAATTAGATATTGACAAAACCCTATTCCTTTTTTACCAAATTATTACTTAGTGAGCGCATTTTACATCAATATAAATATGTCAGCAAATCTTTAATTTCATCATATGCTATCTGAAATGTACTGCATCGAACTTGTGTTAGTTATTGTGTTTGTTTGGTATCTCTATTCTTATTTTAAGTGGAGAAAGGATGTCTATTATCCCTTGGAAAAAATACCTGGACATCCCAGATACCCCATAATTGGAACAGAATATATTTTCATCCGTGTTTCTAGTGAAGGTAGTAACATATCGTGGTAAACATTCATTACCTAATTATAATTCTGATTTTTTAAGAACTATTTGATGTGTTCCTAAAAGTAACTCAAAAATATGCACCTCTCTTTCGTCGCTGGAATGGGTCGTTACCGGAAATAGTGACTACGAAACCAGAACACTTCGAGGTTAGTACTTCTAATAAAATAAATCTTAACGAAAACATTTTTTCTTTAAAGATTATAATGAGTTCACCTAACTATATCACAAAAGGTCAGTTCTATAACAATGTTCACGATTGGTTAGGTCAAGGATTACTAACGAGCACCGGTAAAAAATTACCTACATATGTATACGTTTAAAAATATTTTCTGAATAATTATATTGAATAGGTAACAGATGGCTTCAACATAGGAAATTGATTACGCCAACGTTTCACTTTAAGATCTTAGAGAACTATATGAATGTGTTTGTTGCGAAGACCGAATTATTTTTGAATATTTTAGATAGAAAAGCAGATGGGGCAGTACACAATATTTATTCGGATATAACGCATTGCGCATTGGATATCATATGTGGTATTTATCTTTATTATTTGAAAACTCAATATGCTTCGGGTTAATTAACAAAATTTTGGTTTTGTAGAAAGTGCTATGGGTGTTAACATAAACGCAATGTACAATGATGATAATGAATACGTTAAGTGTGTTTATGAGTGAGTTATTGCTTAAAAAAAAAAAAAACTTTTCTTGTTAACTTGAATCGATTAAAATTTTTTTGAAAACATGACATAATTTTGATTTAAGAATTAGCGAGATTATTGTTTGGAAATCCCTACGACCTTACATACCTCGATTTATTTTCAATCTTTTGCCAATTGGACGAAGACTTAAAAAGGATTTGAAGATATTGCACGGATTTTCCGATAAAGTAATTTCCGATCGGAAGAAGCTTCTTAAGTACAAACAAGGCAACAAATCCCATAACGATGTTATCGAAAAAGAAGTGTTGGGCAGAAAAAAACGTTTATCATTTTTAGATTTGTTAATAGAAGCTTCTGAAGATGGTAAAGTCCTTAGTGATATCGATATAAGACAAGAAGTTGACACCTTCATGTTCGAAGTAAGATTGTTGAAACAATTCGTGGATATGATTAAAGAATCAGATTTATTTATTTAAGGGTCATGATACAACGTCGGCTAGTCTCTCTTGGACTTTATTGTTGTTAGGAAATCATCCAGATATCCAGGTAAGCTTCAATAAATAATTGTTGGAAATTTAATTTAACATTTATAGGAACGAGTCTTTGAAGAAGTCCGGAATGTATTACACGACAAATTAACTCCGACATCTATAAACGAATTAAACGAATTCAAATATTTAGAACGCGTTATTAAAGAATCATTAAGATTATATCCAAGTGTACCAATCGTTATGAGACACACAAAAGAAGAAATCCAAATGGGTATACATTTTTAATACTAATTTTCAATTTAAATGGTATCGTTGGTGTCCCACAGATGAATATAAGATTCCACCAAATGTCGACGTAGTTCTTTTAATCTACTGCGTTCATAGAGATCCTAAAGTGTATCCTAATCCAGAGAAGTTTGATCCTGATAGATTCCTACATGAAAATTCTGTAAATATACATCCGTATGCTTATGTTCCATTTAGCGCTGGGCATAGGAATTGTGTAGGTAAGCTGGTTTAAAGGATGAAGCCTGAGAAATTGTAATTAACTTCTTACGTGGGTTTCAGGGCAGAAATTTGCTCTATACGAGGAAAAAACCATTTTAGCTTCTATCATTAACAGATATAAAGTAACAGCTGTCGAAAAAATGGAAGATATTAAAGTTAATATTGATATAATACTCAGACCAAGAAGTGGAGTGTTATTAAAATTAGAAAAGCGATATTGATTCAAACAAATTGTACATTTTAAGTTGAATGTTACGTAAATTTAGTAATAATAAATGAGATATATTCGTCTAACTTTTGCTTTTGGGTTTATTTCAAAGCGTGATTTATGACATGTGTTTAGGTGTGAAGAAATAACATTTAAATGGTGTTGGTTGTTTCCAGATAAGATTAAAGTTTTGCAACAGCTTCGGTGATATCCGAAGAATATTTAAACAAACGCTGATGTGTCGAAGATAGGCAAAGAACTTGAATTTATTTGATCTAGACAAAAACAAACAACGAGGAAGCACTGATATAATTTTAATTGATAATGATTAGCCTGTTTATAATTGTGCATAATAATAAACACTATAAAAATTGCTTTGAACTTGGTTATCAGTGATCTAGACTAACATCGCTTGTTTATTGTTTGTGAGTTGCCTTTTAGCATAATTGAATTTATTGACCTAAAGCTAACTATTTATTAATAACTTTTATCCAATTTATACCGAGTAGACTGTACATGTTATCTTCCGAAGTTAATAAATAAATCGTTCAGTGTTTGTTAGACTGATACGTGATTGGAAATGTACTACACCGAAGCTGCGCTAGTCATCATTGTATTTTGGCTTTTATTTTCGTATTACAAATGGAGAAGAGATGTCTACTGTCCATTGGAAAAAACTACCAGGAGCTCCGAGGTATCCTATAATTAGAACTGAATACATTTTCATCGGTGCACCATTATTTCGTAGTTGGAATGGGTCGATACCGGAGATACATCTCATGAAACCAGAGCACGTTGAAGTTAGTTTTTTACGAAGGGCAACCTGAAATGTTTTCGGAATCGACAAGAAAAAAACACGGTATTGGTGTGGTTTTTTATTTTTATTTTTCGATGTAGTCTTCTCTAAGATCAATACACTTTTTCTAATGGTGATCCAGTCTCTTCAAGCCATCGGAAAATTAGGATGTTTCGAGGTCTGCAAAATAATCATCTGTATATTTGAGGCAAATCTCTTTCCTGTCGGCGATTTTTTCAGGTTTGGGAATAGGAAAAAGTCGCTGGGGGCTAGGTCCGCCGCCGAGTATGAAGGATGAATGGGCGGTGCATTGTCGTGGTGGAAAAGCACTTTTTTCCGCTGCAAACGAGGTCGGTTTTTCTTCAATACTGCATCGACGTCAATAAATCGATGTAGTATTGCCCCCTTAATCGTCCTTTACATCTGGAGATAGTCGATGAGGATTACACCTTGAGGATCCCAAAAAATAGTCGCCATGACCTACCGGTCTTTGCTTTCTTCGGAGATGATTCGCCCGGAAAAGTCCACTGTTTCGACTGTTCCTTTTTCTCCGGTATGTAGTGGTGGATCCATGTCTCATCCACGGTTTGAAACGCATGAAGAAATCGCTTGGATTGCGTTGAATCCCTGGCCAGATACTCCTCCCAAACTGTCACCCGATTTCGTTTTTGTGCCGAAAGCTTTATCATGCCCAAAATTTCGTATAGGATATGGTTTCAGGTTCAATCGGCGATTGGCTAACACGACATCATGAATCTTGTCCACCATTTCATCATTGGTAGCGGTTTCTGGGCATCCACTGCGTGGTTCGTCACTTGTGCTTCTACGGCCACGTTTGAAATCGCTCACCCAGAAGCTGATGGTCGAAAATGATGGAGTAAATCCGCCACGAACTTCTAGCAAAATATTTCGAATTTTCGTGGCAATTTTTCCAGCCATTCAGAAGTGTTTTATTCCAGAAACATTTCAGATCGCTCTCGTATCTATAATCTCTTACATATTATTAAATTTTAATGAAAAAAATAAATCATTTTAAAAGATTATTATGAGTTCTTCTAACCACATCACCAAAGGTCGACACTATAAGAATTTGCACAGTTGGTTAGGGCAAGGATTACTAACCAGTGATGGTAATATCACCACGATTAATTGCACTAAACAATTTTTTAAAATTAAGTCTTCTGAATAGGTCAAAGGTGGGTCCAGCATAGGAAATTGATTACACCAACTTTCCACTTCAAAATCTTGGAAAATTACATGAATGTCTTCGTTGAAAAGACCGGGATACTCATGAAAATCTTGGATAGCAAAGCAGATGGAAAGATACACAATATTTATCCGGATATAACGCATTGTGCATTGGATATTGTTTGCGGTATTTCTGTTGGTTAGTAGGTATGGGGGCACCTTGGGCACCCCCCACCACTCCTACCTTCCGACAGCTGATGGGCGGGGCCTATCTCAAGAAGCGTGGGATTTGAATTAGAATATTGAATATAAACAAGAAGCCGTTCAGTACCTGATAAAAGCTGTTCGATAAGATAAGGACTGAACGGATTTTATCAGGTATGGAACAGCTTTATCAGGCATGGAACAGCTTTTATTAGGTGCTGAACGTCTTTTATCAGGCATGGAACAGCTTTTATCAGGCATGGAACAGATTTTATCAGGTACCGAACAGGTTCTTGTTTATATCCAATATTCTAATTCAAATCCCACGCCTCTGGACATAGATCCCGCCCATTAGCTGTCGGAAGGTAGGAGTGGTGGGGGGTGTCCAAGGTGCCCCCATACCTACTTTGGTTATTTAAGAACTTTTAAAAAATAAAATTTTGGTTTTTGTAGAAAGTGCAATGGGAGTTAATGTAGATGCAATGTTAAACGATGATAACGAATATGTCAAATCCATTTATGAGTAAGTTTTTTTTTTATACACACATTACATAACTTCAAATTTTGATTTAAGATTTAATGAAATAATTTTGTGGAAATCTCTACGTCCTTATTTACCTACATTTATCTTCAATCTCTTGCCAACTGGACGTAGGATGAAAAATGCTTTGAAGATACTGCATGGATTTTCCGAGAAAGTAATTTCAGATCGTAAAGCACTTCTGAAACAAAAACAACGAAACGGATCTACTTACGATAGTAACGATGAAATTTTGTTAGGCATTAAAAGACGTTTATCTTTCTTAGATTTGCTAATAGAAGCTTCTGAAAATGGTAAAGTCCTTAATGATATCGATATAAGACAGGAAGTTGAATTGAAGCAATTCCTGATTATAGATGCATTAATCAATTCTGTTCATTTAAGCGACACGATACCACGACAGCTAGCCTTTCTTGGACTTTATTATTCTTAGGAAATCATTCAGATATTCAGATTATTTTCCAAAATTAATTTTCTACGCAATTAATTAATTTTGACAAGTTTAGGAGCAAGTTTTTGAGGAGGTCCGAAACGTTTTGCGCAACAGATCAACTCCGCGTTCTATAGCCGAATTAAACGAATTAAAATATTTAGAACGCGTCATTAAAGAATCCTTAAGATTATATCCGAGCGTGCCTTTTATTATAAGACAAACGAAAGAAGAAGTCCAAATAGATAAATATAAAATTCCAGCGAATGTTGAAGTGTTTCTCGGGATCTACTCCGTCCATAGAGATCCTGAAATATATCCTGATCCTGAAAAATTTGATCCTGATAGATTTTTACCGGAAAATTCTGTAAATAGGCATCCCTACGCTTATATTCCGTTTAGTGCTGGTCCTAGGAATTGTGTGGGTAAGTTATTTAAATTATTCATTTGTAGGATAGGTAAACAATTCGTAATTTCCAGGACAAAAATTTGCTTTGTATGAAGAGAAAACTATTCTAGCTTCTATCATTAATAGATATAAAATAATAGCCGTGGAGAAAATTGAGGATATACAAATTTATGTTGAACTAATAATGAGACCAGCAAATGGAGTACTATTAAAACTAGAGAAACGACTATAATTTATTTCATTTATTTATAGGTTGTATCAAGTTCAATGACTTAAGAGCAACGAATAACATTTCTTTACGATATTGTTATCCTTATCAGTTAATGTTTATACTGCACTGTCTGAAGTACCATTTAAAATATACAAAAAAAATTGTTACATTAACATGGACAACATAAATACATACATTAACGATAACATCTTATCTTGTCAAACGTCTTTTAATAACTGTTAGTGTCGCTCCTTCCGTTGCTTCCTCTCCTCCCTTTCTCTGTGAGATCTTCATGCGGGAACCAAGGTCTCATATAGTCGGCGCTAGTGGTGGTGCCGTCGTGGCAGCCAACCTTCTCTACTTCATAATGGTCTGGTTTGTGTCCTCGAATAAATTGATGAGGTCCCAAAAACTTTGGCAGCAACTTCTCTAGGTTTTGGAACTGCGTACGTTTTATGACGGCCAAATTTATTGGAGTTGTCCTTTTGTACCATCTTAATTTGCACTTTCGTGCATCGCACACCAATTGGAATGGAGTAGCACGCTGATAATTACTGTTTAATGCTTCTTGCCGCTTGCAGACATGTTTGAACCATTGTGCAGAGTTTTTGGCGTGCTCCAACACACCGTAAAGCATCTTTTAAAGCGTCATGTGCGGGGATGCTTTTATCTCTGAAGTTTTAGGACTTGCATGCAATTTTAGTAGGAACTTCAACGTCTCAATGATGATTAAGCTATATAAAACAGGGCTTCTGAGTTTGATCAGAAGGTGGTTTGGAAGCATAAAGGAATCTTGGACATAGGTAGAAGATAGCATCCCAAAACATCAATCAACACATAGTAGTCGCTGCACCGACTGGAAAGAGGAAAATGGTGTCGTAACCATGGATCGGCCGTCTCAGTCTCCAGTCGTAAATACTATATAAGCCTAACAACAATTGAAAGGTAGGGCAAGCAAGCTATCCAAAACATAAAATCATTATTATTATTGTAGATTATTGATAGTAAAGCAGCACTTACATTGGGTTTTGAGTGCGTTGTTGCTTCCTTTAGGTGTTGTTTGTACGGCTGTAGGGTCTTGACGTCTTTTCCAGCATTTGGTTGCTCCAGGTCGACTGTTGGTATCGTCCTTGCGGTGGTGTTCATGCAAATACCTTTTGCAGCCTCTATTGAGCTTTGTATTTAGGAGGTCGGTATAGTATTCCTGTTCTTCTTCGGGTAAGCCTTATAGATTAGAGATATAGATTAGATTCGTGGTGGGTCATTAAGGAATTTCTGCTTCTCTTCACTGCTACCGATATTGTGAATACACTTAATCTTTTAGTCCCAATTGATCTCCAAACTTCTACAGATCTTCGACAGTATCCTGTCGGTGATGTACGAGGGAGCGTTTTTATATTCGCAGAATGAGCGGGTTGTAGGGGGGTGGTTAGGCGCATTGGGGGCGTGGCCTGTGCAGCGACTCATAATTAGTAAAAAATACGAAGTTTCATTGTTATGAGACAGTTAGTCTTTGAGCTATCGTCAACCAAGTAACATAATCAGGAGCGAAAAGTGAAACATGCAAAAAATCGAATATCGTGCCGTTATAAAGTTCCTTACCAGGCAAGGAAAATCAGTCGCGACCATAATGAATAAGATGTCATTGGTTTACGGCGACTCTTGTCCAGGAAAAACCATGGTGTACAAGTGGCATACTTTATTTAAACAAGGAAGGGAATCTCTTGAAGACGACCCGAGGCCGGGCAGGAGCATTGAGGTGACCGCGCCAGCAGTTATCCAAAAAGTTGAAAAACCGAACTCGAAGATGCTCGACTAAAGAAGAAACAACTCGCAGAAATGGTTGGAGTATCCGATACAATAATTTTTAAAATCCTACACGATCATCTCAGCATGTCTAAGGTCAGCGCAAGATGGGTGCCAAGAATGCTCACGCCGCCGCAAAAACAACAGCGCGTAGAGTGTTCGCGTGCATTTTTGGACCTCTGTAATGAAGACAAGGATGGTGTATTGAGTCGAATTGTTACTGGAGACGAAACTTGAGTTCATCATTATGAACCTGAGTCCAACAAGACTCCATGCAGTGGCATCAAAAGGGCACAGCACCTCCCAAGAAATTTAAAGTGTCACAATCAGCTGGGAAACTCATGGCAACGGTATTTTGGGACTCGGAAGGAATATTGTTGATCGATTATAAAGATAAAGGTGTTTCTATAACCGGAGAATATTACGCTTCAATATTAGAGCGACTAAAAGAAGCCATTAGAGGGAAAAGACGGGGAAAATTGATGATAGGTGTGCTGTTTTTGCACGACAACGCGCCCGTCCACAAGAGCCGCGTTGCGTTAGCTGCCCTGCATAAGGTGGGCTTCGAAATTGTGAATCACCCACCCTACAGCCCAGACCTGGCCCCGAGTGATTATTACCTGTTTCCGAAAATGAAAAAAGAGCTGCGGGGTAAAAAAATTACTGCCGATAATGAAGTCAAGGAGGCAGTTTCGGCGTATTTTGCAGATAAAGAGAAATCATTTTTTTATGAGGGTATAAATAAATTAATTGAAAGATGTGAAAAATGTATCCGTCTTGCAGGTGAATATATTGAAAAAGAAAAATAATTAGATTTTTTTATTTCTACCCCTTATTCCCCATTCCGCGAATATAAAAACGCTCCTTCGTAGATTGATCAATCTCCCAGATGAATCCAATCTTCAGGGAAATGTTATGGGTTCGGCGATGCACGTTGGCGGTTGGAGTCTTCCTCATGGATATCTAAGGAGTCCTCCTTTTGATGATGATGGTTTTGTGACTGTCGGTTGTCAGACTATCTCCGACTGTTTTTGGTATGGGTATAGGGGAATTCTGCTAGGTCAGCCGAAAGATCAGGTTGTTAATTGGAACGTTCTTGAATTCTTATCGCATGATGTGCCGGTGGATAAATTTTCTTGAGATTTTTAAGGAAGTTTTATCTCATTCTATGCATTGCTTTGGTTGTTATAAATAATTTTGTCTTTGCTCAAAATTTAAATTTTCTTCTTGTACAGAAGTATATATTTTCACAAACATTTTTTTTTACTATAATTTCTTTTCTTTTCTCTTTAATGTAAAAGGTACGCGCATTTAAGTATCGGCTTGTTGTACATACATAATGTACGATGACTGAACTTGATTACTGTGCGGATTTAATTGAGTCTAGACTTTGACATTATTACTCAAACGTTTTGTTTTATAAATACACGCAGATACGCTTTATCAAAAGATAGACTACGGTCACCAATATGTATATATTTTTTCGGAGAGTAGTTAAAGAATAAGTGTTTACTCCGCGGCAAGATAATTTACAATATCAAAATGTTACAATATGTAGCGGCGATTGGAGTGATTGTTGTGTTATGGTACCTGTTCTCCTATTATAAATGGAGGAAAGATGTCTATTATTATATGGAGAAGCTTCCGGGAGATCCGACGTACCCCATTATCGGAACTGAATATGTTTTTATTGGAGTACCTAGAGAAGGTAACACGATATAGTTAATAAATTATAAGTTTAGCTATGTACATACATATACAGGGTGTAACAATAGTGCGATATTCTTCCATATCTCCTTTCTTATGCAAAATACAGCAAATATTTAAATACAAAAGTTGTTTAGTTTTATGAAATTTATATTGTAAAATTATTCTACGATATACAGAGTGTTTAGTTTGCCCGTAACCACCAGTAACTTTACATTTTTAAATGGAACACCCTATATATGATCACATTTTTCAATTCCTTGCGGAATTTTAAGGCAACTTTATACAGGATCATATTAAATTATTTTCATTAGTTTACAAGATACTGGAATTTGTTTAAAAATTTTGACATTTTGCTCTCTTCAGAACAATGCCATTATTTCGGTAACGGAAAAAAATGTAACATTATGAAACTTGACATAACGTTAGAAGCATGTTCTGTGATAACAATAAACAGATGTAGACTTAAATACGTTATACAGAGTGTTCTAGAAATCAGTGTCTTTTTGAAACAATTAAAATGCGAAAATCTTCATTTTTTCAAATAGAAACACTATATTTTTATGGGTTAGTTGAAAGCGAAATTTAATTGTCTATTAATTTGAATAAAGCATTTATGTAGCTAAAATTAATGGTTTCAGAGATATTTCAAATTATTTGATATTTCTGTATGTTGCTATGTTGGTGCGCTCTTTAAAAGAAATTTTAGAGACCAAATATTAAATAAAATTTTGAAAATTGAACTTTCTTAAATTGGTAATTATTAACACTAAAAATATAGTGTTTCCATTTTAAAAAATGAAGATTTTCGCATTTCAATTGTTTCAAAAAGACACTGATTTCTAGAACACTCTGTGTAACGTATTTAAGTTTACATCTGTTTATTGTCATCACAGAAGACGCTTCTAACGTTATGTCAAGTTTCATAATGTTACATTTTTCCGTTACCGAAATAATGGCATTGTTCTGAAGAGAGCAAAATGTCAAAATTTTTAAACAAATGCCAATATCTTGTAAACTAATGAAAATAATTGAATATGATCCTGTATAAAGTTGCCTTTAAATTCTGCAAGGAATTAAAAAATGTGATCATATATAGGGTGTTCCATTTAAAAATGTAAAGTTACTGGTGGTTACGGTCAAACTAAACACTCGGTATATCGTAGAATAATTTTACAATATAAATTTCATAAAACTAAACAACTTTTGTATTTAAATATTTGCTGTATTTTGCATAAGAAAGGAGATATGGAAGAATATCGCACTACTGTTACACCCTGTATATGTATGTATACATAGGTGCACATATAATACGTTTATAAAGTGAATAATTCTTTTTTGTGTAGTGTGCAATGTAATAAGAGTAGGGTCAGATGTGTTTAGTAACCTTGATTCATATTTTAAATTACATAATTATAAGTATGTATGCTGTTATCTTAAATAACACTTATGTTTTTATATCCAGTAGAAATTGTTTATTTGATAACGATCTTTTTATTTTAGTATTTCGAGTAATCATTAAAAATTCTTTGTTATTTTAATTTTTACCTTATCAATTATTAATAAGCTTTAATTTGGAATGACTCACGAAGTTTGATATGTATTGAACTAGAAGATTTAATTTTTTGCACGTTTATTATCAATATGTCAACACAGCTTGAGTTAAACCCAAAAATTGCGATAGGATTCCATACAAATCGATTCCGAGAAAATCTTAACTAGACTATATAGAGTGATTGATTTTGACAGGTCATTAGAATATGGATATATTTTAGAGGTCAAAATTCTGAAAATGAGGTTATGGTTAGAAGAAATCTTGACGTCTCTGCTACAGATCTTAGAATTAATGCATTATGTACAGGCTGCCCACAATTTATTCGTCTTTTAGTACAATTTTGGGCCACTAAACTCGATTTCTTCAAATATAGGGTCTGGCAGTAGATACTGAACCAGATACCAAAATGAACTGATACCTCAGACTCCGCTACAGTATGTAATCACTTTGTAATCTCTTGAAATAAATTAGGTAGTAGATGAGTGTATTATCATTCAAGCTCCAACGAATTTCAAAACGCAAATGAACTTTCAACCTAAGGGCAAGTTTGTTATATAGTAAAATATGCTCATGATTTCGTTCGTGTTAAATCGCCTATATGCGTCAAATACAGAGCAAGTCAAAACGTGGCTGAAAGATTTGTGCGGTCGAACTCATTATCTTGCACGAACTTGTCCACGCTTACTGACTTGCCATGTTTTTCATCTTGTACGAACTTGTGCACCCTTATCGACTTCTTGAGTTTTTTAAAAGTACAACAACAATACTTCCTATTAAAATATTAGTCATTTTTATAAACAGGTTGGTACACGTAACACAACTTATACAGTATCTTGAAAGTTTCAAATAAGAACTTGTTTTAATTAATAGGGATCGATTTTTAGACCTCGTCGACCCCCAAAATCATTTATATCGACTCCTGGGAAACCAATATCGACTCCAAGGGGATACTTGATCTACACCGATGGCTCTTATTTCGTTAGTTATGTTGTTTATTTTAAGAAAAATCGTTTTGAGATACCAGTCGTCCAGGAAACATTCGTCTTACACATTCGAGCTGTATGACTAGTTGCTCCATCTTCTTGGAACCATAATCCATTATTGTCCGTGTTTCTTCCGAAGCGATGTAATTCAGCAGTAAGAAATTTTCGATCATATTCAAATAGAGTCGCGAATTGACAGTAACTGTCCTTTCCTCTTCTTCAAATGTTTTCTGGGGTACGCACACTTCTGTGTTCCATGGTAAACGTTGTTCAAATTTCCATTCTCATTAAACCGCCGATGCCATTGCAAAATTGAGTTTCGTATGGGGATTCTATTTCGCCTGGGAATATCATATTCTCGATGAAAATACTGCTTCCCGTTCGAATGAACACCATAACATAACAAATACTTTGCTGCACGCACAGGAGTTCATGGCTGCTCAAACTGTATAATTTATTACATTTATTGCGAAATATATAGTCTCTCAGTTAGTGTTTGTCTTCCCACCAAAGCGCTCACAAATGCATCAGTATCAGTAATCCAAACACCTTTTTGTATTAATCTTGATCTATCTAAAACATGAAGTAGACTATTTCTGCCAGAAAAACAAAGACCAAGATCAGAGAGATATCAGCTTGTAAAAGACGAGACCTGACGGATATGTTTGACTACACTAAAGAAAAGAGAGGAAGAAAGACTTGGAGTTGAAAAAGAAACCTGGGTCAATTTAGAGTTCAGATTTATGATATATACGATGGAGGAAAAGTTTTGAAATTTGCGAAAATCTCTTTTTTATATTGATAGAATCTATAGTTTATTCCAAATTTTCATAGTTTGTCATTAAATATCACTAACCTTTTTTATTTCTATAACTAGCTTAACAATCTAACATTTCAGTATTTTGCTTTCATTTGAACAATTGCCTTCAAAGAAGGCAATTGTTTTAAATACTTACGATAAGTTGCCAAAGCTCTCTGATTCAAGAGTTCGCAAAGGAAGCTTTTCAAAGATGGAAATTTTGCACTTATCTACCATTAATGATTTAGAGCTGACAGGATGGACTTCTTTTAAAAATATTTCCAAACGTAGTCTGGGAAATCAATAGCGTGAAAAGTACCAAAGATATCGTAGCTAATTTCGAATGCCCCTCAAAGTTAATTTTTTGCAGTCACCTTTGGATTTCTCTCCTGCTAATTTAAGAAAGTTGAGTGCTGATCAACTAGATATTGCAGAAATAGTAAAACGATATCAGCAATAATCTCCTATCATGACAGGATCCTACTCTATCATGATGGGAAATTATTACTAGGTGAGGTCACGGTAACTTGACATGTCAACCACGCTAGAGGCGAAAACCTTTCTCGGTTACCGTGACTTTCTGGCGCCCCTCACCTAGTTTTTCTCCTGAAGAAGCCACTTATATTAGTGGCGAAATGTCGAGTTGAGTAAGTTGTATATAGTTTTTGTATTTTTCATTTTCATTTTTGTTTTATTTTATTTTGTATTGTATATATGTACTTTACTATGACGCGGTCAAAACCCGGCAGCCTTCATAACAGAGACTCAGACCGTGGAAGCCTTCGATGTCATTTAATAATAAGTTATGGTTCCAACAAGATGGAGCAAGTAATACAGGTCGAATGTATATGACGAATGTTACTTGGACGACTGGTATCTCAAAGCGATTTTTTCTTGAAAAAAAAAGCAACATAACTAACGAAATAAGAGCAATCAGTCTAGATGATGTATTGCACCGTGTCATATAATCTTTTCGCAGCCGGCTCCAAGAATACAGACACATACGCGAATGTTTTAAAAAAGTAACATATTTTATAACTGCAATATTCAATTATTAAGCGGATGATCACACAATAAAAACTATCATTATGTAATGCCGGACCCTATATTTGAGGAAATCGAATTTTAATGGCCCAAAATTGTACTAAAAGACGATTAAATTCTGGACAACTTGTACGGGTTGGCCAACTAACAATGGCGCTCTGTCATATCTCAGAAACGGTTTGAAGTACAGCTTCGGGAAAAAAACTTTCATTGACTAACGTGACCCCGACAAACATCTGGAAATTATTTAAGAAAGTATAGGATGATCGCTAGATCACACAAAAATTTAAACTCTTACTTCTTACAAAATTTACCAACTTAAGGTCTATCACAAATGTGAAAATCGGAAGACATCTTGAGAAACGTGTGAATGGTAAGAATTTCTTCAATAAGTAAATTTAAATTATTTTGCTTTTCCTGAACGGAATTTAACAAATTTGGTCTTATTAGAAAGGATCTTCCTTAACGTATGTTTGGTGATTCAAACTGCATAATATTATTTTGTTCATCACCGCTAGATGGCGTTAAGAAAATTTAAATATGTAAACTTTGTGATTTTTGTAAAGAACAGTGTGTGGAAGGTTATATTGATGCTCAAACTATAAAATAGCGGATTGAAAGCTTAAGATGTCAGTAAAGAGCGCAACGGTATGACTGAAATAAACAATGCAGCAAAAATAAGAAAAAAGGAAACAGCATAACATAGAAGTCAATATCACTACGAAAGATTCATTCACATTTAGGTTTCTTTTCTGCTAATTTACGAATGTTGAGTGTTGAACAGAGGGAAAGATTCCACCTAGATATTGCAGAAATCATGACGGGACCCTAAATAAAATATAAAAAGAAGAAATAACTCTATTTATGCAAAACTTTGATTTGCCAGCAGTTTTTCTTTGTGTACAGTTGAGAGTTTTTGTATTCTTAATACTAATTAAACATTCTCGTATTTTTGTACTTATCTATTTTTTTGTTGTAATTTTTGTTAAACAAAATTTGTAAATACAATGGGGAACAGGAACATTTTTCAAATTGACTACTGCCGTCATGCAATATCATAGGGTATTTTTTTGTGTTGGCTTGATTGCAATTTCGATCTATATTTATTTTTCAGTTATTGGCTACCACGAAAATATATCTGACTTGACAATCGATGATGACAACCATGACATTATTTATCTAATTTTCGACCAGTTTTGAAGTAACTCTCAATTACAAAAACATGTTGAATAAATAATTAAACGTAAGCTTTTCTAATTTAGGTCTGTCACAAATTGAAGTCCAATTTAAAATTATCGCAGTGTCGTCAATCTTGCTAGAGAAAATACTTTAAAACTTTATGTTGCCATGCCTGATTTTTAAATTCAAATGTGTCAAAAATTTGACAGGACAAAAGTCATTAATATTGATTCATTTAAGCAATTCTAAGGGGCGGTTGATGAGTTTTCGTCCTGGTCTACCACATGGCGTCTAGCGATAAACCATGACAAATGTGTAGCTGTCAGATTTTCGCAACCAACATCTTTGTTGAGGATGTACGTCTTCCATGGAGTCCAACCGTTAAATACTTGGGCATGATGCTGGGACTCCAGATTCACTTTAAAACACCACTTCACCTAGGTTTCAGCTAAGTTTAAGCAGCTAGGACGATTATATCTTCGTTCCTATGTAGTAAAAGCCAACTGAGTCTAAAAGTTAAACTATTAGTTTACATCATATTTCTGAGACCAATTCTAACATACGGCTAGGAAAAAGTAGTATGCTAGTAAGAAATGTGCAATTACATCAAGATTTGAACATATCCACTTTGCTTCAACACATTGCTTCACTTGCGGAAAAGCTATCGCGAGGGTTTCGAGAGCTGACAACGTTGTAGTCAACGAATTGGACACTCTTAATCCAAATACACCCCCTCCCTTTATCAGGGCGAACCGAATCTCCACTGAAGCAATCTAGTTTTTATCAAACATGACTAACTCCACTTGGAGTCGATTTATTTTCTTTTTTTTAACTTTCTTTTTTGTTGTGATGTCCCATTTACACCATATATATTTTATTTATTTATTTATTAAATGACTTTTTATCTATATACCGTTTCTTTTTGTTTAATCTTACCAACTTACCTCACTAGCGTCAATACTCCAACTATAACAAACAACGGGGATGGTCTCGTACATTATGAAGGAATAAAGGGTTCAAGGGCTTTGTTCAACCCTAGAAAAGAGATTAAAGGACCATAGTATAGCTAGCAGTAGAGCTAACTTACCACACTGTCCCCAACTGTTAATAATAAAATATTAATTTTGCAACATATGTCCTGTTTCCTAATATTATTTATCTATTAGTAGAGAATGATTATAACTCTAAAACTAGACATGGTGTACACCCTTTTTGACAACAGCATAAGAGTAAAAAGTAAAATACAAACACTATATGTTTTCAGAACTGTTTGACACCTTAATTGGTATGGTTAAAAAGTATGGACCAACATTTCGTACTTGGAATGGTTCAAATCATGAACTGCATCTGACAAAACCGGAACATTTAGAGGTTAATTTATTTTTAATCTTGAATATCTTTATAGTCCATCCTATTTCATTTAACAGATCATTATGAACAATTCAGTTCACATCACCAAAGGTCACCAATACGAAATTCTGTACCCGTGGTTAGGTCAAGGCCTATTAACAACTGATGGTAAGTAATCATGTTTTAGATCCTAAAAATATTTCGCTACGAGTTTGATTTGGCAGGCGCCAGATGGCACCAACACAGGAAGTTGATCACGCCAACGTTCCATTTTAAAATACTTGAGAATTTCATGAATGTGTTCGTGGAAAAGAGCGAAATACTTTTGAAAAACTTAGATGCCAAAGCCGTTGGAACTGTGCATAATATCTATTCGGATATAACGCATTGTGCCTTGGATATTATATGCGGTAAATTTTCATTTAGTACAAATTTTTATTTCATCTAATTCTGATTGGTATATTTCGATTTTATAGAAACAGCTATGGGAGTTAACGTAAACGCTATGTCCAACGATAATAATGAATACATCAAAGCAATTTACGAGTAAAACGATATCAAAATAAACTCTACTAGATTGTAGATAATTTAATTTTGATTGTAGTATTAGCGAGGTCTTCGTTTGGAGAGCACTACGTCCTTATATTCCAGAATTTATTTTTCAATTTTTAAAGCAGGGACGTAGATTCCAAGAGGATTTAAGAATATTACACGGATTTACTAATAAAGTGATTTCCGATCGTAAAAAGATTCTAGAAGGAAAAGGACGTGATAAAGATACTAGCGATAAAGATGATTTGGGTATTAAGAAACGTTTATCCTTCTTGGATTTATTATTGGAAGCTTCTGATGGTGGTCGCATCCTTAGTGATATCGACATCAGAGAGGAAGTTGATACTTTTATGTTTGAAGTAAGCTCTTCTCTTTAACACTTTTTAAAGGTGATCGATAATTGGTTTTAATCCTTTAAGGGGCATGATACTACAACAGCTGGTATGTCTTGGACTTTATTCTTGTTAGGAAATCATCCCGAAATTCAGGTAAAACACAGACTTTAAAAATTAATTAATTAATTAAATTTAAAATTTTAGGAGAAAGTTTTCGAGGAAGTCAGAAACGTTCTGCAAGATAACCCAACCCCCAGATCTATAAACGAATTACACGAATTAAAATATTTAGACTGCGTTATCAAGGAATCCTTGCGATTATATCCAAGCGTACCTTTCATCATGAGACGTATTAAACAGCAGTTATCTATAGGTTCTATATTTTTTCATATTAATTTTATTTTAAATTAATTTTTTTATTATATTTTCCAGATAATTACAAAATTCCAGCTAATGTTCAAGCGATCCTCCACATCTACGGCGTCCATAGGAATCCTGAACATTATGTTAACCCAGATAAATTTGATCCTGATAGATTTTTACCGGAAAATTCCGCTAAACGGCATCCCTACGCTTACGTGCCTTTCAGTGCTGGTCCCAGAAATTGTATAGGTTAGGTTTTCATCAGATTAATCGAGGATGTAAAGGAGGATAATTCGATTTTGTTTCTTAAATTTTAGGGCAAAAATTTGCTATGTATGAAGAGAAAACCATTTTGGCTTCTATCGTTAATAGATTTAAATTGACGGCTGTCGAAACGATGGATAATGTTAAAACTAGTTGTGATATAATATTAAGACCTGCCAATGGGGTACTTGTTAAACTAGAAAAGCGGAATTAATTAGGGGACGTGGATATGTAAATAGTTTTAAAAATAAAGTTTTATTTTTTATTTATTTAATTTTTCCTTATATTTCGATGAGATTTTCGATGAAATTTGCATAATAAAATAATACATGTTGTAATTCGAAAATATTGTCGGCAATAAGACAATATTGGTAGTTTGTAAAACGACCTTCAATGTCGCTCAATATAAAGAAGAAACAGAACTGGGCCGAAAATGCTTCCCTGTGGCACACCCATCGTTATATTCATCTCATCCTCCCAGCTGTGCTTTAAGGAATCAATTACGAAGCTAGTTCTCCAACCAGTCCAACATCTCTGAAGTGACAGAATACATGTCTCTAATTATTGAGTTTTTTTACCCAATCAGCAAATTTCTTCAGCCATGCATGCTCAATCGAAAGGTTGATCAACCTTTGCTAGGAAGCTATGACTGAAGGTAGGTAATAATGTGCTTCGTCTATATCGAGTCATGCCTTGAGAAATGCCTTGGAGATTTATACTGATTTAAATAGAGTAAAATAGATTTAATCATGGTCATCTTTAGTTTAGCTATATCCACCGCCATTGATCGTGCATAATTAGTTTTAGAATAGTCAAAGGCAATTTCACGATTACAGCCATAGATTTCGTTTTCTTCAAGCTGTGGAGAAGATTCGAAGCTGGCTATACCGATTAGTATTGGAAATATGTTTAGATAGTCTTATAACTATATTTAGTAGAATTCGGTCGGGCAAGAGAGCGTTGACAAGACAAATAGCCACACAATTTTTATAATTTTCTAGAGCAAGAGATAAAAGAACAATAACGTCAGGATAAGTCGCTCAATATACATAACATTGACGAGACTAGGTTAGAGCTAAAGTTAGAATAGTAGTGACTAAAATAATTACTGGAGAAAAGGATAAAAACAGTGAACCTTGTAGGGTGTTGCTCTGCGAAAGACAGATTCCTACCTAAACTGCACATGTACTAAAAATCAGTTTAGCCAACATTTCTTGTTGGAGTTGAAGTACCTGGACACCTTATTTATCTTATTATTATTTATCTTATTTATCTTTGGCTACTAGCTCCAGGTTTCCTCAATTTCTCTTCTTGAACTTGCTAAAAGCAATGAAATCTTTTTGATCTGCCACCATACATCATTTATCCGTGACAGCGGCTTGATAAGTGTTTGTATTTGGTCCACTAAAGAATTACTTGAAAATCACTAGCAACACACAGGTTGGACAATATGTACGTCAAGAACTAACAGCGCCAGCGTTGACGTACAGGAAAAATGTGGTCTTCATATAAGCTTGAACCACAACTTGACTGCAACGGAGATTTTATTGGAGTTGAACTAGAGGGAGCTTCGACTAAAGTATTAACAAAATCTTGACCTGTTTCGAGACTAAAACAAGGAAATTGAGCAAAAAAATGCTGGATGAAATATATGAAAAGTACATGCAGAAACGTAGCAGGCACGACACCCAAACTGTCGGAAACCAGTGGTTGCCATGGAGCCCTTCGGCGGATTTATCTGGGGTTCCTTCCTGACATCAATATTCCCTCTAGCTGGTGATGAAAGCCTTTGACAGGATCTCTACCTTTACTAACCTTCCTCCCCGCTGAGTTGTGGTGAAGAGTATCCAAGATATGATCGCCCAGGGACCAGCAGATTAACTTTAAACCAACACCCCTGAGGACAACGTCATCGGTAAGTTTCCACTACATTTCTTAACAAACAAAGGCAATTAGCTAGAAATAATAAATAATGTCGTAGCATCACAAAATCTAACAAAATGCAATAGATAGAAGATATTCCGCATCTTCGACGTTAAGGCCAAAATACAGCTTATTCAGGATAAACTTTGATTGATGTTTTCCTGGAAGAGAGTGAACCTCTGCCAGACGATCATAGTCCAGGTATTGGAATATTAGGTTTGTAATCGTTCTCTAAGGTCACGGTCTTGTTAAATGTGGTGATTTTGATTTATCAGCTTCGAAGTGCTTCAGATAACAAACAAAAACAGACCTTCTCTTGTCTGGATTCTTTTCTCTTCCTTTAACATGTACAAAACACTGTGGTGTTTTAGAAGTGGTGGAGTGTCGGCAGTGGTTGAAAAATAATTTCTGGGGGAGGTTGGCGATGAAAACCACCGAGAGGATCTCTACGTTTACTAACCCTTACTCCTCTACTCCCTCCCTTTCGAGTTGTGGTAAAGAGGATACAAGATGGGATTCTCACAGAAACCAGCATTAACATGTACAAAACACTGTGGTGTTTTAGAAGTGGTAGAGTGTCGGCAATGGTTGGAAAATAATTTCTGGGAGAGGTTGGCGATGAAAACCACCGAGAGGATCTCTACGTCTACTAACCCTTACTCCTCTACTCCCTCCCCTTCGAGTTGTGGTGAAGAGGATCCACGATGTGATCGCACAGAAACCAGCAGATTATCTTCAAACCAACACCCTTGAGGACAATATCATCTGTAAGTTTCCACCACATCGTTTCGAAAGTTTGCCATAAAAAAGCAATACCAAAATACAAATCGAATGGCCAATAGTTTCAGGGAATTATTGGATTAACTGTATAGATCCGAAAGCTCCTCACTAAAATCTCAACAAATCATCATTGAAATCGTTTTGGACGAATACTTTTAGAATCATTTTATTATAATTTGACGCAGAAAATACCTAGTTTCTCTTAATTATTAATGAAAGACTTGTTTACTAGTGAAATTGACATCTAATTAACATAATAAATAGACAGACTACAATTAATAATTAATTGTAGGTTTTTAAATCTAGTTGGGATAAAATAATTAATAACTATGTATACAAAAGGAACTCTTTACACACACGCTTAGAACTTATAATAATATCTTCATTTTTTTGCTTCAATATTCCCACGTACATAGAGACAATTGGGATTATATCCGTTCTTGTTTCACCTTCCCGCATTGTTAATTATTGAGCATCCATAGATGGATATACAAGTCGATTCAAAATTTAAACGACCAAAATAATTTTAAATGTACCTATACAAATTATCCGTAACGGCTTTAGATGTTAAACCTGCATGCAAGATTAAATCATCTACATAATAATTTTTAAAAAATAATCATTTAAAGTGACTACTACACCTAATAAATTGTTTATAACATTTTGGATCACACTATATCGTTTATGAATCTAATTGGTGGTGGAGAAGATGTATACAAGAATACCCTGACCTCTAAGATCCTGTGATGTTTTGGTAGGAGTCGTGTATTTCGTATGTGGGTATATAAATTAAAACAAGTGAATAATTGACCTTTCTGTAGAATTTTGCGCAAAGAAGCATAGCAAAATAGTCGTCTATAGGTATAAAACCTAAGCGAGGTCTTCGGCGAGTCTTTTAACCGAAAGGAAGATTACGCGACAGTGAACTTGACTTTAGCAGCCGTACAATTGTGTAAGAAGCGATGTTTCGATTTGGGCTCACGAGCTTTTTGGTAAGTGGAGTTAATTTTTTTAAAATAATGTTTAATTTCGTATCGTTTATTTTTTTTACATGTTTTGTTGGTGGAGGTTTAGGTTAAAGGTGTTTAGCTAAAATTGAACTTTACATAAATATATTTAAAAAATAAATTCATATATTAGCTATTAATTTATTTATAACAAAATAATTTGTTCCTTGAACTCAGTACGTTGCCCACAACTTTGCAATACTAGACAAGCAGAATTAAATTATATAATGTCGCGAGGTTATTTAATATCATTTTCCTTGAAATACATGAAAAAAAATTACGAATAACACCATAAACCAGTAACTGACTTCAGTAATAAACTTCTAGAATAAAAGACGGTTTTATATTACTTAACTTTATTTGAAACGCGGACGGAATTCGCAAGGCAATTATCTTTATCG